>CM070505.1:8189318-8693822 GCA_036346375.1 Guadua angustifolia
GCAAAGTTGCAATCCCAAAAGCATTCTTGCCATCCAACTCAATTTTCACAACTAGATCCATCCATTATTACATCAATAGTTGCCATATTCTTATTCTTATGTGATAGTCACCTCAGAAATTAATGTTACGATCTTGGTACTAGTAATATGTGAAACGCCTAGTATTCTCAACCCTGCCAAACCAAAGATACAATAATAATCCCCAATGTTCAGCCTTAAGTGACTGGCATTTGTAAGATGCTAGAATGATGTAAACGGCTGGAATTTAGGAAACATTATGTAAAATATAGTAGAGATGAACATAATTTACCTACACTAGTGCCATTTGAAAATGTTGGAAAAAGCAAATACAGCGAACATTATATTACTGGGATATTAAACTGTATGGCAAAAGGGGTAGAAGAAATGGTTGACCTTCAACTGTTGGTGTGCACCGTTACCTGCCCTGCAAAAATCCTTGATACAAAAAGAAATGACATTAGCTGAGTGAGACCACACTAGAATAAGCCAAAATATGATGAACTTATGACAATTAATTACATGGAAAGTTCACCCTTCAAACAAGGCAACATGGCAAGTTGAACTTCTTGTTTTGCAGTAGGAAACAAATATATGAAACTTACCTCCATGTCATCAATAAATCCTTCTATTGATCGATACGGAGCATACACGATCAGATCAAAATCTAAAGACTGGAATAAAGTTCTTAATGTCATATTCCGGTTGCATGGAGAAGCTAAAATAAATAAAATATGGAAATGACATACTTTAAGAACAATCATCTCATTATTCAGAATAATCTGGTGGTCCTGCTGAATTCCTTTACCAAGTTCCTCAGCAGAAACATGATTTTCTTCCACTTTGCAAGAAGAATATATACAAGTTAACCTGTCAAATGAAAATTGGTTAACTTGGTATCTCATTGACAAAATGCTAACTGAATCAGGAAAGACCTTGATTGTATATAAGACATTGTATGTGTTCATCCTTTTATCTTAGCCTTATTTTGGTACTATGTCTGAACATATGTAGAACTGGTAACCCCAGGTTGTGTTGAACCTTATTTTGCTTGCAATGAAGGCTGGGCCATATAGGCCTGGGGTCTAAAATCTTCAGTTAGGAGTCAGGAGGAGGATACATACATCACTGTTCACACAAGTATGAATGATTTCATACATTCAGAATGACTGATTTTCTACTTATGCTTGAGAGGAAAGTAAATCTTAGTTGTGTGCTACTACACCAGGATTTTGTATGTTCCGAGCCATAAAATCATTCTTCTTATCATTGTTGCTTACATAATATGCTTTGGGTGATGCTCCATTACAGACCACTGTAAATAGAATCTCTTGAAATATATTATTGCGGTGGCCTGCCAGCAACAACATGCGACTGTCAGCACATAATCATTATGCTAGCAAAGACACCATTGGAAGAGGAATGCTTTACCTGGATTTTGTGAGGGAATTTGAATGCTGCACATACTTCTTGAATCTTTTGCTCGTAAAATACCCGCATCAATTGCTCCTCTTCACAAGATAGAGGCTTTACATCCGAGCTCCCTTCAACTGAATGAAAAAACGATACTTCAACACCAACATGCCTAAAATGCAAGTTGTAGAATGAACGAACTCTATCGGGAACATAAAATTTAAAACGAACATTGACACAAAATGAAAATAGCGCAACTTTGAAAAAACAAAACTTTGAAGTGAACTCAGCATAAGGTTTTAACTTTTGACGGCCATGCATTACTCATCTAGACATATTAGCAAGAAGAATCCATCAAGATGGCATATACCATGATCAGGCGCAGGTTCCGGGTACGACAGTGAACCATCAACAGGGTCCACCTTCAACCGCGTCGCTCCATACTTCACAAAGAACACAAAAGGGGAAAAATGAGCATCTATTATCTAGCTCAACACGTGAATAAACCTAACGATGCCAGAGAACCCAACCTGCGCGAGCGTCTCCGAGGCCCGCTGGTTCGCAGCTGCCCACCTATCCATCTGCATCACAACCCACGGCATACCATACCATGGTTAGAACAGAACAGTCTCGAAC
Source organism: Guadua angustifolia (assembly GCA_036346375.1). Lineage (NCBI taxonomy): Eukaryota > Viridiplantae > Streptophyta > Magnoliopsida > Poales > Poaceae > Guadua > Guadua angustifolia. The sequence goes on from CM070505.1 coordinate 8,191,386, forward strand.
AAAAGCAAGGAAAGAACTGATCGTGGCGGCTCACCAGATCGTGAGTCTGGAAGATCCACCGCTCCCGATGCGTGGAGGTCCGGAAATCCGCCATCTTTGCGCGGCTTCGCTCCTCCTCCTCCTCCCTACTCTCTCCGGTGCCGATCGAGCCCTCGGTGAATACCGCGAGATGCCCACCACCTGTTTGAAGTGGGTGGGATGCTACAATACTATGGGAGCGCCTAGACGCGAGGAGGAGCGGCCGATGGGAGCGCCGCGGCGGCGAGCGCCGGGGTGCGGGCGACACAGAGTGAGAGAGGGGGTGGGGGCGTAGGTTCTGGGGTTGGGGAACACAAGGACACAACACGAGCCCTCTGTGTTTATGCTCTCGAGTGGTGTGTCCGTTCCGGGAACGGCAAGGAGAGTTCGGCCTTATGCACGAGGAGATCAGGGCCGGAAGTAGCCCGGCCCGAAGGTTCTGTAACTTCTGTTTGACGACCAAAACAAGCTGGAGCACTATTATCTCGGGCCAAAATGGGCCGGGCCGATAAAGAATCATCCTCTTATACGGCTCAAAACGCAAGCCGAAGCGACAAAGCCGTGTTGAATCGAGCGACCAATCCACGCTGCCGCCGGCCAGTGGCCGGGAGGCGAGATGGGCAACGAGCGCGTGAAGGCGGAGGCTCTGGCCCTTCTACTGGTCTGTGCCCCCTTCTGGCCTTCTCCTCGCATCCCAATTCCATTCTTCGACCGAGATTTGGCTGGATGCTAACCCAGTATGTGCTGCTTGGTTCCTGTTCGTTCCGGCAGCGAGTGCCGCTCCAAGAGAGAGTCGCCGAGCCTCTACCGGCACGCCAAGGGCGTCATGTGCGCGCTGAAGGAGAAGGGGATCGACGTGGCGATTGCGTCTCGCTCGCCCACCCCGGACATAGCCAAGGTCTTTCTTGACAAGTTGGAGCTACAGCCCATGTTCGTCGCCCAAGTAAGCCCCGTCTGGCCATGATTTTCGTGTTGGCTGCCCTTTACTTTCGCCGCGTGCTTTCCTCGATGCACCAAAATTCAGTCAGCACCTTGTTAGTTAGCGAAGTTTGGATATGCTCATATGCACGTGCGAAGTATGGTATAGGGAGCTGGTGTGCTAATTGCGCGGATGTAGGGCTTTGTTTGTGTACTCCCTCCCATACCAGTTGCATAAATCTTGGCACCCTTCATTTATAATTTAACATTTGTGCAACTTTAAAGTAATGATTCGTAGAAGCACCTCCCTTGATTGGACAGAAAAGAATTAAAATCACAAGCTGATTAGAAGCAAATTCAAGGATGGGTGAAGAAAACATTTTTGTTGTTTCTTCTTAACTTTAGCACACTGTTAAAAAAAACGCACATATCTCATTTATCTAGTAAAAGGGTGCTTACATATGTCATGAATCAAATTTCACATTCTCCATTCCATACGTTGTGTTCGGAAACATCACATGAATATATCTCTGTTGCACAAACATTTGCGATTATGCGTCGTATGCACCATTGCGTTCAATTCATAAGTCCTACTTAAGCATGTGTTTTTTTTCCTGAGAAGAACAGAACATGTTGCTTCCTCTTGGTCATTGTATGAAGGAAATATTCTCCAGCTGGACTCACGAGACTGAGCATTTCCAAAGGATCCAGAGAAGACTGGGATTTCCTACAAGTCCATGCTTTTCTTTGACGATGAGGACAGGAATATCGAATCAGTAATTCGCTAATTCTTAGTTTCTCACTGCAGTCACTTTGTCCCACAACTACTATCCAAAATGTCGAATATCTTAATAGTGAATTTACACTATGGGGTCTCCAGCGAAGTCCGTATTCAACTTGCCAGGGTTTACATCAGCTTTGTGGTGCATATATTTTATTGAGCATGTCAGATATTCTTGAGATTGCCATTGCTCTTGTCTGTTGTTTAAACATTTGCTATAAGCTTCAAAAGTTTCTCTGACACTGTTTTCGGCCTAGCTGAGGCTTCTTCAGTAAGTTAGCTTACTTTGGTTCCAACTTGTAAGCCCCAGAGGCCACTTTGTAGTAGCTTCAGTCTATCTGGTACTTCTAGTGGAAAGTGTGCTTAAGCTTGTTGAACAAGCTTTAAAAGAAGCCCCATGTTCTCCCCCTGGCTTCAAGCTTTTATAAGCGCATAAGATGAAACTATGTTGTTCTATTACCTGTTGGGGCGATCATATTGCGGTTAGTAATTATGCACATGTGAATGATTTTTATGAACATTCAGAATTTGAGTGACCTTAATGAATATCTTCATATCTTGCTTTCAGGTATCAAAAATGGGAGTTACAAGTGTTCTGGTTGAGAACGGAGTGAATCTTGACATGTTTAAGTTGGGCCTCAGTAACTTTGCTACTAATGTTACTGCCTTCAGCATAAAGAAGACGAGTGAACTTTGGGTAAGAGTAGAAACAACATACAAGGAAAATCGTGTAAGTCACGAACACTTGCGAAACATTGAACTTGTATTTCTTGTAATTGATTGCCCTTGCTCATGAACAAGATTTGAGTGAGGCTAACCTTGGAAAGTTTGAAACTGCTGGCCTGCTGCAACTATCCTGCATGCAAGCTTGGTTCCCAGAAAATGTTACCATTCCTTGTCGAAGTAGCTAAATTTGGAAACTTTGAGTAGCAATGCTAAAGGCTGTTGGGCAACCTATGCTGGATGCTCCTAGCTCACTACTTTGGTTTTGATTATACTAGTACGGTGCCCGTGCGTTGCAACGGTATCCATATTTTGAACGGCTGTCCTGCTATTACGATAACATAAAACAAGAAAAAAAATATGATGTGCAAACATACAACTCAGCGATTGCACATTCTCCATTCAGACTTCAGAGCAGAGATGCAGCAGTAAAGCTTTCGGATTTCTGAGTTCAGATCATAACCATTTCAGTGTTCAGGATTCGAGTGTTAACCTGACTACCTGAGATACACTATAAATATGAAGTATAACTCCTGTTCTATACAAAAGCTAGTACTAATCCACCTTCCCAGGGTTAGCAAAAGATGTAATTCTGACATCCATATGTTCAGTTAAGCAGGAGCCAGCATACGTTGGGGATATGCGTGAAACGGTTCATTTCCACAGCTTGACGTACTCATGGCTTGTGGAAGCAACCAGACCAGAGCTCGAAGATGCCAACGCTGAGATGAGGCCATCATGGGCGGCGAGAGTCATCGTTCTATTCTCTGACATGTCCCACAGCTCAAGAGACTGCAGTGTATTCGACACAAGACACAAATAAGTGTACGGGCATATGAATTGAGGGGACAAAAACGGCAGTGGCGTTTGTGGGATGATGCCGTCTATTCTTAATAATTATTACTGAAGGTATTTCATGGCACCAAAAAATTATGATGATTTTCCTATCACAAAGGAATGTCACTTGTATTAAATGATGGAAGTTTCCTATGCTCCGCTAAAATTAAAGTTGCAATGGTTGTAACTCATACGCAATTGAGTAATCAAGTGTTTATATACGAAAATCCATTTCTAACAACAGATGCTAAGGATCTGTGCAATTTACTTTCGGATGAATCATGATTGCAAAAGCACTCTTAGAAGATAAAAAGACTTGCCTGGTAACAACCAATGATCAGCAAAGATGGATATGAAGGGTGGAAAGCACATGAATGAAACTTGCTCCCTGCAGTTGAGCTCATGCACACAGCTCTCTTCGTTCCCAGCATTCAAAGACCATACCTTTACTGTGTCCTCACTGACAGATACAACAAATTCACCAGAGGATCCCAGCACAGTGAATCGACATGCTTTGTGTGGCCCTGCAATTACCGACAAAAAGCAATGGTTGAAGTGATCTCTTCTCATAACTGGGAAATTTCATTGACTAATAGAGAAGTAAATGTTGGCTCCAACAGGCACAGCATTGACTTGAGAAAATACTTGAGTAACAGCAATTGGCCATAAACGCAATGAACCTCACAAAGGCAATTATAAACAAAAATATAAATATTGAGACTTCCAAATTATAGAGACATCAAACTAAACGTTTTTGCATAAAATTAGTCGGTCAGTATATATCCTGACACCACTCAGTGAACTAAAAAATCACATTACATGCATCAAGTTGTTAGGTATAAGGAATCTAGAGTCATTCCCTACAAACCTCAAATCTCCTCAAGCAAGCTTGTGTCTCCACATCCAGTATAGACACAACATTCTCTGAAGCTGCCGCAAGATATCCACCAAGACGTGGTTGAAACCTCAGCTGGGTTGAACCCCCCTGCACAGGCATCGGACTCAAATAAATAAGAAATAGAATATCTTGCATGGCATCTCATTTCAGACCATCTGCTAATTGTGCTATGATAACTTATTTTTATAACAACCCGCTATTACCGGGATGTACATCAGTGATTGCCACCAATTAAACATGTTGGTAACTCGGTATGATATGTTACATAGAATGTTTTCAACAGATTGACACTCACATACAAAGTTTTTTATGATAAAGAAGAATAACACTTATATGTTGGGAGTGTTCACAACAAGGCAGCAATTACAGATCAACAGAATGCTCAATAAGTAAAGTTAAGTAACCTTGAAAATTCGGACGATGCTTCCATTGTTGATACTCCAGAATCGTATCTCACTATCCCCATCACAAGAACAAATGAGGTCATCCTTGTTTGGGTGGAAATCCAGTGACATAACAGATGCCGAATGCCCAGTAAACGTACGAATTGAATAACCTTGCTGAAAAAGCCCATTCCAAGGGACAACAATGATATTATTGAAAACTGAAAAGAAGTAAAAAAGCACAAATACTCTGTTGCACTCAAAACTCAAGAAAACAAGGATAAACATCCACATGTTTAGAACAATCATGCATATCACCTAGAGAACAAATAAGTTCCACTTCTACATAATGGATTCATCTTAGGTGAATGGACATTGCTTACGGCTTTTCTTGTGACTTCACAGCCTAATTAACTCTACAATGCAGTTTTAGCATAAAGGGCTACAGAAAAGGCAACAACACTGAGTTAAAAACAAAAAATAGCAATGTGATATATTATAAAATGTTACTTCACAGAGTTGCACCAACATATCCAATGCATACTAATTGACAGACATACAGACGCAATCACACAGGGAAACATATTGTAGGAAAAACTTGGACTGTTGATATATGCTTACATTGTCGGCGTCCCAGACCCTGACAGTCATGTCAAATGATGAGGTAGCAAGGCGTGGAATGCTTGGGCTGAACCGTACATCAGTTATCAGCAGAGAATGCTCCTCCAATATTGATTTTTGTTTTAAAGTTTCAGCATGCCACAAGACCGCCTGCATTTCAACATAGTAACTATACATTTCATTATTTCAATATCAACACCAATTTTTATTACAAGACTCCAAAACTGTGATTATATACACCTAGCTGAGTAGCTTAACAAGCATGAACATTTACACTTACCTTCTTATCATGACCCCCAGTAGCAAGTAGCTTTCCATCTGATGAGAAGTGGCAGCATACAATCTTGTTTGTGCTTGCTCGGGCTGAAGAGATCTCTCGGAAGGTAAATCCTGCATAAAACACATAAAGAAAATTAAAGCACTACAAAACAAGATACTGATTCGACTTCGAAGCAAACAACACATTGAACCGACATATGATAATGCTACCCTGGCATAGGTTAGGTAGTTCCCTTTATAACAGCCCAAGGTCCACACCACATTAAATCCAAGGTTTTCATGCTAACCGTCTAAATGAGTTTACCCGATTGGTACTGTTTGACAAGCTATAACATCACATGGCACTAACCATGTGCCCGTGCGTTAGCGGAAATTCAATTCTGATAAAAAGTTTATTTGCAAAGAGCAAGCTTGTTTGTTTGTCCGTGGCATGAAGCTTGTTAGTCTGTGGCATGAAAATCAAGCTTGTTTTTTCCTGTGGCATGAAAATCAAGCTTATCCAGCGACTGAACTTCTCACAACAATGGCACTCTTTTTAGGATTTATGGTACAGTTTACTCATAAATTTACATATAAATGATTTTCCAACCCTAAATTTATCAGTTTCCCAATTCTGAAAGCTGTGAAAAACAGCCTTCTTCCCATTGTTTTGGTTTAGGCTGGAGCGGAACGTGCACTTAGGCAGAGCAAGTATACTTAAGAAGCTATAGTCATCTAACAACGAAATAACTATTTGTAGAGGAAATACATGGGAATCAAGGTCATACAAATGGAGATATAAAGAATAAAAGAGCTAACTCAAAAAAATTGAGGCATTGCCATTGGATAACAAAAGCACATGACAAGGCAAAGGATAAGAATAACAAACCTGCATCACAATAGATGCTGATATCTGATGGCTGTCCCCAGCTGCAAAAATGACAGCTTCAATTCAGAAGAAAAATCACCAAGGTCATCTGCACAGACAAAGGCACATCGCAAATTACATTATTCAAATATTCACTAAATTGCCATCACATGCCCGCACGCTTTCACATGTACAGTACAGCTAGCATGAACGAATAATCCGAAGCAACGCGAAGACAGACCTGCAGGGAGTGGGGCGAAGCTGAGGTACGAGTCGGGGATGAGTTGTATGTTCACAACCAGCACACATGTCTACTTTTTTTAAAAGGAAAAGTAGTATTTGCCTTCATTTTGTGTACTGCATAGATGAGTTCTGCTTGTCAATATGTTGCTCCCTGCAATGCCCCCAAAAAATTTTCTTTATTCGTTTAAAAGTTTGTTTTTCTGTGAGCTGTCTACTTTACAAGTTGAATATCGCACTTGCACATGTCCTTTTTTTTAAACAGAATAAGGTAGGCAGCTCAAGAATATTTTCACTTTCTACTGTCAAGAATGCAGTTCAAGGAATAAACGAGCGTACGGTACTGTAACGTTCCAAACTCATGAATATGCAAAGGGGAAACGAAAAGGTGGCGAGGATTAAGTAATCCATATTAAATGATTAATTGTCCACAATAGTTGTCGGAGCAAGATATAGTCAGACAATGGTCCTGTTTGGTAGAGCTCTAGATCTCAGCTCCACCTCAGATCTAGAACATATAAGTTAAAATAAAGTGAATTAAATTTATATTTTTAGTCTAAAATGTAAATAAGATGACACATCTAAATGCTCTTAATGTACCCACAGTTTTAGCTCTATAAATTTCTAGAACTAGGAATACCCTATTTTACTAACTTCATGGATTTTTGTGGAGCTGAAACTGTACCTCTATAAATACCCCTGACAGGGATAATACATTGAACTTGTTCCAAGTGTCATCACCTCTCTGGCGGAGATACCTACGACTAGACACGTGAGTAGGGATGAAAATGGAATGGTAAAGGTCGATAAAAGGCTGTTTTGTTTCTGGCAACGGTAACAAAATCGGAAACCCCGAAAATAAATACGAAAACGGATGATGACGGAATAGATGTGGAACGGAACGAAGCGGATATGGAAATGAAAGCAGAAAATTCCATCCAAGCATGTTCCCAGTTATAACACCCTAACAATTTGCAATTTCTTTAAATGAGCATTTAATTTGGATTTTATGATTTTTTGAAATTTTCATAATTTAGTTAATGATTTTTTACTATTTTCATATTTAAATAAATATTTTATTTGAGAAAAACAAAACCAAAATCTTGCTGGAAATAATTTTCATAAGTTCAAAATGTTATAAAATATTTTTGATAATTTTTGTAGGATTTTTGAACTCTATTTGATATTTTCTATAAAGCAATATATATTTCTGATATTATTTAAATTAGAAAATGGAATTTCCATTTTTGTTTATACTGAATTTTCATTTCTGCTATAACTGGCTCTCTCGTTTTCATTTCCGTTTCTAACAAAAAAAATTCCTCTTTTTTTCTAAAAAAAGCTTTCGTTCTCGTTTTTCTTCGAAACAGTTAGAAATTTCGTTTCCGTTTTCTACCCTACACGTGAGCTCAAGTCTCCATCCAGGAGTCAATCTATCATAACCGACTACATGCAATAGACGAGGGAAATGTGTGTCCTTACACCGTTGATATAATCACAAATCTTTCTCTTGTCTCTGACAATAACAGTATGACAACCACACCGAGAAAACATCTCACCAACAAGAATCGCTTCTCGCGTACGGTCGGTTCGAACCAACGAAGCGTCTCTCCGTAGGCATTAACTGCCACTACTTCTATGCTATTTAAGGAGGGCATCAAACGACAACGATGAAATGGGGAGGATTGCCATGTGTTGTATATATATATATATATACTAGGTAGAATGGCGCGCGATGTCGCGTCCGGCGAAAAAATCTGACCCAATTTTTTCTACAAAAAATGAAATTCCGTTTTTCTCGGTGGTGTTTTTTAAAAATTGGTTGGCTAGAAGCTATCGGTGAATTTGCGTAACATAATTCCAATCTTTTGTGTCGAAAGAATCGGCGTCGCTATAAATCTCTGGACAAATCTACGTTTTTTTTAAAAAAATCCGCTGTTATGACCCACTGGCAAATCCATAAGTTGTTATAAACCTTCGACGAATCCGTGTTTTTTTTGTCGATGCGTGTTTTATTTAGAAAATTGTAGTTGAATCCACGTTTTTTTTGTTTTTTTTGTTTGTTAAAAAAATGGGTCGTTAGGATCCGCCGGCGAATCTACGGGCCGCTATAAATCTTCGGACGAATCTACATTCTCTAAAAAAACCCGCGGTTATGACCCGTTGGCAAATTCATAAGTTGCTATAAATCTTCGACAAATCTGTGTTTTTTTTTTGTGACGAAAACATTTTTCCCGGGTTTTTTGGGCGACGAAAACATTTTTTCCGGGTTTTTTGGATGATGAAAACATTTTTTCCGGGGAAAACGGAGAAAGGACCTGAAAAACGGAGAAATGACCTGAACGTAAGAAGTATGGACCTGTTTGTTATTTTTTTGGACCTATTCGCTATCCTGAAAAATTAGAAAAGGGCTTGTTCACGATTCGAATTTAACGGGAGGCTTTTCCGTAAAAGCACCGCGCTAGGGACCCAAACGCGAAGAAAAAAAATTATCTTCGTCTCACAAAAAATTGCGAAGGACCTATCCGTAATCTGCAGGAACCTATCCGTAATTTAAAGAAACGGAAGGGTTTTTCGCAAATGACGCAAAACGACAGCTGGACAGCCTCCCCTTGCGCCAATCCTTCTCCACGTAATAGGTGTACTAGATAGGAACCCGCGCTACGCCGCGGCAGATAAATTTTGAGAGATTGTTCAGATGCTAAAATACATTTAATGCAAGCATTTTGATATATATGAATAGGCATATATAAACAATAATGAAGCAAGCAAGATATGTGCATGCTATAGTAGTCGACGACATATCATTGAGAACATGTATAAACCAAATTTAAATTGGTTAAGTAAAATTAAATCGATGAAACCTAGGAGCCGGAAAATAAAGAATACGTCATGAGTGGTTAACTATGCATACCAAGCAAGAAAGATAAAAACATATAAGCAGATAAAGCTGTGAGCAGTAGCATTAAGTGAAACCAATTTTATGAGTGGAAATAGAAATTTTCTTTTACAAAACGTTAAATTAGATGAAATAATTTTATTGATATTTGGTTCACACACGCTATTCGAAACTATAATGATAACTCAACGACCTAAATGAGATTTACACATCTGAATAGACCAAGTGGTTAGCTAGCTCGGTTTGATAAGCTATAGATATTTAAGTCATGAACTATTGGGCAAGAACACAATGGCAAAATAAGAAAAAGAAGGATATCAAAGACCACCAAACAATAAAATTTGTCAACTCATAAAATGCGATCCTCACGATTCTACAAACGTCTATCTTCACCCAATTAGCAGCAAGGCCCATGTCAATTACCATTGAGCCATTTCTACAATGAAGTATGAACACATTCATAGTCTGCAATATAAGTATTGTACTGCCACCCAACTGATCACTAAATCACATCGCTGATAGAATGGGCATTAAGATTTGGACAACAAAAGTAATAGCTGGGCAGGGAGCAGGCACTTATTTGTAAAAAATGGTACAAAGATGGGCAGCAAATGTGATACAATAAGTGTTAAGAGTGGCGATTACCATTGACTGCCCTATGACGCACAAGCACACGCATGGTCTAGACTCTAATTAAACAACATAGGAAATGCAATTAGTTTAGAAGGAACAAAAGATTAGAAATTAGAGAGGAGAAAATTTAGCATGGCTCGGTGTGACCTGCTTTGTATACTCTATTTCTGGGAGTCGCAAATAAAAACCCATAGGCCATAGAGCTGCAATCACCTGAGAATACAAAGAAAAATAGCATGCATGTTAGTCAGCAGACAATCTGGAAAATGAATAGCATTAAGTACAGCTAGGCTGAAGGGACAGGCAACATACAATTAAGAATTTCTTCAGATCACGGCAATTAAGAATTTCTTTAGATCACGGCCATGTCCAATCTCCCTCAAGGTAGCGAAGCCCCTGTTGATCCCATATCTTAGTGAGAGTACAATGTTTACAGTCAAGTCCTCTAGAATTTTCACCTCAGGAATGTTTGGGGGAGACCTAGAAAAGCATCAATATCATGAATTATCACTACATGGTAAACACACAGCAAATTGAAGCAACCAATCCACTACAACCAACAGTCCTAGGCCTACAATGAGCTCGATCAATTTCATCTGAGAGGAAAGGACTGTAGAAGCTCACATGTCGATGAAAGTGGAGGGGCATTGGACCAGAGGAGGAGGACGGCTAGTGAGAGGATGAGGCACCTGCACACCGAGGTGAGGAGATGGTACTCCACGTCCTTGAACAGGAGCCAGATGGCCATGGTGCCGGTGAGCACCCCACTAGATATCTGCTTGTTCTTCCACAGGACAAGATCGGCTGCTGCGAGCAAATTTGTGTAAGGATAACCACATCAGGCCACACACCCAAATAAAGAAATGAGGTAAAAAAGAAGGAAGCATGGTGCCATATATGATCTATCACATACCTCCATGCGATAGAAGTAAATGGACAGTTTGCCCAAGCCCTTTCTTAGTAGCATGGTGCAATGTGGTCCTAGTATCTGATCATGCAAATAAAAGAAGGCAGGTATCACAAACGCGCTAACAAAATTGTAACTTCATGAAGCATGCATTCACGGATGATCCTAAGGACCATATATCACTCTGCTAGCAACTCGTAAGGATTAGATTCACATAAAACAATAATACATTTCATTCAAGAAAAATAAACACAATGTGTGCCAATACTGTGATGTTACAGGCCACCTAATTCAATTTTGCATAATAGAAAATACTAAAGTCTATCTAACTGTATCCCGAAGCAAATATTTTCTAGCTTAGTCATCCAGAATCTACCCTATTTGTCTATTTGATTGAGCGATTTCAGTCGTACCCAACTTTCAAGGTGCCGCTTTCTATTGCAACGTATGCTCAGTTTTACATCACATGCTGTTTTCAAATTAACTCACCTTTGCATAAAATAGCCCAACAAATTTACCTCAACTAAAAATAATGACTTCCTATCCACTTCATCAGTGCAAAATGGTAAATCCCCTTCTATGTATTATAGGAATAACAGTGGTAATCTGAGATCAACTCAGACTGTAAGGATACATGAGAAAAAAGAATCATAGCAGGCCAGTAATTAAGCATGCACATTTGCGCACAATTCAATCAGCGCTTTGGCCACATTCTGCAGATCTATCGGGCCGCATGATTGTAGCCATTAAAAATAATGACTTCCTAACTACTCTAGTAGTGCAAAATAGCAAGTCCCCTTTTTTGTATCATAGGAATATATCAGTGGTATTCCAAAGTCAACTAAAATTGGGAGGATACATGAGGGGGAAAAACACACCAGACTGGCCGGTAAGCATGGACACCTGCAGCCAATTCAATTAGCACTCTATCCACATTGATCCTACAGATCAGGCTGCATGCTCGCGACCATCAGAAGCATCTTCCGTTCCTTGTCAATCCACTGCAAGCAGCAATCACCCCACCATGAGAAAGTGACTCGGAAAATCCTCTACTATATAACAGGTTATGCTACGTAAAAGTTAGAAATGTAAGAAGGCCGGGGAATTTTTATTCTTGCCTCACGGTGAGTTGGTTGTTTATGTAGATTTTTAACTATTATTTTACGAAAATCTACCCCGTGACGTGGGCTGTGAGCCTTACAATGACCATTATAGAAAGTTGTAATACTTAAAAGAAACAAGAGTTACCATGAAGTATGTATACCCTGGTGCTTATCACTTGTTAAGATTCAACATCAGATTGGTGATTACTTAACAGGAGATCTGCAAATTTTATGCCTCCAAAAGCACCTCCTAGCTCACCAGTAACAACGGTACTCTAATAGAATGATATTCGCTCACAAATCCACAAAAAATGCAAGATGTTTTTAGAGCACTCAACAACGGCGTACATTTGAAGGTATTTTGATTTTTGCATCTTTCAAGCATTGGTCTCAAAGGTAACAGCAATGAGCAAGAAAATAGGAAGTTTTTCTCTCAACTTAAATCATCATTGTCCCTCACCTTAATCTCCATCTGTCGCTTGAGCAGCTCGTCTGTCAATAGTTTCCTGCATTAGAGATCCTTGCATTTTTTTCGCAACTTCTCTTGTCAGAGTTCCCTGCATCAGCAACGACCGAGTAGAACTTAGACCTAAGCATAATGCAGCCACATATTAAGCATTGAGAACCATAGATCTGCACAACTTCCGAATCTGATTTGCGCAACTCCATTCCCCGAACCAAAATTTAACCAACTGTGGCAATAAAGAGAACCTCCCAGGGTATGTATATCACAGACAAATTAATAGACGAATAGGCAGTAGAATAGATAAAAAATATCTAGTTTGCATATGCTAGATATAAGATGTACAGACGCAAGCATAATAACATAACGGTATGTACTCCCACAACTTACTCTAAAGTAGGGCGCACTGCTTCCTTTTCATTACTCCATAATTGCACTTACGTAAAAACAAAAAAGTTCCCTAGTTACCGCAAATATGAAGGACATGCATTAATCAGAATGTGAAACATGTCATACATTACATACTTATTATGCGAAAAGCAACTATTAATCCTAGTGTTGTAAGTATATAAAAACATAAATAGCCCATCAAAATTATGGACAAAAAAGCTGGTACCTTTCAAATCAAAACATATTCTGGACATAATCTTTCGTCAACACAAACTTGCAGTATCCAAAGTAATGGAATTACAATCTATAAGGCTACAGGTCTATGACGATAAGATGAGCATCGAGAGAGTAACAAATGTTTTTTCATCTTCGGCATTAATCTTTGCACGGCAAGCATTTTGACTGTTCCCTAGGGACAGAAATTAGAAATAAGAAATGTGAGATGTTACTTTTTTCAGTAACTTAAATAATCATATTCGCAATTCAATATCTCTATGTGACCTCAATAAGTCTAAACCAGGGAAAATCGGCTAAAAACAATAGCACCGTACATACTTGAATTTCAGAGTTTGTTCCTTCAGCGGAGTGCATCTATGTTTCTTGCAGAGATACGATGGCATACAAACTATTTCATCTAGCAAACAAGCGAACATCACACTGTAACAGAAAGGATGGTATTTCACCAGTATCAGTGGACTAAGTACAAAGAAATCTTATGAGGAGACATACTAAAGACCACATTTCATAATTTTAAAAAAACTAAGATGAAAAGTGTAAGATATTTGGATCAACAATTCCTATCAAGATTGGGTGTGTAATGAGAAAGTAACAGATATAAGCTAATGGGAACGTGGCTGAATAGCATGACAGACTTATGTTAATATCGGTGTTCCTTTGAAAAGTAAAACACAAAAAACAAAGCAGACTCATAATCCTGAGAGATATCTTGAGTATTTTGTAGAGTTGTGTAGCCGTTGTAACATAAGCGGCACCCATGGACACAGGAACAAAACATATATACTTCTGTAAGGAAACCATGCTCCTAAAAATTCATCACCTTGTTCCTACCTCTATTCGGAATTGGCCACAGAAGTCGGAATTTGAGTCGGATTCAAGGTGTTCGATTCGGCAAAAGATTTGGGGCACGAGTGGCCGAGCAACACCGGACATAAGACAGAGCACAGCATGAGTAAGCTGGAAAATAACACAACCAATCCAAGATCAAATAAATCGACTAATAACATGAAAATTGCTAGCCATGCCCTAGCAATTAGGCAAGAACCAAGGTACAACAAGCAATAAAAGAAGAAACCAGTGAAGCCTAAATTTATGCTGAAGAAGAGCAATCAGTAATGGTGACCCAATAGGCAGCTAGTGATCCTACATACATAAGCTCTCCCAAAACTTGTTAAGCATCAATCTCAAATCCGAGGCCATGAATCCTATCGCTGTATTTTCATCCTCACGTGCCTTTCCGTCAGAACAATGCTAATAACAGAAGATTGCAGACGACGAAAAGAAAATAAGCACTTCAAATTGCAGAGAGGCTTACACAATCAATCACAGTAGTGTAGGCGTGGGCGTCAGTTAGTTGCTAGAGCAGTGTAGAAACCTGCAATAGAGAAATGTGTATAGGTGGTCTGAGACAATCTCAACTAAATTATAAAAGGAACACAGAAGAATATTTGCTCTCATTTTCTCAACCCATAGGATCTAAAGGATACAACAAAACATCCATGGCTAGATAGCATTATAAAAGCTACAAACAACTCCATGTTTTTGAGCAATAGAGTACGATTAGCTATGAATAGAATCTTATTACTATTATTGATTAATCAAACACCACTGACTTCTACACCAAAAAGCTATAAACTTTGGGATCTGATGTAGCACTGGGCATGCACCTAGAAACCGAAAACGCAATCGGTAAACAATAGATATATGTGTATACTTTCATTATGAGCACGAAATAGAATTATGCAGTAAATCTTACGTTATACACAAACATTATCCATGGAGCTCTCTTATAGAACATGTATCCTTTGTCACTCTTTGTTTGCATCCCTGAAAGACACAAAGGCAGAACCATGAAGATAAATAAATAAACCTATGGTAGCAGGCGATTGCAAGTGGGGAACCATTTAAATAGGCAATGGTCATTGCAAGCGGAGAACTTTAAATCATGGAATGCACAGATGGGTGAATGAGTAATCACTCTGATGGTTTCTCTGTTTGCACGAAAAGGAATAGAGGCATGATTCACAAGGAAAAACACAGAACATAAAGGCTCATCTCCACTAATTCAAGAGAGCAGTGTGAAATGTAGCCTATATCTGGCCATAAGGCATGAAAACAACATGAAAAAATGAGACAAAAACTAACCATATCGAACACAAACAAACACCACTGTTGTTGTAGTAGGTAACCTGTTCCATATAGAACAAAGCATGTTTTCACCATGACAGTATTAAGATTTGGGGTTATGTTTGGAACCCGCTGTTAGAGCATTATGATGACCACAATAATTAATTAGTGAACTAACTCAACTACGTAAAACCGCTAGCTGCATGCTAGAGGATCTTTACACAGATTAAGCTATAACCTTAGAAATGCTGAGATCATAGTCTAATGGAGCTTAGCGACCAAGGAAACCTGCAGTATGCAAAATAAAATATTTCTACAGATAGACAGTTTGTTCTTTTTATTTTAGGGAGGTAGAAATGTGAAGTAGGGGGAATGATGTTTAGTCCAGAACTCCAGATACACAAATTTGAGCTGCAGACAAAATACCAGCCAAACATAGCAAATTCATGACATCTTAACCTCTTACTGAGCTAAATAAAACAATTTGTGGATGCAACTCACACAGGAACAAGAAAAATGGGCACTACTTATCATGAGAGGATACGTACCATCAGCTAACAAACAAAGAAAGCCAACACAAACTCATATTTAAACACCCGAAAAGAATAACTATTGGTAAAACGCAGATGATACCTTATATATGCATTAACATGGAACATATGACGCATGTCTAGTTCTCTATTTTGCCATAGCTAAACAGATCATTTGACTCCTTTGTTTCCTGGAATACCTGCTTCCTTTCTATCTGTGCTGCAACAACTGTAAATAACCATATGTTTGTTATTTTTACAAAAGAAAGATAAATTTCTATGAGTCAATAAAACCGTATGCCTTGTGAGCTTGAATAAAACCAGTAAACTTATATGGACAAGCGGAATTGTTAACATAATTCACACTTAGGTACCAATTTTGTGGATATTGCATTTTTGTATATATACCGAACTATGAAGAATCAACATCCTCTTAGATAGAACAAAAAATGGAGAAAGAGGAACGATCTACATCCCCCTGCATAGAAAAGAATGAGCAGAGACACCAAGGTGACTACATTGAGCAGCTTATTCAGCTTCTCCACCCTCTAGCTCCATGCACCGACTACACAGGTTAGATTGCTGCAAGAAACAAAAAGAGGGAAAAATCTCAGGTTCATAGCCTCAGTGGTGTACCCGATGAAGGGCCAGATCTGGCCATATGGCTAGCAGTGAGGGAGGCGGGGCGGGCGGGGCGAATGGAGGGGAGCCTCTGCAGCTCTGTCTCTCAGGGGGGGAGGCGGCAGGGAGGACGGCGGGAGGCGGAGCGACGACCTGCCTAAACGGCGACATTGGATGACCTTGGATGCAGGGTCAGTGGCAGTGGCATGGATCGTCGTGGCGGCAAGAAAGCGAAGAGGAGCGGCGTTGCGGAGAAGCAGGGGAGATGCGATTCTGGGAGAAGGAGGAGGACGGGCACCGGTGGGAGGAGGCATCTTGATGCTTGTGTCGGTGGGGAGAAGGAGGAGGACGGGCATCCAGTCGAGCGGCCGCGCCGGCGAAAGACGAAGAGCATTCAGCGTGAGGCCGCGGGGGAGGTGACTGCGGGTGAGCGGAGGAAGCGAGGAGGCAGGCAGTGTCGGTGGCGAGGCTGCACGGAGGCTCCTCGGTGGAGGATTTGGTGGAGGTGGCGACGGGAGTGTAGGGTCGAGGATGCGCCTAGAGGGGGGGTGAATAGGCGTTTTACGAAATTCGATCGCTTACTAAAATCGATCGCACTAATACACCCCTAAGTCAAAACCTAATCAAAGATATATGCGGAAGCGATAAATAGGTTTTGACAATTAAAGCCTAAATCAACTAGGCTCACTAGTGCACTTAACTAAATTATGTCTCTAAACTAGAATTGCTAAATTGAACACTCAATTGACACTAAGCAATTCTATCACAATCAAGCTATCATGAATATATCAACAATGAATGTAAATACTTGAAAGTAAATGAGACAACCGATATTTTTCTGTGGTGTTCGGAGACTTGCCGGTCTCCCCTAGTCCACGTTGAGGCAAGCCCACACTTGGACCGGCTCCCGCTCGAGCACCCGCCTCTTTCCACTAGTCGTGGTTTTTCACGCTTGCGCGTAGGCTCAACCCGAACCTTCACAAACTTGCCGAGGCTTCTCACACCTTGAGAGCTCCCGCGCACGACGCCTACGCCGTCTAGGAGTCGGCAACCTCCAAGAGAATAGGCCGCTCCTCCGCTTGACCTTCACCGAGCACAACACATGCGCTCCGGCGATCACCAAGTGCAACACATGCACAAGAACCTCACTCAAGTGCAACACATGCACAAGAGCTCACTCAAACCACTCCTAATTGCAACACATGCAATTAGCTCACTCTTAAGCTCAAGAGGCAAAGGGAGAAGAGCAACACATGCAAACAACTCCCACACAGCACCCACCACCTGCCCAAGCCCCCCAAGGGGTGTATTTATAGCCCCACAAAGAAAACTAGCCGTTTGGGGGCAAAATGGGCGAAATCAGGAAATTCCCGGTCCGACCTGACCTTGGCCGGTCCGACCGGCCCTCACAGGACAACGGTCGGAAAACGAGCAGATTACAGGCCGGTCGACCGACTCGGCACCGGTTGCACCCGACACACACGCCGGACCCGGCCGCACCCAACCGAACCAAAACACACGCTCTGAAAAAATCGCCTTGGGAGAACGAGCGGTCGACTGGAGGTCCGGTCCGACCGACCTGGCCGGTCCAACCGTCCATACAAAAATCAACAACAAAAAAACACTCATAACTTTTACTCAGAACTCCGATTTGGGTGATTTTTGATTCTATCTGAAGCTTATCACGAGGGCTACAATCTCCACCCATTTTCATGATTTAAGCACCCATAGATATTTTTAAATATCACCAAAACCAACATGCAAAAACACATTTCGCAAATAAACCGCAAACTTATGCAATCAACCCTCTAGCCATGTAAGGATCAACACATGACCCCAACACTTTGCAAAACACATTTGCAAATGCCAACACATGCTCTAGGATCGAAACACATAACTTCAAGGCTCATTTGCAAAACACATTTCATGCTTGAGCACTACTCTTTGCAACTCATGCAAAAGTCTAGCTCCAAGCAACACCAAATCAAGATGCATGAACTCTCTAATTGCAACACATGCAATTCTCTAGTTCCATGCAACTAAACCAAATCGATCACACTAAAACCAAATCAAACGAATGAGCTCTCTACTTGCAACACATGCAAGCCTCTAGCTCCATACAAACACACAAACACCAAATCGTGCTTGAACTCTCTCCTTTTGCAACACATGCAAAACTTTAGCTCCAATTAACCACACGGTTTTTGAAAGATTGTTTTGAAGACAAAACATGAAGCTTCAACATTTGCAACACATGCAAAAATGAACTTCACGCAAAAGCCAACGCATATTGCTTATCCTATTTGCAACACATGCAAATCAAAGCATTATGCGAAAACCAAATGCATATGCTCTTCCTTTTTGCAACACATGCAAATCGGAGCATAAACCAATAACACCAAATATAAATTTAACCCATTCGCAATACATGCCAAATAGTTAACTTTATGCAAAAACCAAATCAAAATGATTTGAGCTTGAGTGAACGTGGATTGAGATCACCAACACATGATGAAACTCAAACTAGGAGACAACCCCTCTTAATAGTACGACGATAAAAACCTTAGACTCAAAGACTACAAAGTCCTTAGCCTATCTAATTATACCTTTGCCGCCGCGCACAAGCAATCCCCTTTGGGGTCTTTATGATCATCGCTTTGATACTCCCCCGGGATCATCACTCGACTCCTCTTTTAACTTCGGGATCCACTTCTTGACGCCCATCACCCCATGATGTCGTCTTTATCCCGTTCTCATCATCTCATCCATCTTTAGACCTAATTTAATCACAACTCATAAAATAGTTAGTCCAAGATGCACGGTTGTCTTAATTATCTCTTGCACTCCATTAACACATAATGGATGCCTTTAGATCAATTGAGCACAACCTAAATCAATTTGAATGATTTAAGTATGTCTTAAGTACAATAATGCAACTCATGCTTTATTATACTTAAGAACTATTCATTTATCCTCAATTAATCACGGAACACCATCAACACATGATGAAGTGTTCTTTAATGATTACTAAGACAAATGAACTCAATTTAAATTATCATTTAAATTGATATGAGTATATATTAACTACTCAATTTTCATATACTCATATATTTAGTTTCTTTGTCTTGATCCTTATATGTGTCAATAAGAATTAGATCAATACAAAGAGACTTTCAAGTCAAACTATAAATTCCCCCTAAGTGTGTGCATCCATGTGATATATGGATTGGGAAACATGATGCACGTTTTGTGGTTAATACAATGGGGACGTTCATACTTTAACTTGAATCCAAAGTATGCAATTTATACTAGAATGAATACATAAACATACCTTGGGTTTTCCATTTTTCAATGCGATGAGACTAATCAAAGATATTCTAAATAAACAAGTTAGTCTCGATATAAGATTTGTCATTAATAACAAAATCACATTAATGGATAATCTCAATATTAGATTTGTCATTAACACCAAAACCATAACTAATGAAGGTTGAACTTACTGAGGGGAGGGAGGCTGGCGGGGCGCGAGAGGATTGGGAGAGGGGAACGGATGGGAAGGAGTGGGTGGCGTGGCGAGGCTAATGGAAGCGGTCTGGGCTAAGCCTGGGCCTGGAGGCGGGCAAGCACGGATCGCCTCGTCTCGAGATCGAGCAATTGTGGAAATCCGGGTGACGTGGTCGGACGAATGAGCTGCAATTCTTCCGGCTTTAATAGATTAGTTATTATTATTAGACATCTCATTGTGACTTAATACAAAGAACAAAGGAGTCGGGTTATTATTCTCTCTAGAGACTAGAGAAGGCCTAAACCTAACCTAAACCCCTGTCTCCTTTCCAAAGGATTGGGTTTCCCACAATTATTTTGTAGGATCGATATTAATTCATCAACATAACAATAAAAGTCATTATTCGCTCAATTCGAAAAAGTTGTTATTTGCTGCAAAACAAATTCTTATTATTAAGGTAATACCCAGAAGTTTTACAATGATACAGGTCAAAAGAAGACGATCTTTTATATTTTATATTTGAACTTTTCCACATTAATTTTGAATTGATTTAACAACCTATTTTGTTTATAGCCACACTCAAGTTAGGCAATTTTTGAAGTTTTTTAGGATGATGACTTTTGACTTTTATTGGTAACTATTTGGTTTTATAATTGTATCCACAGTGAGCCACACTTTTCTTAACACCCTTGCACACTTATTGTGGACAAAATATCTTTGACACTGTTTGCTAACTTAGGGCAATAACGGTGTGATGTCAGCTATCTATATGTTTTGCTATGTAAGTTTTTTGTTGATATGAAAGAGAGAGAGAGAGAGTATAGCTATTTCTTCGTGAAGAGATAACCATATAGACAATATAAAATACTATTACGTGAGTTATTGTCTATAATAAACACTTTTTCATACCATAATTAAAAATATTGTGAAATCTCATAGAGACAATCTAAGATGTCATTTATTATAGAATCTGACTTTAATTTTTGTCTTTAAATGATATGGAGAAATATATAGACAGCAATCATCTTTACTATTGTATATATTCTTACGAAGATCAAATTCACAATAAAGAAAGGTCTAGGTTGCTACACTTTTGGCAATAGAACGATTGGCAAATTGGGTGCACACGACACGGGGTGTACAAAGGTAAATGATACCAATGCTTCAAACACAGCCAAAAACCTTTTCCCCTTTTTGGTGGAATTTTTTTAACTTAAAACTCGAAGAAATAGAAAAAAATAAACTCAAAAATTAAAACTAAAAAAATTAAATTTGAAACTTTTCAAATCAGAAAGTTTCAGCCTGAAAAGTTTCAAATAGTAAAAGTTTCAACTCCGAAAGTTCCAAATCAAAAAATTTCAACTCGAAAAGTTTCAACTCACAAAGTTTCATATCAAAAAAATTTCCCATTGAAAATTTTCTGAGTTAAAAATTTTCAATTAATTTTTTTTAGTCGAAACTTTTCAATTATATTTTTTTGAGTTGAAACTTTCTAATTTGAATTTTTTGATTAAAACATTTTTGAGCTGAAAGTTTTTGACTTAAAACTTTCTAATTAAAAATTTTGTCGGTTGAAATTTTCAGCGTGTGAACGGCCAGAGAGGATGGATTAGCGATGCGAAGACTTGTTGCTCAGTGTGTCGGGTACACAAAAAGGCAAAGAAACTCCTCGTTGTCCAAAATCCATGAAGTTGGAGCCGTGAGTACATTAAAAATATTTAGATGAATTTTTAGACAAAAATATAAACTTAATTCACTTTATTTTAACCTACAACTTTCAGATCTTAGGTGAAGTTGAGATCTGGAGCTCTTCCAAACAGACCCTTATTGCTCAGTGTGTCGAGAAAGGCCAAGAAACTCCTCGTCGTCCACGTGTCAAGAGCTTTGTCCCTAGCCACAGGGGAGGCGCGGTGCGAGCGACCGTAAAATAGTTGGATCGATGTTTTATAATATATTTACTCTTACCATCACTTAAGTTGGCCAAACATATTTTATTGTTCATTTTATAAAAAAATTGACCAGTAGAAAAAGTTCCACAAAATGCAGCTAAAGCACAATAGGCACACGAATTAAAATGCACATGAGTCGGTTTTAAAAAATATACCAAATTTGTTGGGAATTTATTGGAGGAATGGTTTTTCAGCTTTTTTTTTAAATTTTATGTGACTGTGAGAGAGCATGGACAAATGAACAGGATGGGGTAAGTTCTGCATTAGAGAAGGTGAGAGAGTATCGGTGAACAATGTAAATTGAAGAACTTTTGAACTTCTTTTCTCAAACAATATTGTTTTGGGAGATAATTGATTATTTGTCATATTTATCTCACTAATATGTGGCTTCAAGACCCGTTTGTCAGTGAGACATTATGGTACAAATGATCAATGACACAAGTGAATGAAAACAAATCATAATTATTGCATGAGCAATGCTTCAGTGTTTTCCCTTCCAATACAAATTATACAAATCATAAAACAAATATAAAGATAAGTAATCACTAGATCAATGCCCGTGCGTTGCTACGAAAAATAAAATTGGTAACAAAACATAAAGGTCAAGCAATAAAAGACAAATGTGCTACAAGATCAAACATCTATTTCTCCCGATTACAAAATTTTTTATGGTTTCTTCTCCAATATGAATTAAAACCAAATATATTGTACGTAGCAATATATATTACCAATCTCAAAAATCAATCAATCATTTTTATCCCTTTTTGCAATTTATATTACCAACTCGTGTTCCTCTTCCTCTCGTCATACCCGCAGCGCGCGCTCCTCGGCGTCGTCGACCTCGTCTTTCTCATCGCTTCGCTCGTCCTCGTCATGCCCGCAAGGGCGACACGGGAGCTTCTCCCGAGCACGAGGCGCTGCTGCCGAAGCCACCGCCATTCCGGACCACTGGCCGCTACGCGGTCGTGCTCGAGGCGTCCGCCGTCCTTCTTACGCTCGCGTTCTTCCTCGTGCCGAGCACGCTATGGCGCGTTGTGGAGTCCGCCTTCCTCGCCGCCCATTTCGTCGCATACGTTATGGCCGTGTGGTCAGTCAACTCAGAGAAAGGGGCCACCGCCGCTACCCAGATTTTGCACATCCGTGTCTTCTAGATCGCCACTGCCCTCGGCGCAGCGCTCTTCTCCACTTCGGCGGTGGTCCGCTGCGTCGACGGTTCGCTGCTCTTCCTAGATGACCCTCTCGCCTTTGCCGGCCTACTCATCTCCATGCCTTTTCACCGGCCATGACGCTGGAGCCCATGAAGGTGAACCAGAAAACACCAGAGCCGAGGCGCCCGCCACATCGTGCGCCGCCGCGTCGTTCCTCTCTATCACGACGTTCAACTGGATCAACCCGTTTATCTCTAAGGGGTATGTCAATGACTCTCTCACCGCCAACAACATCCCACCAGTGTCGCCGGGTAACCGCGTCGAAGCGTCGTATGCTTTGTTCACGTCCAACTGGCCGGCACTGGGGTCACGGCACCAGGTGAGCGTCGTGCTTTGGCTGTCCTTCTGGGCGCAGTTACTACTGACCGCGGCGCTCGACCTCCCACGCCTTGCGGTCATGTACGTCGGTTCGTCACTTATTAATCAGTTCATCGAGTTCATTCGCCGCGGCAGCACGACATAGGAGATATTGAATGAATTCACTTGATTGATTCTGTGAAGACTGTACAACATATATAGAGTACAAAAGGAATGATTAGCCGACTATTAATTACCAGCAATAATCAGGGATTTTACTATAGTAATCAGCCATATTTAGAGAGACTAGTATAATGCCCGTGCTAACGCTACGGCGATATTCCGTAAATAAGTGCCTTCCTGGACTCCAATCGGCATGTCAGAATCCGATAGGAAGTAGAATTTGTAATGGACTCCAATCGGCATGTCAGGACTCCAATCGGCACATCAGAGCGTTCCCTACAAACCTACTCCCTCTGTTATCTTTCCAAACTTACCCCTAATTATCTTTCCAAACCTACCCCTAATTTGTAATGCGCTTCATTAATGATTGCATGACCTTAGCGCCATGCAAAGAACATGATACATCTTTTCTATATTAAACCAGAAATTTATATTTAATTTAAATACCAAGAAGAGCATATTTGTCTTAACTATACATGAGGTGAACTTCATAAAAGAATGATGTTTGAACTTACTGGGATAACATATCATCATGTACGAAGGGGGATTCATTGTTAAATCAAGACCATCAACATGATGTTGATTAAATACAGCCATGCGGACTGTAAAAACAACAATAAAAGAACTATATCCAACAAACAATAGGCAGGATCTTTGCAGATGAAACTATAGCAATCAATAATGACATAAAATGATCGTATAAACTTGTAAGTGGCCTAATTATCCAAGTAGAGGCAAGACACATGTAAATGCTAAGGATCGAGTTCGAGTTTTATGTTTAATTCACTAATGACATTTATACAAACATCACAACACTATGACGAGGGAAGCATGAGAATGTACATGCTGCCATCTCATTACAATATTAATACGCCCCAAAGTTTGAAAAGATGGAGGGTAAAAAAGCATGAGGACAACTAAAATGAAGGCCAACCAAGCATACTTGTGGTCAAATGTTATAAGGAGAGAAGCCTTCAAACCTTGATTGGAGTTCTCTTTTTCGCCTGTTGTCATAATCTTGTTACTCAAGAACATAGTTATCTCTCTCAAAGAATCGTCCAATTGCCTCTGAGCAGCGTGATTTTTGTCATGTTCACTTTGAGCGGTGATTTAGTTGCGGACATTCTGCACTTAATGATTCTATTATTTTGTCACGCTTTGATATTTACGCCAACTTTGATTCCTCACCGGTAGCCTACATTTGAAAGTCCAGTATCGAGCAGCAAACCGAATCATAAGAAATACAACAAGTTAAAAATCACAATTCACACAATTGCGATGTCGATAATTTATTATCTGACGTCAAATGTAAGATAACAATTCGAAATGTTCGAAATATCAACCAATTTCAAGGCACCCGAAAACCACATAAGATTATTTTACAAGTCTTGACATTCCTCATTTTAGTAATTACTTGTCTAACTAAATCATCTGCGGAACAACGTCGATCTGAGACATTTCAATTAACCATATCAACGTGATGAATGGAAGTAGCAAACATCAAATAAGCATTAAATAATTGACCTTGTCTTGGCAGGAAAAGGCACAACACTATCAAATACACACAAGCGCTAGGGTAACCCATACAAAATAAGGGAAGACAATAAGTAATAAACAAATAAAACAACAAAGTGATAGTGGAAGAAAATACTTACGCATTCTCCTTTCGAGGTAAGTCTTAAAGTAAGATCGTCCAACTTTTTCTCAAGTTTGTTCGAGGTAAGTCTTAAACTATTTATCGTGATGAGTCCGATGTCCGAATAAAATTTGAACACTAAAAGATTGTTTTGTATAAAAGAGCTTGTTTCACTTACTATAGGCGATCTTTCTATCATCGGTGAGGCAACCTGCTATTTCTGTTAAAGCAAAACAACAATTAGCGCAAGATGTGACATAATCGACAGATAATTGCATTTGGCTATATCTGTTCCTCAAAAAGTCAATGAATGGATCGATAAATTGGTTGCTCATGTGCAATTTAGAAATTTTGAATTAAGAATAATGGCGGCACTAAGCCGATCTCCGAGATAGGAATAAACACTTTGCAAAAAATAATACATACCTATGCTTCTCAATGTGAGCTGAGCTTCGCATCCAAGCTAATAGGTGCTCAGATATCTCTTTCTTTTCTCATGATGTGTGGTCCAACCTCCACATGAAATCTATTTGATTACATCTATTAGTTCATTAGTTGTAATTGTAGAAAAGGAGCAAATAAAAGGGACCAATTTAACTTACGTCGGTCTCCTCCGTAATCCTGCATGACAAGGATATTGGACTTCCTACCTTTTCTACTTCATCGAGCTTTCTTCTTCTCTGCTTTCATCAATGGCTTTTCATTTTACATTTGCATCAACAAGATAGTAATCAAAGTGTATCTAGGAATTGGCTCTTGAGCTTGTGTGTGAGGCTCGATCCTGTGGTGGTGTGAATATTCTTGGATTTGGATTGTTGGAAAAGATGCGATAAGAAGAGCAAGTTTTTATTGATTATTCCATAAAACAATGGGTAATTTGCAATCTTGCTTGAACAATAGAGAACAAAAGGTTATCTTGCAAACACACGGTGATGCAATCAATCATCTATCGTGAGAAACAAGAGAAAAGCGGCGTACCAACAAACATTTCCACTTTGAACCACGCCACATAGAATCAACATCGCCGCTTCCAATTATCATCCCTGTGTACAGAGAATAATCTCATATGCATCACCAATCCAACATCCAATTCAGATAATAAGTTATCGATAGAAACGATTCTGAAGATACAAACCTTCTTTGGCGATATCTTCACTTCCATATCTCATTTTAAACCTCGGTCCAACAAAAACGGTTGTTGAAGCTTTTCACAATTTCGATGAGGTACAATGAACTCAGATTGACTTAACTCATCGGTTTTTAGAAGCAACAATCGACATCGAACACCTTTATTAAGTCAACAAAAGGGCGACATAGCGACCTGACACATCAAAATATATAACTATATTTTCCCTTATTTAGGTCATCATAAAAAACACAAGAATTATAAGGCAAAGATTAAAAAATGAAGATACAAAAGAAATTATTTTCGCATCATTTAAAAACATATCTAAAAGCAAGTTTAGAAAATGATTGACAAAGCAACACCGCCAAGTTCAAAACTTAAGAACTCAACAAGAACGTAAAGTACCCATCGGTGTTACTCGAACACACGTGTCCAAAAATTTTAACGAATTGGACACCTCAAATCGAAGTCGATTCGACCTTGTGTCCGATTCGAATAGCATTTCCCATGTCCAAATTTTTTTCGAATCGGACACGAATCCGAAGTCGGATTCCGACTCCGTTTTCGGTGTCCAAGTAACACTGGTACCCATATAAAACCATACAATGGAACATTCTAAGTTTGGACCTAGTGCATCACAAATAAAAAATAACTCAAGCAAGTAATAAATATTGTGCACAATTTAACATCCACACCAACCACCGACAAAGTGGTTCTTGCACAACTACAGTCTCCATAAGTACATCCCACCCTCACAATCCATAACATGCTATCTTTCTAAGCGTGGTTTAGCAATACAATTGAAATTTACCAAGCACGAATGTCTTAGGCATTAACAATACAACGAGAACCTTCTTTTTACGGGGTTGTAGTAGATATGAAACATACTATTCACGACCACGGCATGTACAACATTAGCTAGGGTACCAAGATTTGTGCCTTTGGTTATAAAGAGCCGAAAAGCAGATCCGTTTTTGAAATTTGAAATTTTGCGCCTCCGATCTTAGCTCCCCATCATCACATCTGAATATTAACAAAGAATCTTTAAGAAAGCGCAACAACATGTGGTAATTACTGCATGATTTTATTGGCTTACCGCAAAAATAGTACAACATCCCCAGAGACAAGCTTCTTCTTGTTGACAAACGCACTCCATCCAATTGGTTAAAAGGTGCTGCGTGGTTGGCTCAGAACACATTCAGATGTAGATCTATCGAAATTTAGGACCACTTAATTTCTCATATTTGTCCTTACATTCCTTAAAAGGACCAGACCTTACCGCCAAAAAGAAGTTTTGTAGCACATAGCAAATATAAAATACTGATTAACATGACTAAGAAGTAATATTACCATCGGTAAAGCTACCCACAAAGGTATGGAGAAGTTTTGTGTAGCACACAAGCAAGTAAATGCAAAGAGTTTGAGGAATCAACAGACTATGTCTACCGTCAACATATAACCATAAGGATCACACAAAGCTCGGATGGATATTCCAAAAGAACGACTTGTCAATCATAAATACAAGTAAAGGTCCTCGGTGAGCAAAGTTGATGTCTGAGCATTTACAAGAACTCAATGCTCATCGAGAACCGGGGAGCTCTAGTCCTCGATGAGCGATGAAGCGAAATTGATGTATCATTATTCAATCTCAATCAATGATATAGCGCTGGCTGGCTCACCGGTCTGCAAAGAACTCAACCGGAAATGCATGTCTTGTCTGAAGCCTAATGAAGAAGTTGGAATGTATGTGCATAGCGCATATCTCGATCCCAAAACAGGTAAAATCCCCCATATAATTGTTGTGCTATACCCCGATAGATGTCTTTGGAACCTCCATTAGGTGCCGTGCAAATCCTTCGCAACAAGCTCCCGAGACTCTGAGCTCCACAAACCAAAAAGACAATGTAAACCAACTCAAAATATCATAGTATGTATCTCTCTCTCACACACACACACAAATTAATGGAGCTTTTCGCCAATGCGCTCACCAGAGGGGAAGCAATCCTCGTGGTCTTGGCCTTGAGCAGAAGCCATTGCGTGTCTTTGTGTCGAGGTCGTGGCGTCTTGCGAACATATCACGGCATCCGCTGGCAAGCGCCGCTTGCCATCTCCGTCCTCGGCGTCGCCCATGCTCCGTCATCCGTCTCCCATCGTGCAGCCGCCTCGCTACTTCCTTCACAGCGTCGAAACGGACACCAAGAAACTCATCGAGACGGCAATGGCGGGCTTCCGCCGCTGGCTATGGCGTCTTGGCGGCAATGCAGCGGGCTTCAGCCGGGCGACGGACGATGGGGCGATTAAGGCGGCAATGGCGGGGGGCGCAGGCTTGAGGCGATTGGCCTTGAGGGTCGGGCGAGGCGAGCGAGGGAGAGGTCGGGCGAGCGCGTGGGAGACGTGGTGGGATGGCGCGAGGCCGGGCGGGTGAGGAGGAGAGCGCGACCGCCATGGGGTAGTGGGGATCGAGATCGGGTTCGCCGCAACGCAGAGGAGAGGAAGCGGCGTGATTGGGGGATTCGGCGAGATCTGTAAGGGCGGGGGGGAGCGATTCGCGAGGCGTGATTAGTTACAAGATTAGAGGATAATAGAGGATGAACCAAATGATTTGAGCCATCGATTTGATGAAGTGGTCTCGAGAAAACATCTTAGCGCTTGATTTTGAGGAAGGGTTTTTGGGTGCACATATTAGGGTGGATCAGAAAAGTACTCTCTGTGGAGGCAAAAATCACGTAGATGATGTGTGGATGTAAAAAAGTTTTAAGCGGTGAATTATAAAGGTGTTTAGATATGACCGGTCAGAATCGAGAAAGAATAATTAGCTATAATGACTGACCATTATTGGAGATATGGGGGGTTAAGAAGAACGGACCGCTGCCACCAACTATAAATTTATATTAGTAGAGATCATTTAGCTTTTATTCGTATTTTAATATTTACGCAACTGATAAAAAAGGGAAACATGGAATCACCTCTGCTTATTCCATTGTTTTGAGGAGAGAATAAGGGTCTGCTTGGGAGCCCGGTTTTTAGCCCAAAACTAATGTAAATTACCGATCCAAATAATTTTCCATACTGAACTCAAAAATAGCATTTGGATGGACCGGTAGCCCAATAAATTTAGCTCTGGTTTGGGCCAAAACACTCAGAAAAATTCTCACGCGACGGAGCCGACGTTTTCTTTCCGACTCATATCGCGAAGAGCTCACACCCACACTACCTCGTAGGAGACGTCCTCCTCCGTGCTACTGGATTGGCGTGGGGTGGAGATCCATCCTATCTGGGCTTTGTTTGGATTGATTTCTTCTTTGGTTGGTAAGGAAGCCCTAGATTGCATCAGCGCCTATGTCTGGGCAAGGCGGACAGGAGCTTGAAGAACGACGACCTGGAGGAGCTCAAGCCTCAAGGTGTGTGTGGATCTGAGGTATGTTTATCCCTCCTTGGTAGATTTGCTCTGCTGCTCCCGCGCTCATCACTTGATTGTTGATCCGAGAAGCTCAACTGCTCAAGTGGTGCATGGATCAAGTGACTGGTTCTTGATTTCTCTTGATTGTTTTAATTAACTGAACAAGCTGATGATTTGTTTTGCTGCTCACTTGGATTGTTTTTGAGCATTTTTGATGTTTTGATCTTAAATGTTGATGAATAATGTAATGGGTGCACTAATGCTGATGAATTGATAAGGAATTCTTGTTGTTCTGTTAATCATCGTCGTCTTCTTCTTCTTTTTGAGAGTGGCACTTGTTAATTACATGTGATTTGATTTCACAGGAATACAAGAGGCAAGGGGCGCTTGTTTTTCTCCAAACAGCTGATAAACGGGGGTTTCGATTTCGTTGGTAATTTTGGGTAACAAAAAATTACAGATATTTTTCCATTACAGGTGAAATAATTTCCAGGGCTCCCAAAGTCCCAAGCAAGCCCTAACCCTTTTTCCCAAACTACCCCTGCCTCGAGGTCCAATTCCCGGCCATAGCACCATTTTGAGATTTCGCGGAGCGCCTACTCGCCTCTCTGACAGCCTCCCCCTACTGTAGTAGGGTTTCTCTTTCTCCGCGCCGACCTCGCCGCCGCCGTGCGCCCGTGCCTCCACCTCCCCGGCTCCTCCTTCTCCCTCGCCGCCCTCCTCACCGAAGCGCCCCCCTGTCCCCGCGTCTCCCGGAGCTACACTTTCTACCCCGATTCGGCTCCTCGTTCCGGTAGATTTTGCGCAGTTGGGGTACTGGGCAGGCGAGGTGCTGGAGAGGTTCACGGATGGAGGCGCTCCCTTCGTCGCCGAGGCACCCTCCCAAGTACGGCAGCGCCGTCGTCCAGGTCCGTGCTCTAGTACCCTCACGCTCGAGGATTTGATTACGAGCGCCTCAAGCCAACGGTATGCTTGTTTGTTGGTATCTACCTCTGATCCTTCCTGAAATCGATAGTTTGTGGCTGCCTGGTAGATTTCGTTTCGTCCAGTCTTAAGTTATTTTGCTCACTGTAAGAAGCTCGGGGTTTATGTCAGGGCGAATTGGTTAAGAGTAACATGTTGTGGTCACTACAAGGTTTCAAATTTCGTTTTCAGACCACATTTCAGAGGCGGCCGAAATCCGAAATTTCGGCGAGATTTCGGAATGTGGGCTGAAATTCAAAAAGCAAATTTGAAATCTGGTAGTTTGAGACCGGGAAAAAGAATTTTGGCGAAATTCACTGAAATTTTGCCCGTTTTGAACCACCCGTGAAATGGTCTCCTGAGGCTAGAAAAAAATTATGCAAGCATTTATCTACATTTCATATATGTTTGAATGCAAAATACTAAGTATTTGCATATAAAATACCCTAAATTTAGAAATTTCAGCATCATTTCGCCTGATTTTTGGATTCTAACACTTCAATTTGGCACATTTTACATGGAAGCACATGGTATGCAACAATCATCCACTTAACTCCTCGAATATACCATTCTCGGATAGTTTTGATATTGCTCCACTGTTACATACAGCACAACAGTTGCTGAATTACCGTGCAGTTCTCCTTTAGCAAAGATGTCATTTTATAATTTTTAATTTGTCAGTTATGTAACAGCTAGATTTGAAGGTTTGGTGACAAAAGTGATAAAACAAAACAAGAGCTCAGATTTGATGAATTTTACTAATCAATTTGCATTACTTGAGCACATACGATGCATGTGATCATTGGACCTATCCGGCCGTATATTCGGCTACTAGGTAACAGGGTCATGAAATTAACAATCTAGCTAGGAGCTAATACTAATCAATAAGCTTATTGTGGCTAATACTAATCGGCTACTAGGGTTTATGGTTAGGTTCAAGGTAGGGTTTAGGGTTACATAATTTGTATATGTATTTTTTTTTCAAAATTTTCACATGTATTCCTCATAAAAGGCTTTACAATTCTCTACAAAAAATTTGGAGTGAAATTCAGTCCTAAAAACATCAAAACTGATCCAAAACACATAAAAACCGGTCCAAAAAGCTGAAATCCACTGGAACCACTGTAGCAATTTGAAAATTTTCTTTTTTTAAAAAATTCCGCCGATCTTGGCCCTTGTCGAAATCTGAAATCTCGGCAAGATTTTGAACCTTGGTCACTACCGAAAGATGTTGTGCTAGGTTAGTGTAAATTTTCACCAATGGTAAATGCAGTTAGTTGCAACAGGTGTAACATTTTGAAGTGGAAATTTTTTCTAGTTTTCAACTGGAAACGTACAAATATCTTGCTAACCTTGCAGAGCACATCCTACTTTGCAATAACATTTTATTTAACTAGCGTACCGGTGCCCTCAGACCTATACAGAATTGCTTTAGGGTGTCTTAGATACACCAACTACTAAGCTCATTTTTTTTTTGTCTGACCAGTCAGGTACACGGGGAATGACTTGTTTGAATCGCAGTAATGTCTTTCAGCATTTTGTTTTTTAGGGAACTCTATTGCAAGCCGGGATAGTTTCTGTTTTGTTAGTAACAATACACAATCCCACCACACCCCACAGGCCCACACACATGCCAAGTTGCCAGCGCTAGACCCCCACCATGCACAGACTAGAAAATAGAGGTGGCCGGGATCCAAATTCATGACCTTTTTGTTGTGTGGTCAGATGCTCTAACCACTTGGGTGCACATGTAACTGTCTCACTAGAACATTTCTTTTTAGTTTTTTATATTTCCCATAATGCTCATCTAGTAATTTGCGTGGTGGCAATAGGTTAAGTGACTAGAAACATCAAGTCTTGCTGTTTTATGTTTGTCTTTTTGACTGAGCCCCATGTAGGCTTTATGAAATCAAAGTGCCTTTCAATGCAGCAAAACGTTGTGCCTAGTTGCTGAAAAATAAAGTTTATGTTGGCAGAATGCTTTGGAGCAGCTGGCATCCATTGATCTCATTGAGCTATGCAAGGAGGCTAGAATTGAGCACTGCCGTGCAACTAGAGACTTGAGTAGTTGCGGCCGCTATGTGCAGCATGTGCTTATCTCATGTGGGCATGCCTCGTTATGTGCTGAGTGCAGCCAGAGATGCGATGTCTGTCCAATTTGCAGAAGTCCAATACCAGACAATGGAAATAAGGCGCGGCTCCGCCTTTACTACAAGTGCCTGGAAGCTGGCCTTATCTCTAAGCAGCACGATGAAAGGTTTCAGGAAAAGGAAGACCATGATAATCCTGTTAACATGGACGTGCAGCGGCTGCATTCCTTGTTTGATGTTGCACTTCAGAACAACCTGACCTCCTTGATATGCCACTGTATCCTCTTCAGAAAGTTAAGTTTGCTTTAGGCTGATAAATACATTTTCATCTTCATTTTTTATATAGCACCTCCTTTTTTCTGTTGTTGCCTTGACATTTAGACCAGATATCGCAGATGTTTGTTTGGATGAGAATGCTGTGTCAAGTGATCCACTTCTGGCTTTTCTTTTGGATGAGGTGGTCATCAAGGACTGGTGCAAGAGGGCTGTTAATGCGCTCATATCTGAGATAGGCATGATTTGTATCCAACAATGTTAAATTGATGCTAGGTCCAATTAAAGAATTTTATCTATTTTTATTAGCCTTTCATCTCTTCATGCAAGCATAGTAACACATGTTGAGTGAGAGGTATGGTTATACTGTTAAATTGCACCTTAACCATACTTAGATAGATCTGGATTAGAAATGATGAAGTCTAAGTTATCCCAGCTGCAAAAGTTTGCAGTGCAGTTGGCAGGAATTTCTAGTGTTATTGAAGTTATGATCACATGTTTCAGAGAAGCAGTTTCCGCCCATGTTAATGACCTACATCAAATCATTGAGAACACTTTGAAGGCAAAGCAGGTCTTGTTTCTTAACTCCACTTCTTCTAGGGATTTTATGTCACTCCCAACAAACTAAATAATAAAAGTAAACTAGGCACCAGAATGTACCTGTGCATTACTGGAAAGTGGAAATTGCTATATGATTATTATACTGAGGAATGTCAATTCACTACACCACTTAGATTCAATTTTTGGTGTTTGGCCAAGATGATCGGGATATTTAAACCGTAAGACTGGAATACACACACACAACAAGAAGAACAACTACAATATTGTCCTCTTTATATTCTCTTTCACTTTTTTGTTTCACTATATCTGTTGTTCATATCTGTCCACCATCCCTTGTTTTTCACTGAAATGCTTGAAAAGAGAAGTAATCAGATGTTTCTTACGCTATCATTATTTCTTCGTGAAATGTTCATTTTGGAGCTTCTGCTACAGCATTTGGAAGCCATGATTTGGTGCACCAGGCATAAATTTCTTGAGGACATTTGCTCACGGCATGCTAATTTTGCATCTTGGAGTTCTGATGTGATTAAAAGAAAAGCACATGCAAAAGAACGACAATGGCCTGGATTTTCTGATAAAGCATCAGGTTACAATGAAGGCAACCAGAGTATACTTTTCATCGAGGAGGCACTACAAAACCTTGGGATTCAACAAAGTTATAGGGATAATGTGGAAGAGGTTGATATCACCTGTTTGCAGAATGAACAATCATCATCTATGTTCTGTTCCACAATTGATCAGTTTGGTGTCAATAGTTACCCTTTTAAAAACTTGCGTGAGGCAGTTGACGTACTCTTTCTGCATGGAGCATCTGACATGGTGATTGCAAAGCAAGCAATTGTATCCTTTGGGCTTTGTTTTTGTTTATCTGATAGTGAACTAAACATGTACATGGTTCTGCACAAACATATTACTTCCTTTATATTTCCTTGACATTCTTTAGTTCTTGTATTATCTGTTTGATCGCCATTGGACCAGACCAGATTCAGAATGGAGGTATCTAGTGGATGATTTTGCTGCTACCTTTGGGATCTCCAGTAGAACAGTGCTTGAATGCCTTGTATTTTGTCTTTTGGATGATCATTCTTCACTGGCTTTGGAGGTAACTGATCCTTACCTGTCTTTTATGGACATTGAATATTTTATATTGGTGTATATGTCATTCAAAGTTTTGATTGCTTAAATGTTTTCTTGGCTCCCAGCTATCTTTTATATTGTGCTTGTGAAATTTGGCAGCTATTTGAGTGCTCAAAATATGGGTTGCCTCTTTAAGAATCATTTGCCTTCCCTTATTGTTTTAGTTATTCACATTATAGCTTCCAAGGTCATGTACCTCTTTCATGGGATAATTTTAGATGAATTGGCATTGCTACAAATTTGATATGAAAAAACTTTTTGGGGGGCGATCCGGCGTAATCTTCTCTTAATGCTGAAGTAAAATAGAACTATTACGTGTATATTCGGAATGAGGCCAAATTTTTTACTTGAAAGTCCAACTAAATAAAATATCATGATTCCACTAAAGAAAAGTGTGTTGCGTTGCAACTTTTCCTTTAGCTGCTGCTTTTCACTTACCCCTACATATTTGAAATGTATTAATGTACTTTATGTTATGTGCTGCTGTAGAACAATAATTTGTTTTAAAAAACCAGTGCAGTCTCTCTTTTTCCATTTATCTTATCACTGGCATCAGAGCTTGAGTCTTGTTTATATATCCAACCATAGGCCTGCTTATTCTCTTAGCTTTTCATTCATTCTGTCTTTGATTATCTTACATCGTGATGCACCTCTATTCTCTGTAGGAGGCATGCTCTCTTCTTCCTAGGATTTCTAGCAAGGAAACACATCCAAAGATAGCACAAGTTCTTCTGGAACGTCACAAACCTGATGTGGCACTAGTTGTGCTCAAGTGCACAGGGCGTGATAGCTTCTCTGCTACCGCAAACATTGAGAAAGATGGCATGTCATCTCTCTGTGAGGCAGTGACTGCAGTCCGGGTAAGAATTGAATACGGCCATTTAACAGAAGCATTTATGTACCATAGGAGCTACTGCTCTAGGGTAAAAGAGCAAAGATTAGCAAATATGGCACATGCTGAAGGAGCTCACGGAAGCTCTTGGATGTATCATGTTGAGGTGATGATGACTGAGTTTTGTAATATCTGCATTGAGAGGAACATTGTTGATAAAATGATTGATCTTCCTTGGGATTCTGAGGAAGAGAAACATCTTCACAAGTCTCTCTTCGATTGTGCTCGTGAAATGCCCACGGAGCCATGTGGTAGTCTGCTTGTCGTTTTCTACCTCCAGGTGAATGTTCTGTATTCCTGAGTTTTTTTTTCAACAATTGAGTATGTGAGGATCTCAGGGGCATGCTTAAACGGAACTCAACTCTACAATATCCTGGTGTCATGCAATTGTCCTTTGATTCATTTCTCATCTATTTACTTACTTGCTACTTAATATTTCAATTGCCATGCACATTTTTCAGACATTGAAGGTATAAATATAACAGTTCGAATCCAAGGTGGTAAAGCCTAGCTACCGCAGCATTTTTCCATGCATGCAGAAGAAGTTCCTCTATATTATTAGTGTACAAATGTTTACAAGTTTGTACATGTAGAAATAGTATGCATATTTAAATAATAGATTAATCAGTGTGTTGTATGGTGCTGTTAAAACTTAAAAGAAGTGATAAAAAGGAAGTTCGCCCCCAATTTATGTTGGTTTGTAGAAGACTTTTCTTACCCCAGACGGGTGTTGTTATCATGCTTTATGGTGGATATCTTCACATTTACTACGTAAATTTTTAAACATTATTCCTTTGTTAAAACTTAAACAAAATGTTGAATTATAATTTTGATGTCTTGGTCTCTATAGATGATCTTCCCTTTGGATTTTTTGTGTGTCGCATGTGGTCCAACTGTTATTCGTCAAATTTACCCAATTCTTCTAATTGCTCTAGTCTAATGGAATCTGGATTAATAGATGATTAGAAGGTGCCTTTGTCAGTTCGATTTAAATTATTGCCACAAGCTACTGATGTATGCATAAGATTTCAACTTTTCATCATAAGGAAACATGCTGGAAGCTAATTAGCTGAGGAATTTCTGTTTCACTGCCTGTTCTGTTAGCGTTATCGGTACTTGGAAGCATATGGGGTTGATCATAGTCTTCAGAACTTTGAGCAAAACACATTGGAAACAGCTAGCGAAGAGGTTGCATCCAAAATCAGAACAATTGCTCAGTGGAGGGAAAGTTTGGTTGTAAGTACTTCCATACTTTTGTTTTCTTTCAATATGTATGCCTAGTTATTATTATGCTTTATTTTGTCAGTAAAAGGAGTTATTATTATACTTTATTTTGTCAGTAAAAGGATTTGCGATTCGTTTTCTTCCTAATATATACATCAGTAGTTGAGAGTTGATGTTAGGAAGCACATCATATAATTCTAATATAGTTTTTGAGCTTTGGGTGTGAAAGAAGTAATAGTTACTAATTGCACAATTTTACTGCCCAGATCTTAAAAAATTAATTTTAATAGTGAGCATAAAAATGTGAATGCTTTTACTAAGAATTAACAGTATTTGTGATTGCTGCCAAATACAAGCCCAATGGGCTGATGGTTTTGCACTTCTGCTAGTATATAACCAGTCCCTTTAATTACTTACTCCTCCCCAGAACCCTCATAAGCTGACTAGCTAATCCTCTCAGTGGAAAGAGATGATTAAGCATGTTGGTACAGAACGGCTGTAAACTTATTTGGAAACACTCAGCACTCTCTTCATGTGAGTTTTAAGCTTATGTAAGCTGTAAGTTTAAGGTTAAGCCATAAGCTCCGTGTCAAGATTAATCTTTCCTACCAAGTAATGCTCAAGTTATTAATTAAGTTCTTGTACATTTATCATCTAGCTCTGGGAAGGCGTGCCCAGCTGCCTGTTCTCCATGATACATGTTTACAGATGGGAATTTGATTTTGCTTTCAACTTTTTCTTTGCATTTCCAGTTCCAACCTTTCCTTTGAGAAGTCATACTGCCATGCCTTGTTTTAGGAACCGCTGAAGCTGTCCATAATTCTATCTGGTCATTGCATGGACCTCGAAACATGATATACTGCAACTGATAAACTATATACTTTCATTTTGGACCGATAGAAGAAGCCTGTTTTCTTCAACATGCATGGTTCTTTTGAGATACATACGCAAAACTTAAATATTGTTGTATATGTCTTTACAGGCTAAATGCCTTGAGATGCTTCCTGAGGTCCAGAGGGAGGAGGTGAGAGCCATCAGCAGTGGGGACCAAAACCAGTTTGCTATCCGAACTATGCAAATGTCATCTCCAGTTAATCATTTGGTAAAATCACCAAATCCTGCCACTGGATTGAGTCCTTCCTTCACCCCTGTTCTTCAAAAGAAGTCAAGCCCTCTCCACTCAAGAAATATCAATGCGTCGACTTATTCTGGTGGTCTTATCAGCAGTGTCCGTTCAGAGTTTGGCAGAAAGGTTCCATCTATTCTCCAATGCACACCGGTTCCCCAGGGGACACATATGTCCAATACGAGATCGACTGCAGGGGGTATATTCCCCTCTGTTGGCCAAAATGGTGAGAGTCCATATTTAAAGGGGACCAAAGAACTGGGCTTTATGAATGTAGAGTCCAGTTTTAAAAAAGGGGCCAAACCTGCTGATCATTATTCACTTCCTAAGTATTTCAACTTGGGTTCTGGTGATACACCTATGAAAGACTACCAAACAAGTTTGTTGAAGACTGAGGTTAACAAAACTACTTTCTTTCAAGGAAAAGATTCTGTCAGAAAGGGAGAGTTTGACTTCGGTTCACGTGCTGAGAAGCCTTTCATCTCAAGTGGCACAGGTGTAGGTCTAACTGGCCATTCAAAGGTATCTGATAATACTGGTTTTCACGAGGTTCATATCCAGAAAACAAAAGTACCAACTAAAGAAAACGTTTTGAGGTAATCATGATCTTGAACTGTGGCAATATGTTATATTGTGGTACTTGATGGTGCTTAGTTAGTTACTACTAAATTACATTGTAGCTTCTGAGGTCTTAATATGATTTAAAGGCAAAGTTCCATAGACCAAGGGTTTAGAGTGATCGGTACTTGACTAGTTGACTGGGTACCACTGGGTGGTCTCTGGCGGTTCCTGCCAGAACCAGTTTTCTCCGGCGCGAAAGTGCTGCATAAATTTTTCATTGACACCAGGAAATGGCTGGTACCGCCAGGTTTTACTGTGTTGTTTTGAATTTCAAAATTTAAAATATCCGGGTGGTTTTAACTATCCTGGAGGTGACAGCGATAGCTGGTTCCTGTGCTGATTTTTGTCCCTGGTCTGTTCTAGACTCTAGTTCTCACCCGTCTTTCATGGTGGCCATACTAGTCCAGTATTAGCCTGAAATTTTTTCAGGGAATCAACAAATTGCTGGTCTTATTTGAAGCAAAAAGAAAGATGTTTACATTGGAAGAGTCCTGGCCATAATTTATGTAAATCATCCATAGATGCCTTAAGTACCTAACTCATATCAAGGTACAATTGTAGTTCTAACGGTAATATTGGATACTGGCCCCAGCTGGTATGGCTTGTCACTGATGGCAAATTTACCCTTCACTGGTGGTTACCTGAACCTCCAAGCGGGTACAATAATTACCACGGAAATGTTATGCTATAGTGATGAAATGTTTTTTTCCAGGAAAAAAATAAACATGTCTTTTTTATCTCTGTAGCTTGGATAAGAAATCTTCAATCGGTGAATCAGCAGCTGGGAAAGGTGGGTCAAGGTGGAGATCCGATGAGTCTAGTGAAGATGAAGACGAGAAAAGAACAAGTGGGTACCTGGAGAGTGGAGCTTCTCTTGGTACCCGAAGGCAACCAAGGTTTTCTAGAAGATGATTGATCCTCAACTGGTCTTAGGATTTTAATTGTTTGCAGGGGAAAGTTCATTCGATTTTTTCGGCCACTTCAGCTATCCCCTATGTAACAGTAATTTGTTTTGAGGAAAGGTGGATCGCCCCAATGTATTGGAGTAAATTTGTGGTGATTATCTTGCAAAAATTGCACTGCCATG
This sequence comes from Guadua angustifolia, assembly GCA_036346375.1. Lineage (NCBI taxonomy): Eukaryota > Viridiplantae > Streptophyta > Magnoliopsida > Poales > Poaceae > Guadua > Guadua angustifolia. The sequence continues at coordinate 8,231,119 of CM070505.1, forward strand.
CCCGGAATGATGTATTGTTACTACGGGCGGTAGAAAATGAAAAGCCACAGGCATGTTGCATTCACATAGTTTAGCATTTAAAAGTTTGAATGCATGCCCGACGTTTCAGCGCACTAGGAAATCTAGGGATGGTGGCCGAGCCGAGTGGGTTGGTGCGGGCAGCCAGGGATTACAAAACCGCTCGAAAACCGCGGTTTTCGTCTTTACCGTTTTAATTTGAGATAAAAAACTGTTTGGTAAACCGTTTTAATTAAAAAAAATTAAAAAATTTTGAAAAAATTTATGTCCGCTTAAAATCGTTTTCGAAGAATATTCAAATGGTCGAGTCGGTTTTCGATGAAAAACCACGATTTTCATAGAAAATAGAATGGTTTTTGATTTTTTTTCAAAAAAATTTCATTTTTTTTTATTTTTAAACCCTTCGGTTTTTGGCGGTTTTTGTGTGGTTTTTTGCGAAAATCATACCGCGAATTTCGGTTTTGTAATCCCTGCAGGCAATGCTCAGCCAACCCGTCCGTGTTCGAACACTGCTAGATACTGGCTTGTGCAGGGCCATGTGCAGCGCGTGCGTCCGTGTGTGTGAGTATGTTCTTGTAACTCGGCTGTTGTTACTTTTTAATGAATGTTAGGGCTTTAGCCAATTTTTTTTAAAAAAATCTAGGGGATAAAACGATAACACGAAAGATCACGATATATGGTTTATACCACCGGTTTTTGCCATACCGTCCGCTTCCGTTAGCAATCTTCAACTGGTAGGGCCAAACAACAAGTGGCGGCTCTATATTCTCGGTGGTGTGTACCAGGAAAGAAGACTCAAGAAGCTTGCATCCGATAGATGCCGATGCAGCTGATGATATCGAAGGCCGGCCTGCCCCTAACGTTAGACAACGGGCAAGGTGTCGTTCTCCTTAGATGTGCTTATTACCTCCATTTGATGAGATAGGTATATTCATTGTTTCATTTCTGCGTGCTGGGGCCGCTGGCTTTTGCAGCAGCTTTAGTTAACATAGCCATTTTCTGTGGACTCCTGCACGATCGCTCATTATGTTGACAGGGAATTTGACCCTTTTGTCTGGGGCTTTACCAAAAAAGAAGCATTAGGCACAAATGGTACGTACAACGGTACAAAGATCATATATCTTTACTAATATATATAAACGTGAGTTGATATTGATCATCCGTCCTCTCTCTCCTTCTATCTAAAAAACAACACGTCAACCTATGGACCGTGGGTCGCGATACACTCCCTTCACCTCTCGCGAATAAAAAGTAAACCAACCGTATCTCTCTTTTCGCACACACCCACTCTCTCCTGCCAGGCTATTCTCACTTCTCCCTCTTCGTGGTAACTCAAGAGTACAATTTTATTTTTGTAAACACGTGTCATAACTTGATTATTTAGTTCAAATATATATTTTTGTTGTAACACGCGGGTATTTGACTGTAGTACTGAGTAGTTTAGTTCTAAATTTTTATTGACAACTTGAGATGGTTGGACGCCTTAACGGTATTACTGAAGAAAACGACACGGTATTAAATTTGTTGCCTGTGGGGATCTGGCATTAGTAGTAGACTAGTAGTCAGTGGCGGAGCTAGAAAATTTTGAAACTCTAGGTAAGTCTTACTATAGTCAATAAATATGACCAAATCTATATACACAACGCATAAACAAAATTGAGAACCATAATATTTTTTTTACTAAAAGCATAATCCAAGATGCATATGAACATCAGAACATCAATGGAGATAGCCAGACTATTCCAATATAGGTCGGCGGTGAATCTAGGCAAGCGCCCATCCTGCTCGAGAGATGCCTCCGCCTTTGATAATGTAGTAGTATAATCTAGATAATATCATGTGCACTGTGCGATTTGCTCTGGGTTCAAATAAACAATTGAACTTTCGTGCTCTGCGGATGCCAAAATGGGATGGCGCAACCAATCCGTAGACGTCTGCAATTATGATACGGCCGTATACGCTCACACCGAAAGCAGAACAGCGGCTACTACGGTTAATGTTTACTCTCTCTGTCCAACTATACAGAGTACTTTTTGAACATCTATCTATAAATATATGATGTATTTATTTTAATGTAAAAATTAATGTTATGTTTCTTTTGTGTCCCTAATAAATATACATATTTCTTTATATTCTCTATCCATATGCATTAAATATAGTGCTTAAAAAATAATAAATAGGGGTAGTCTATTTATTTTCAATATGAACTTAGTCTATAATGTTTAGAGGAAATACACCATACAAAATTGGATAGAGGGGATATTTTCCTGCAGCAGAAGTATAAGAGCATCTCCAACAGTTCCTAATATTTAGACTCCCAATATTCTTAGATTGGGACATTTCCAAAAAATTTTGGGTCTACTCCACAATATTCTTAGATCATGGGACATTTCATGATCAAAAAAAAAGACAAATTTAGCATAAACAGGATTTACATCACTATTCATTTTGCTGCTTGTTTTTTTGTAACCGCTAGCATAGGATGAATTTGATCATGAAATTTTATATGTAGGTGGGGTAAGTTGAGATGTACATCCATGATTTTTTAGAATTTTTGAAACTCAGTTGCAGGGGGTTGCACAGATATGTTGCCCTACAAAATACCTTATTCTCCAACAGCCTCCTATATTTTCTCCCAAAACACCTTTGAATTGGTCCGTGGGCCATCCTGGCGCCAAATAATGTTGATTGGGAGCGCGACGAGCGCACAAAAATGAGGAGTCGAGTCTTGTTTTTTAGGCGTGCAAAATTGAGGAGCTAGAAAGAGGAACTGTTGGAGTATTTTTTTTGCAATCAAGCCCAAAATCAGGTTTTGAGAATGGATTTTAGGTACTGTTGGAGATACTCTAACAGTGTAAGCACCTTCTTTCACCAGTGCAACGCCCCGTGCGGTCGTGCGTACGTGGCGGCCCACTCCGTGCAACGCCACGCCGCTTCCTTTCGCCACTCGATCGCTAGCGTTGGCTGCCAGCTTTGCCACACCGTGGCCGTGCGTCCGCCGCTTCAGAGCGCCGTCCGGCCGTAAGCTGCCCCTACTGTATAGCCCGGTCGGTCCCCGTCTCGGACACCGCGCCACGCCACGCTCGTCGTGCGCATCAGCGCCAGCGCCACCTCTGACCTAGCAACCACGCCCGGTACAGACGCGTTAATGCCTGGCAGCAGATCGCCAGGCAAGCGTCTGCGGCGACGTGCCGCCAAGTGTTGCACCGCTCCGTCGTGTACGGTTCGGCGGTTCGTTGCTGGGAACGTACGCCTGGGCAGGTCACCAGGGAGGGACTGCGCACGATCCCAGAGAGGATAAGGATCAGCCACCGAGGGAGCTCGGCTCTAGAGACCAAGAGGTGAACTGGTTTTGGATGAACTGGTTGGTGCATGCAACTCTATATGGTATAAGAGCCAAGAGGTCTCGAGTTCAAGACCCGGTTGATGCAATTAAAAATAATAATTGCCGTCCACTTCTATTCCACGTCCTAGGCCTGAGGGAGCCTGCATGTGAGGGGGAGTGTTAAAGTATAAGTGAATTGTCCTCCTGGTAGACGCAATTTAGCGTCCGCTCCTATTTCCACGTGTTGAGTGCTGCCCAAGGCGCCTCCACGTGAGGGGGAGTGTTGGAAATATAAAGCACGGCCCATCCTTCCTCATCAGCTTAAGCTTTTGGGTGAACTGGCTGGTGCATACAACTCAATACACGCCACAATAATTTTTTTTTTCCTTTTGCTTCGGATTTTCACTTGAGACCAATCGGTAGTTTTACACATAATCCCCGCACGGTGAGCCCCCGATTGAAACCGAAGATGGACGAGCATAAGAAATCGTCAAACAAGTTTCTTCTCCCTACTTGATTTTGGTTTTGATCTCTCGGTAAGCTACAGCAAGCTTCACCCCACAGGTTCCCATCGCACAGACACGATAGTGCCAGAAATACTCACGCACCCAACTTGACTCGAGCGTAAAAATGTAACAATCCCAGGGAATCCGTGACATTTCCATCCAATCCACGCCGTTACTCCGCGGCAGTGACAGAGATATTTTCGTCGCCCGAGAGGGAGCAACAGTGACAAGCAAACTGGTAGCAGTAGGAGCAGAGAAAATTTCACCCGTTTTTGGGTAGGCCTGGCATTCGGTTAAATCGGTTCGTTTTTTTTTATTTTTAAAAAAAATCGGTTTTTGAGATCTGAAAACCGAATCGAAACCAAATAGATGCAGAAACCGAACCGAATTAACAGAACTAATTCGGTTCGGTTAATTCGGTTTTTTGATTAACCGAATTTTGATAATACTGCAATTATATCTAGATTGCTCCCTAGATTGCTGCAATCCTACCATATCCCGATTGCTGCAATCCTAACATACTGCAATCATCTCAATTTCCAGATTGCTAACCTCCTCCACAAAAACTAATCAACCCTTGAAAATTTCAACCTTTTCGAATCCCTCAGCACAATTCATCAGATCACTAACTTGAACAATTTATAACATCACTAACCTTTTCGAATCCCCAGCAATCCAGCATCACATCACTAACTTGAACAATTTATAACAACCAAAACTACTGCCACACTTTGAATCCCTCAACCCAATTCATCAGATCAATGACAATTGTACAGATTTGTACCTTGTTATCCACGCTCGAGCTTGAGCAGGCGGAGGCGGCACTTGGAGAGCGGCGCCATGGCCAGAAGCCGCACCGCTGCCTCGGGGCCCTTCTACTTCCGTTGCTTCCGGCCAACGCGGGATGGCAAGAAGGGGGGCTTGAACTTGCGGTCCTTCTTGTCGCCCGATCTTTGCCGTCGCTCGATCTTCGATCTTGAGGCCGCCTGCTTGCCCATGCCGCCCATGGTGTCCCGGCCCATTCTTGGCGGGCCGGTTGCTTGATTCGAGGTTAGGGTTTGAGTAAGGAAAGGGAAGGGATCTGCGGGCGCCGCCAGCTGGAGGGAGGAGGCGGGGGTTGCGAGGGAGGCGATGGGCTAGCGGGCGTGAGGTGAGGCGAGAGGCTAGCCAGGCGGGGGGCGAGGTGGCGAGGCCACGGAGGCCAGGAGGGAGAAGAGGGGGTGGGAGCCGGGAGGAGTTGCGACTTGAGCGGGGAGAGGGAGGTCGGAGGAGGGCGGTGGCGAGGAAGGGAGGGAGAGGACTAGGAGGGAGGCGTGGCCGTGCGGGGTGGGATGGAGCCTTGGAGGGAGCTGAAGTGCGTACCGACTGGCGAAGAGGTGAAGACTGAAGAAGTGAAGAGGTCGCTTACTCGCTTTGGCTATATCGGTTCGTTCGTTTTTTCGGGTTCCAGAAGTTAAAAACCGAACCGAAGTCCGAAAACCGAATGATACTAAAATAAAAACCGAACCGAAAATCAAAAAACTAAAAAAAAACGGTTTATTCGGTTCGGTTCGGTTTTTCGGTTTATTTTTGCCCACCCCTGTTTCTGGGACAGCGAAAACGTCGGCATCAGCGGTCACACGACTCACACGTCAAGCTTATTGCCATCCCTCCGTCCGCGATCCATCTGTTCTCTTCGATTCCCGGGCCGAGCCGACGATGGTGCCTCGGGATGGCGACGGCACTTTTGTTTACGTGCGCCCGGGGCGTAGACCCGACCCAATCCGCGTCGCCCGCCCTCATTAGCGTTGTTAATCGGTGAACTCGCCACCCTCTGATGCTTTCGTCCTCGGCGTTCGTTGCTTTGTCTCTAGTCTCTACTCTGCCCGTGCAATTATGAGCAGAATTATTATATCTTTCCTTATGATATAAGCTGTATATATTCTAAAATAAACAAAGGTTAGGTTATCATCATCTATCATTTATTTATATTTTAATATTTATATAACTTTTAAAAGCATAGAAACACCTCTTTACAATTATCGCTCTAATAGTACTAGCAATCTGTTTTGTTCAGCAAGTTGAATTTACTTTGGTTAATCTTTTGGGGACTCTTGTAGTCCTATGCTTGGATGTCCAGACACGTCCATACCGATACGGATATAAGATACGTCATTTTATCCAAAACACTGATACGGTGGTATGTGTGTATATAATAAAAATATTGATAAGCATATATGACATATGATATGTCATACACAAAATAAACATAAAGGAGACACAATAATAAAGAAAACAAAGAAGTAAATGGGCGAGATTATCTCATAAGCTCATCAGCCCATAGTAAGTGACGTAGGGCATCTAGCCTACTGCAGCCCTAAATGTCTCTATAATTGTACACTTCTATTCCTACTAGCCACAACGATATGTCTTACCTCCTAGCTGTTGTTGCCCTCACCAGTTCCTGACTACCGCTGGCTGCTTAGAAGTATACCACACTACCACAATCAAGTGGAGAGAATAGGACTAGTGGGAGGATTTACCTTGCGTGAGAACCAGGGATGCCATAGTGTTGACAGGGAGAGGGGTGCCATGCGCCATGTCGGATCTTAGAAAATATTTCTGAAATCCTTTGTGTATCATGTATTAGTCCAGAAAAAGATACACATAATAGAGATGATATCGTAACATATCAAAACGTATTTTATTAAATAATTATTCAGAGTTACAAAATAATTCATATGTAGGTCAAATAATAATAAAGCAACGAAAATAAGGATAATAATAGTAAAACCCAATAAAATTGCCACAAGCAATCAACTGGGAAATGCAGCCTCATCCTCTTGATCCTCACAGTTGTAATAAATCTCTCATAAAACAACGAAGTAAGTAAGAGTAAGTACTTCTTCTACAAGTTACACATAAAATACAGTAATAATGTAAAGATGATAAAGGAAAGTTATATAGTTAAATTTGGTGTAAAGCAACAATTTTACAGGTTCTTTAGTATATTTTCAAACGCATGATTTCAAAGAAATTTATTTTTAAATAATATTTCAACTCCAAAATCACTCCGGAAGCAATTGCATGATTTCAAAGAAATTTATTTTTAAATAATATTTCAACTCTAGAATCACTCATGAAGCTAACATATTGTTCCTGTGCTGAAATCACTCAATCATAAATATTTTCTTTCTGAAATCACTTTTGCAATATCAAAATCTAATATGTCAATGGCTTGCTCAGCATGCCCATAACCGCGAGCTCAACTAAATGATTAGTTTTATGTTCTACAGAGGATGTACAACTTTATCAACATGACATGATTATCTTCTTTTGTCTAAATACACACATTCTTTGGAGTGCAGCAGAGAAAATCACCACAACACCCATATAAAGCTCTATCTATGTAGGCATGCCCATGAAGGTTTCACCACTGAAAGAGCTAAACCATCCTAGTCAAAAGCTCCCTCTTGCGCCAAGTGGCAGCTTTACACCCACCCCACTTGCAATCTAATGATACGACTGTCCATAGTATGTTTCAATATAGATAGTTGGCTCTGTTCTATACCAAACTTGTGGAAGTATGGTAAAGACTTTACACAGTGAAATACAAACCGGTCCTTAACTGACCAGGTGGGTTTTCAATTAACCTAACAACCACCAGTCCAATCATTCTCGCCCAGTTTAAATTATATTTTTATATTATCATGACATTTCACATACTTCAAAAGCATCATTTTACATTTTATTAAAATTTTATTTGACATAAATTCCTAAAATGATCTTAACTTCAGTTCAAAGCATGTCTAAGCAAATTTCTAATCATTTTGATATTCATTATATAACTAAGGTTACAATGGCATAAGGTATTCAAATTTCAAATGTGGCTCCAATCGATTCGGAGTATAATATTTATTTAAAGTATGGGACTAAAACTATAATTGCTAAAATTAGGCATGCAATATTTTAAATTCAAAATATAATTTTAAAACTAGGTTTAATATGATCAAAATGTGTAACTTGGCCTGATCGAAGAGTAGTTGCCTTGAATCGTCAGCTATAAACTCCTCCGGTTCTCCAAAATCCATACATAAAACATAATCAAATTCTAATAAAATCAAAATAAAATACAAAACTATCATAAATAAGTAATGTAATATTCTATCAGAAGTTAGTAAGAAAAATAGAGTTGATCGAAGTTCGAACAGGCTCCCAGCAGATTTAAATCAAGAAAATGAGAGATAAAAGGATTTTTCTAGAATTTTGGAATTATTTTTAAAGAAAACCCCGGATTATTGCATACGCTGACGTCTTGAGCCAGTCTCGGATTTGAATTATTTTCTAAGAGAAGACCCGAATTATGACAGAATGCTGATGTCATAATTATTTTTTGGCTGAATATTTTTTAAAAAGCGGCGGCGCCAGTTAGTGCACCATGGGCTTGGTGCATAGCCGGGGCTTGGCACGGCCGGGTGACGCGACGCAACACGGGGAAGTCAACAGAGGAGGGCGAAAGGTGGCAAAGGAGGGTGGAACCGTGGATGGTCACGGATTTTGGCAGCGGCCGGCTGTAGGAGATGGCGAAATTCTGGCGAAGGAGAGCGCCATAGCCCGAATCAACCGAGGGGAAACCTTCAAGGAGCCAATGCGCACCATGTGACGTGGTTTTCGTCGGGGAAGAGGTTTAGGTGTGTTGCAACTGCAACATTGCGAGGGTGTAACGGCTGGCTCTAGGAGAGATGGTCGAGCACGATGGCGTTCTGGGTGCACAAGAGCGAGAGAGAGCAAGTGGAGGGGGAAATGGAGTGAGGGGGGAGACGGTGGCCTCGATGCTTGCTTTTATAGGGGACAGGTGAGCTCGAAGGCGGAATATTTGCGGCGAAAATGGCAGCACCCAGTGGGAAGGAGCAAGAAGTTTGTACCAAATTGTGGGGCACTGGGGCCATGGGATTTGCCCGGGATAGAGCGGTGGGGCCATTATAACAAGGTTAATTTTTAGATATGTAATCTTGTGAGTTTTTTTAAATCTATAATTTTATAAAATAAAGCAAGTATTGTGATAGTTTATAATAAATTCATGTATTAAAAAATTGAATGAAAACAGGAGACAAGCCTGGTGGCTGGTGTGGATAAGACCGACGGCAGATGACTTCACTACACCACCCCAGAGAGAGAGAGAGAGAGAGAGAGGTGTCACTGTAATTAGAGGTGCTCGTGACCTCCCACCTCGCCTCCCATCATAACAAGCGTCCTCATTTTCCTCTCTCCACCCAACCCCAGCTCTCTTCACTCCCCCGGAGCTCGGTCGGATCCCCCTGACGCAGGTAAAGCAACCTCCTTTCCCTCGCTTATTGAGTGGAAGTAGAACTGCATCGATCGATTACTAGTTCATTCTTGCATCACGAACTGACTGATCTAGAGATGTGATGTTGGTGGTGCTTTCTCTTCTCCTTTTCTCTTTCGTTTTCGTTGTGTTCTTTGTTGGGGAAGTATCGAGGGGGTTGGACTGACCCTGTCTATTTGGTATTGCAACTGATGCACATGTTGTGCTTGATGTTTTTTTTTTCTTGTGCTAAATGGAAGTTGTGTTCTTTTGGTTGTTACTGAGGGAGCACTGCGTGAGTTTTTCCCTTTTCTGGAAGTGTAATTTCTCTCTAGTGGTGATTCCATGTTACAGAAGTTAAAAAAAATGTTTTGTTCCAAAATTCCTTTGAGGCAGGCGTGTCGTACCTGATTTTTGCAGTTTATGATTCCTTTGTTCAGTTGATTCTTGCGGCTGCAGTGATTTGATAACGCCGAATCGAATATCATGGACACAGTTAAGGTCAGGTCGTGGAGTTTAGTCTTTAGTGTTCTGAGTGGAGACGGCATTAGATGGATTCTGTGTTTGTTGGTGATTCCTTATTGGTATGATTGTGACATAAATAAATGTTTGTGATTCGCTCACTCACTATTGGCGATCCAAGCTATTTTTCTCCATTGCACTCCCACATAATGATTCTTGAAATGAATTAGTGGACTGGACTGTGAGAATCCGAATACAGGCCTGCCAGATATGTCTAAAGATGCTACTGTGTTAAAAGTTTACATCAAGTAGGGTGAATATATTTGTAGTGAATCCCCTAAAGAATATGTCAAAATGGATGCTGATTAATAGGGAAGGCATTCTACATAACCATGTCGTTAGCGGGCTGAAGTACATCGCTCAGTTCTCAACTAGTGATTCAGGGGCTGTTTGATACAGTTCAACTCCACCAAAATCCATGGAATTGGTGGAGCAGGGTAGTGGGTACATTAAGAGTGTTTAGGTGGGTCATCTTGTTTATATTTTAAACTGAAAATATAGACTTAATTCATTTTATTTTAGCCTACAAACTCCAGATCTGAGGTGGAGCTAGGATTTAGAGCTCTACCAAATAGGGCTTTAATGTATTTTCTATATGTAAATTGCTATCTTCCAGCAGTATATTTCACTATTTAGAGTATAAACCGATAAGCTACACATCCTTTTCATTGCATCAGCACGCTGCACTTTGATACGGTGTCCCCAGTAGGATTGAGATAGGATTGTTTGTTTATGCGGAAACAACTACATTATTGATGGGATGCTTCCATTTATCCATTCTTCCTGTTTCTTTTTTCTAGTTCTCTATATTGCCCATCCTATGGTTATGAGCTACTCCCCCGTCCAAGTTTATAAGGCGTATTTCTTCTTGGTACATAGACCAAGAAGATATTGACAATTACTTAATTACTCTTAATTATTATCACTAAGCACTATATTCAATGCATGCATGTAGAGAATATGAAATAAAGATGAATATTTATTAGGGGCATATAAGGAACATCACACTAGTTTTGCATTGGAATATGAAATATGCTCTATATTTATGGACAAAACCATTCAAAAAATACGCTTTATAAACTTGGATGGAGGGAATGGTATCTTTGCTTTGTGTGACAGCGTCCTTATTTTTAGCCAAGCCCACCTAATTGTTGAAGTCAAGTAGTTCACCATTCCTCATTTTCTTGGGTTGTGTTTTTGCTTTACACTGTGGTTCTGGTCCTAGTGCTGAGAAGGCAAAATATGCAATGCAAATTAACTAGTGTACATCTCTTTTCACTGCCTCCTATGCTCCTTGATTTATGATGGATGTCGGTAAAATCATGATGATGTCATGTTATATCCCCCAGTGCTGTTTCTGCTACTTTGCAACCCTTAGAGTTTTATCTCATGGGCTAGGTAGTTACAAGAAGCCCCATCTTTTCCCATCTGTACTTTGCAACCTTTTATTCATTTCTGTTTCTTTACAATAATGTGTTCCGTTTGTGATAAGAGTTGATCTGCTGGAAAGAACAAATTTGTTGTATAAATTAATTAGTCACTTTTTGGTATTGAAAATTTTGGTCGTTGTTGGCTCTTTGCTGGGCATCTTGTATTTGAGATATAAGTTGGTATATTATTCAAATTTTTAACTCTTATGCTATCCAGAACATCTTTAGTCACACGAGTTCTTTGCTATCTATAATTCAGTATAATATACACCTTTATCATTTGCAAAAAATTATTATGTCATATAGAAGAAGCCATAGGTCAGGCAGACCTTTCCTCGGTTCAAAATGAAGTAATTGTTTCTTTTGACGTGTCGTTTGGCACAGAAGAAAATGCAACGAGTAATTCAAGCTATTGGATCACATGGAAGTCTGCTTAAATCTGCTGTTCTTCAACACATCAGTGCTCCTAAACCAGCTATGCTCCCAACTGTGTTTCCACGCTTCATGTCAGTTTCATCTGCTCAACTAGAGGAGAGTGGATTTGAGACTGCCACTGTAGCAGATATTTTGAAGTCTAAAGGGAAGAGTGCTGATGGATCTTGGCTCTGGTGCACCACAGATGACACTGTCTATGATGCTGTCAAATCGGTATGTGCTTTCTGCTGGTCATATTACTTCTTACATTGGCAACTATTATGCTCTGAATGATAAAAGCCCCTTGTCAGATGACACAACACAATGTGGGAGCTCTGGTAGTTGTTAAACCTGGACAAGATAAAGCAATTGCTGGCATTGTTACTGAGAGAGGTAATGAACTATGTGTACTTATGGGTCTCTTAAGCTGTCTGTAATGGAAAAAGACAGTACCATATACTAGAAGATAAAAGACTAGTGGCTACTTCAGTTTTAATGCACTATGTGATATGTATTGTTCATAGATTTTGACTTTTTTACCTTTTTTTTTTTTAAAAAGAGAGGTTAAACAGTATGTAACGCTACTTAGTTGTACTGCCAATAGTAAAGAAAAGAAAAGAAAAGAAAATGAACAATAAGTTGGGAAAAAAAAGGAGGTGTACGAGTAAAAATTCTAGAGAAAGGGTGTAAAATGTTGATAAAAAATAACAACAGGTGTTTCTTCCGTTATGCATTATAAATTCTGGCAGTCAAAGTGTGTTTGGACTGATGGATATATATAAAAGTTTCTTTGATACGTCTTACATCAAGAACCTGCAGATTTTCTGCCACTTGCCAGTATCAAGTAAGTGGAACGTATACGTGAAAGATTAGCGTTTGATAATTATTTTTTCACATTGTAGTATGGTACAATTATAGTCTCCAGTTACCTCTGAGTTTCCCACGAAAAATTATATATGGGGATTTACGTCATGTGCATGAGAGCTCATGGGTAAAAAGGAAGTTTATATTCCAAACCTTTTGTTATTGTGCCTCTAAACTCTGATCCTGGACCTCCATCTAACATAAAAATTCAGTATAAATTTCTTCAAATCCAGATGAATCCTTCAAGTTTGCCAACTTCAAGCTCAACAATCAGAGGTCTTCATCATTTACATAATGTCTCATTGAGTCATTTTCCTATTCCCCATATTGGATGATCTCCTTGAATGGTACCAGCCAGCATCAGTACCCAGTCTGCTAAGATATATAAACGATGTTCGTGTGAATAGAACCAATTCTTCCAGTCATAAGGACAAAACATAGTTGTATTATGTTACTAGTAACATCTCAATCTGGTACTTTGTCTTTCCAGATTATCTCCGGAAAATCATAGTGCAGGGACGATCTTCCAAGTCAACAAAAGTTGGAGACATCATGACTGAAGAGGTACTACCCCTCTTACTATGCTCTTTTGTCTTATATTTGCATTTGCAGCACACGCTGAACCTTACTAGTACAGTACTCTTAGTCATTACTAGTTTGATGAGAAAGAAACTTCACTGATGAAGCATCATTTTGACAGAACAAGCTGATCACGGTGAAACCTGATACTAGAGTCCTGCAAGCAATGCAGCTGATGACAGGTAACCAGCATGAGTTCTGTTGTTCGATACTAGAAGTCCGGAAAGCGCTGAGTTCAATCGTGACATGGAATGCCAATTGCTGTGTGCAGAAAAGCGTATCAGGCACATCCCAGTGATAGATGATGGCACAGGAATGATGGGGATGGTCTCCATTGGAGACATCGTCCGCGCCGTGGTCAATGAGCACAGGGAGGAGCTCAACCGGCTCAACGCCTACATTCAGGGTGGCTACTAGGAATCTGTCGTGGTCGCACGGTGTCCCTTTGAATTCTAATAATACTCGGGATGATGATGACAACGAAATAGGTCGTGTTTTTCGTGGACAATGCTGTTGAATTGCGCCTGAAGTTTCCGCATGTTCATATGTATATTATCACGGCGTGTGTGACATCTGCTCCGTTTTGGGGGGCACAGACCTCCTGCATCTGATGGTAGAAACACCTAATAAAAGCGTGTAATCCCTTTGGATGATTTGCACTTCACGGTGCCTGTTGTTGTGAATTTTGATATGTGTGGTGGTGTTCGTGTGGCCTGTCGATCGATGTATGGTGATTCGCTGCTGGAAGTTTGGGGGTCACGACGCACGATGGGGTTCGATCGCTGAGGACTGGAGGGAAGGTTGAAATGACAGTTGCGTCAGTTTTCAGGCAATGGGAGGCCACACCGGCCGTCTGTGTTGGCTGGTCGCCCCTAGCAAGTTGAACGGTTCAGGCCATTGCTGACTTTGTGGTACAGTTTGATCGAGCCCATGGTCTAATTGGTTTCGAAGTTTAACTACCCATCGTCCAAGCCGACGTCTTAACAAACCGCAGAAAATTCAGCGTGTTTGTAGCCTTCGTCAAACTGCCCTTTTTCCTCGTGTCTCCAGCCTTCCAGGAGAGGAGCAACGACGATGTCAACCGCGGAAACACGCGTATCTGCGATCAGCTGTCTCCATAGCAGCAGCAGATGTCAACTGTGCGACTTCGGACGATCTATTCGGGGAGAGTAGTACCACTCGTGGTACTCAACAGTACGTACGGAGTAACTTGTTCTCCCAAATTCGACCGCTTCGTTGTCGCAAATTAAGTGTCCTGCTCATGTTGAACTGGATCGCACTTGTGTCAAAACGATCGAAGCTGCGGGGCAATACGCAACGCGCACCATCAAGACACCACCATGGGGCATGGGCCATGGTGGAGTTTGGGGCGTCGTCGTCATCGACTCATCGTTAGACGCGACTTGCCGCGGACGCTGAAGCTAGAAAAAAGATTCTCGGTTGCGTGAGAATTTTAGAATTTTTTGATTTTACTCACCTTTAGATTGGCGTGGAGATTCGTTCTTAGGAGTTCGTCATACCTTGTCCAACAGGTAAGTTAGGGTGTCCCCCTCCCTTGCCCGACGGTTCCTCAACGTAGTCGATGTATCTGGTGGTTAGACCATCTCCAAGGGCTTCCCAGAGTTTCATTCCCTTCCCAGCCCCTGAAGAGATTCTCTTCCCAGATTCCTTCCTTCCCAAAGAATCCACTCCAATGCCTTCCCTTCCCCATTCCCTTCCCTTCCCAGAAATACCTAACTTTTCCTCCTCCCCTCTCATCCAACCCAGCCATTCTATATATTGAGGGGTTACATTCATCAGGTTAGTCATCCACAAGCAATTGACAACCTCACAATGAGTCATTTCAGTTCTTCCTCAAGTGATGAACTATTCTTCACTGATGATGAGGACTCCCTTTTCATAGCTATCGCAGAGGAGGAGGAGGAGATGGAAGCGCAACCTACGGACCGTCGACGGGGATCGGTTCGAGGCCATGCGGTGATAAACCGAGGTCACGTTGAAGGGGCGGCTCGGCTTTACGGTGATTACTTCGCTTCCTCCCCCGTGTACGGCCACGCATTTTTCAGGCGGAGGTAACAACCCAATAGCTCTTGCAAATATGAACGATGTACTTGTGAGGTTTCATTATGTCTAAGTCGTTTCGCATACGTAGGTTTCGGATGAGCCGCTCCCTTTTTTTGCGCATAACGAATGCTGTAGAAGGACACGACGGTTGGTTCCAGCAAAGTAGGGATGCAACCGGGAAGCTCGGTTTGTCACCTCTTGAGCAACAACCGCTCTCCGTCAACTAGCCTCTGGCGTTCTCGCCGACGCGTGGGCGAGTACCTCCGAATCGGGAAAGTACCGCCATTCTAGCTCTCAAGAAGTTCGTGAAGGCCGTGGTCCGTTTTTGGGACGAATATCTCCGATCTCCTAACGCACAAGACATTAATAGACTCCTAGTTGTTGGGGAGCACCGGGGTTTCCCTGGAATGCTTGGTAGCATCGACTGTATGCACTGGACTTGGAAAAACTGCCCGAAAGCATGGCAGGGGGCTTTCACAGGGCATACTCGCAAGCCTTCCATAATCCTCGAGGCGGTTGCTTCGTACGACCTGTGGATTTGGCATGCCTTTTTCGGGATGCCAGGAAGCATGAACGATATTAATGTCTTGCACCGTTCTAACATTTTTTCTAGGGATAATGATGGTACAGCTCCGGCGGTAAACTACACCGTCAATGGCAATCAGTACGAGATGGGCTACTACCTCGCGGACGGCATTTACCCGGAGTGGGCCACCTTCGTTAAGGCGATTGCAGCGCCGATGGGAAACAAGAGGGTCTACTTCAGATGCGAAGCCGCAAGGAAGGACGTTGAGAGAGCGTTTGAGTGCTCGAGCTAGGTTCGCCATTGTAAGGGGACCCTACGATGTTGGCACCAGAGTACGTTAAGGAATATAATGACTGCATGCATCATTCTTCATAACATGATCGTAGAGGATGAGAGGAATGGGCCACCGCAGGAAGTTAACCGACTATATGGGTACTCCGTCGTGGCCACCTTTGCCGCGAATCTGTCGATCTTGCCTTCGCATAGAAGCAACTCAAAGGCGGAGGGATCGCCAACAAGACCATCGGTTGCAATCGGACACGGTCGAACACCTTTGGGCACGCGACGGGGGGTAATGCAAGTGTTAGATATGTTTTCATGTGACATTGTTACGCACTTTATAAGCTATGTTTCCGTGTGAGATTGTTATGAATCACTTTAAGCTACGCTTCCGTGTGAGATTGTTGTGTGTCGTGGTCGGTAACCTTTCATGTAATACTCTTCTCAATGTTTGCCTCATACCACCAAGTTCGATGAGAACAAACACGTAAACAAAAGCGATGCAAGATGATGTGAATTTTGAATTGGTATTCAATATTTCAAGAACTGCTGAACTGAAACGACCAAAGGGTTACAATGCCTTCTTTAAAACCTTTTTCTTTGTAGCGATGCTCCAACGATGGATTACCACTCACAAACAATGAACCTCTAATCCAATTACAAGGCACGACTTCACATGCATGACAATGAAAACAGACCAAATCGAGAACTACGGTATGGAAATTGCGAGCGGGCTCCAACTCTGCGCAAAGAATAGGTTTCCATGAATAGCTTGAACAAACAAGCACACTCTACACCATTAAAATGCAACAGATCTACATATCCATGTCACGTATTCCATGCAGACATTTCACTGCGGTACATATTAAGCCAAATTGAAGATCACAAGATAGTAAACAAATTGACGAACCAAGTTAATATAGTAACGGATTAGTACAAGACTAGTCATGAATATCTAACTCACATGGATTGAAGCACTCATGTCGATAAACACAAACATGGAGCAAAGTTCACATCGAGCATAATTAACAGGAAACCGAAACACGGAATGTTGTTTTCACGACAAGGTCTCAAATCTAGCTACCACCACAGTCCATGCAATATATGCTTTACAGGTCGACCATTACCAAAGATCGAGAACCATCTATCTGCGATTTGCGGAAAATGTGTAAGAGAACTTTGCATTATCGCCGTAAATCATGCTCCCTTAATCACAACAAGTCCATCCTAAGCGAGTCACCTCATTTGCGAGCAAGTCCACATTCGAGCTTGCGAGATCGTGAATAGGAGGGACACGTGCAGAATTTTCAAGATCACTACCCAATGGACGACTTGTACACATGCATATAAGAACTTCAAGTCTTCCTTGTATACTGACTTGAAGCATATGTCTTTGAAATATGTCGATCCATTGGTTGTACACCAAAGCACACATGTAGAAATATATATTATTGTGCTCTCGAATCGAGGTCGTGGTGAAGATTAGAATCTTCACCACAATCACTTAATCGGCTAACAAATTATTTGACAAATTAGGCCTCAAACTCTTACCACCTTACTGTACAACCAGAGAGTCCCAATTAAACAGGTCAACTATTTGGTAATCACAACTATCGGACTAACAGATATTTATATATAAAATGACCAGAGAATTTAATCTACCAACATAAACCCAGCATAATCTAGCAGCACAACCCGAAGAAGCTAGCCAGATAATTATGTATAAAATGACCAGAGAATCAAGAACATGACATAACTCTTAATCTAGCAAAGATAAACCCGAATCTTTGTGTGGTCATATTAACATGTAGCCTACGACACAGAGTAGTGAATGAAAACAATATTTCTCAGTACAACAGTCTACAGTTCGAGGCCTAATTAACAGAAGTAATTGTTCTAATCATATGAGCACCCACATCATCACAGAGCAACAAGGAGGGAACAGGGTCAGAGAGCAATCTTTCCTCAAATACTCACGGTGGATCACAGAGAAATCTTTCCTGAAATACTCACGCAGTTAGAGAATAACCACATAAAGCACAAATGAGAACAGATATTCGCCATTCAGCTTAAATGTGAGCTGCTGCTAGTAATGAATACCACACCTTCACAGACAGACCTCGACAAAAGTAATACACCCATTTTGCCATACCTGTACAGATCTTCAATGGCAACATCCCGATCCAAGAATGAAAATGTAACTCAAAGTCCAACAACCGCACCACGATAATTTCGGTAAAAAGGGCAAACATATGTTCATCTCAAACAATTTGTAGCCAAGTGAAAGTAATTAGGGCTACTTGACATTGAAGTTGACATGACGACAAATCGAATGGACTTACATCCAAATGGTACAAATGGGTGCCGGTTCTCAATAAGCCGGTCTGAGAATACAACAAAGAAACAAGAATTGAATAAGCAAAATGTAGATTAAAACAGATCATAAAACGACAATGACATCTCAAGTAGCAACGTTGTCCCAAAAGTAGCATAGCGATAAAAGGTGCCCGACATGGCGAGAGTTCGAACAACACATGTCTCAAGCAGAAGGACATAGTTCCAACATTACAAAATAGGTCGTGCACCCTAACAAACTGCAATGACATCTGGATTAGGGGTCCACTTGTTTATCCATTTCCCGCCGAGCCTTTATAATCTCGCGCTGTCGACTCTCATAGTACTCGCGCTGCACTAGGTTCATTGTATTCAAGTCCATGTTGATAATCCTTTCCTTCTCCGCTTCTTCCGACAAGGACAATTTTCTACGCTGTATATCTACGATTGCAGCCCTGGACTCATTCATCTTGTCGAAATGGTCTGAGTACAAACCAACCGATGACGCACTAGAGGAACCAACTCGCTTCCTGGCCGCCTTTGCAGCCTCCCGGCCTATTGGCCTTGGCCCCTCCTCGTCAGAGGAAGCTTGCGAGGCCAAGTCCACAGGAGTGCAGTTTGACCCGTCATGCGTTGGAGCACCTCCTCCCGTTTTGTGCTTCTTGTGGAACATGTGCGACGACCACTTTGGATGGTCAGCCAATAGCATCCAGCAATGGTGGAACGCGAAAGGCTTGCCCTCGATGTCTTGGTACATCGTTGACGCATGTGCCATCTGTTAGAAACGTCAATTGAAATCACGAAATCCTTTTGGAAATGGGAGATTCTACAAGTACAATATACCACTACTCATATGTCAGCTGCAGTAAAGACATGAAGAGGTTTATGAATATTACCCTGTCTCGCCAAAGGTGGTTCCACTCGATTCAAATCATCGGTCCGGTTGAGGAACCGGAAAATTTGCTCACGCACTCATTTATCAACGACCACGGTTGACCATTGCCTTCACGGACCTTGCGTGACATTCTCCTGGTCTTGTTAGTGTTGTAATATTCACAATTCGTGTCCGGTAGCTATCCGACGATTGGTCCTTCCCAACAATGGGGTCTTGGTGACATTCAACGAGCGAGAGACAAGTACTTTATCCTCTTGACAATCCATTTTGTCCTCTCTATTTTGGATGCTTGCTTTTTCCCCTTCCCGCTACTGCTGCCCTAGCACGGCCTTTCTTTGTCGAATTCGCAACCACCGGCTGCGAATCCGTCTGTCTCAATCCATTGGGAGTGACCACCGCCCAACTCTGCGACACTCGTTCCAAATCTGCTCGGAGAGGTGCATTCACCCTGATGGTGTTGTCGACCAAGGAGCTCAATTGAGTAAATCTGTAGGAAATTCACGTACAATGGGTCCATTGTTTCGTCCCCCCTAAATTTATCCAACGAGTGAGTACATGTCCATTTCATTAAGCAATATACACCAACGCACACATGAAAGGTAAGTTCACATTCATTCAAAAGTGCACAACATAACCATGACCTACAAGAAGATGTGCTTCAAACAAACAAGGTTCATACTACGATTACTACATTACCATCATCCATCGAACCTCCCGTCCGGATGCTCACGTTTGAGAAAGCGTCTACATTACAATGACAGGCGGATATTGACATACAAAAGACGTAGACCAACATCTAACCAACACTACAGTAATCGTTAGGTGCCACGTCGCGACTCCACAGACCAACCGCTAATTGGGGAGTAGTTGCGCTATCTTCATCCTCGGATCTATGGCTCCCTCTGGCGGCCTCCACATCTATGCCACCTCTGCAGCCGCCTCCAAATCTGCACTCTCTCGTCCACACTAGCATCGGTGCTATCTCCAAAACTAGCGCCGCAACACCATCTCCGGAGGCTATCGGCTATGGCGTCGACATGTAGCGATGCCATGTTTAGGTCGGCCCCAACTAGCATCACTCGTGACCGAAGTTATCCCGAACAACCTTTTTCGGTCCTCGGCCTTTTCATCGAGCATATCTCTCATCTTGAGATGATGTGTCCAAAATCTCTGGGCCTCCATCTATAAAACCACATCAACACGAATGGGTCATCAAGATTCCTCTGAAATCTTGATTCGTACCTAAGAACTAATCTTGTGCTAATCGCTTTGCACGGAGACAATTATTTTCCGCCGTCCCACATATCCCCATAATTAATAAATCGAAAATGTTAACATGCGCCTTCCTCCTTCACATCAACCCGGCAATTATCACGAGTACACTAGGAATATCACACAATAGTACACTAAGAATATCGTGTCAAACAAAATGCGGCTGAAGGTTGTCTTGGTATGAAATCTGGCCTGTCTTGGTATGAAATCACGGTAGATGTGTTAACTAAACTAAAAAAGCATACAATGTTGCACCATGATCATACTATATGATGTCCCAAAGACACGCACCAATGTTACCAAAATACACTGAGCACAAGAGTCATGCTACTAACCCATCAACCAGCAAATAAATTAATCAAATCAATCACCGGCTTGAATTATCTGAAATAGGCAGGTCAAACCATCATCTCCCTAGCAAAGCCATGACATGCTTCTCTAAATGGTTATGTAAATGCTAGAGCCTTCATGAATGTTCTTGTGAAAAGACAAATAGTTCATGAACTTCAAGCAAGGAAATGAAAGAAAAACCGTACTTGTACTTAACCTAAGTAAAATGGCGTGCATCCGACCGCAATTCCGTTCGACCTACCTAAATTTTGGTTCAACAAGTGCGAAGTTTTCCCATTCAACATGAGGACAAACAAAAGTTATCCGATTGAACAAGTGCACCCAAGTGATTAACTGAAATGAAGTTCTTCAACGTATTGAGGTTGAAGTGTGATTTCACCCCTGCCATGTAAATCGTGCTAACCCAAATCCAAACCCTAATGCAACCCAATCAGTACATGGTGCTTACCCAAATCCAAACCCTAATGCAACCCAATCGTACATCGTGCTACCCAATCAAACCCTAATGCAACCAAATCGGCAATCCAGCGACAATCCAAATCGATTTCGCCATTTCCCTACATCGGGTGTTGAGGATCTCTGACCATTCGAGCACAAATTGGTATTTCACCATGTATTGAACAAACCTAGATCTGAAATCGAACTCGAAACTTCGTAAATAGGGTGCTCGGATGGCGTACCTCAAGCCGTCGAAATACTGCTTCGACGCGTCGTCCTCTCCGTGGTGTGGCGCACTCTCCCATGACTCGCTCCCGACGACCGCCGATTTCCCCAGCTCCGAAAGGACGCTAAATGGAGTTCGTTGACGAAGCTGCTTTGGAGAGGGCGAAGCGAAGGAGAGAAACCGCCGTGAGGAACCTCTCTCTCTCTCCACAGCTTCTCCGTGGAAGGGCAACCGTTGAGACGCTGGATTCCTTCACGCCTCCGTTTTCCCATTGCGAGGGGAAAGGGACGGGGGAAGGGAAGGCGTTGGAGATGGTCTTAGGAGTGGTGAAGGCAGCAGGTCCAGAGATAGCTAGCTGTCAGATACGAAGAAGAAGGGAGGAACGACGAGGAGGTGGTGGAGGGGCGGGGGAAGAGGAGGTGGGTGGTGTTGAGGATGGTGCTAGCAGCCGTGGTAGAAGGTGACAACGGTGGTTAGTGGCGCGCGGGTACAGCTGGAGGCAACAGCGGTTGGTGGTGAGAGGAGGGGTGGATGAGTTAGAGTTTGAGTAATTTTTACAGTGGATAACATGGGTAATAAATAGTAGCAGTAGAAATTAGAACTACATGTACATTTCTCAAAGGTATTCTAGCCGTACATTTCTCAGAGGGTATTATGAACTTTTTATCCTTTGCTACATTACTCGTTAATCGTTATCACTGACCTTCATTTTCCGCCACCGTAGCCCTTTGGTGCATTACTCGTTATCATTGTCCTCCTTTTTCCACCGCCGCCGTTAGTCCAATCCTAGCGACGTCGCATCCTCTGTCTTCTTATTGATACCCTCCTGGATTGTGACCACGCAGCGGCTGGCGTCCTCCCACCTAATTTGTGGCAGCGCCGTGGCCTCGCATTAACACATCGAGTGCTCTATCCTGCGACCTACAAACCAGTTCCAAATTTTACACAAAAGCACAAAAAATACATATACATTCAAAAATTAAAAATAGCTAATTACAATACTACTGCCATTTGATTTCTACTACCAATACTACCAGCGGAAGTATAACTAAATTATAACTAATCTGATATGTTAGATCAAATAGAATAGACAGCTAATATTCAATATTGTGTACCGTAAAAGTACTAGTAGTTTACATATGAGATAAAGTGTCTAAAATTTTAGCCAACCGAGGACTAGAGTGCTGCCATTAATTATGCCTCTTCCTACAACTTGTACCCAAAACCCCCAAATCCTCCACTGCCATCAGAACAACTATTTACGAGCAGTGGTTTGATGTTTTTTCTCTCAATATAAGTTATGCAAATCTTAAAACAAATGAAGGGGTAAGTAATCATATTCTGCCCTTCGTTCTTGTTTTAGTATTTGTATAACTTTAAAAAATAGCATGAAAGCACCTCTCACTACTTAATTACATTATTAATGCTGTCGTACGCATCTCCTTTTTACGCCGTGATCAAAGGCAACGTAATCATGTCGTAACAGCCTCGCCTGTAACTTCACTTGCAACTAAAGCAAGAACTTGAACCAGATCAAGAACTCGGAAAGTTCCATAGTAGTAATAGAGGCAATGCCGTCGCCTCGATCAATAATCAAGCAATACAATCAATAATCTGTACAAATCCACGCGAGTAGGAGCTAAGTACAATTACTCAATTACAATTCTCGCGCGCGCGCAGGGGAAAAATTAGACCGGAACAACAAGAAAATAATATGTTCTTCCTTTCAATCTCCTTGCTTCTTTGTTCTTCCCAATCAAACCGGAGGCGTCGAATTCGCGTTAATTGAGTTGGACGTAGACGCAGCATCGATAGTTCAATTCTAGTACCGGTACATTAGTGGCGGCGGCGGCTATCTGCGTCCGGAGAGGCGGTTGAGCCACGCGTTGCGGAGCTGGAGCTCGAGGGGCTCGCCGAAGCACTGCGCGCGGGCGAGGCAGAAGTGGGTGCAGAAGCCGGCCGCCGAGCGCACGCAGCAGGTGTCGAGCACGTAGCACGCCGCGCACTCCATCCCGTGGGCCTGCACCACCAGGCCCCAGACCTGCCGCGCCGCCTCCGCCGCGGAGCTGGCGCCGTCCTCGGCCGCGGCCTCGGCGACCTGCTCCACCAGGATGATCCCGTCCGGCCGTGGCTGCCCGCCGGCGCCCCACCGCCGCCGCACCTCCGGCCAGCTCTCCGCCGACGCTGGCTCCCGCCGCACCGTCACGCGGCCGTCCTCGCGTCCGTCGTTGAACAGGTGCACCAGGAACGGCGCCTCCCCGACGTGCCGCACGATCTCCGCGATCGAGTCCCGTATCCACCCCTCCATCCTCTCCTCCCCAACCTTCTCCACCCCCTCCTCCCCATCCTCCCTACCAAACAAGCCCCCCAAGAACCCCACCTCCCCCCGCCCCTCCCGCCGGGGCTGCAGCCCCCGGGGCGCGTCCGCGACCACAGCCCGCACGCGAACTGAGGCGCGCCGCCTAGCGGGGGAGAAGGATGCCGGCACTCGAAGCCTCACCCGCGGCGACAGCGCCGTCGACGACGATGACGCCGGGCTATACCCACGCAGGGAGGCCGCCGCCGCCATCGGCCGGTGCATCATCGATCGGACCGCCGCGAACTCCTCTTTGCCTAGCCGCGGGTGAAGTCTGAGACGACGTCGGATTGGTTGTAAATGGTAGCAGCACAGCGTAGGGCGGGGCGAGGCGAGTCGGGCTTTTCGCCGGCGCTGAACGGGTGGTGCGCGTACAAATAGGTTGAGGAGATGGTCGGATTGGGGAAGCGGAAGTCTACACGGAAAAGGATTCCGAGCCGTAACGACTTTCTGCTCCCTCTGTTCCCCATGCGTTCGCGGGCGTGGCGTCCGACGTGGACGGTATTTCGGGATCCCGTGCGGGAGAACAGGATCTGTAGGCGGCCGTGCGGGGGTTTCCGGGCTTTCGCGTGGTGCGGATGCGCGTTGGGTGTGATGCGCGGGGGAGAGAGCGTGGGTCGCGTAGGCGCGCGCGCCGAGGCACGCTTCGACACGCAGCGGGCGGGAGGCGGGAAGGGGATTTGCCCGCGGGAGGGAGGCGCCACGTCAGACGGGACAGCCAGGTCAGCACGCGATGACACGTCAGATCCTGTGAGGCGGCCTGGCGAGTTCTGGTTTGGGGGCTTTGGGCCGAGTTGTGTGGGCCTGGAGCGGCGGCGTGGCGCGGTCGGTGGTGGTGCGTGCGGGCAGGGTCTCTCGAGTCTCTCGTTTAACTGGTCATCCCTGTGCGGCCGCGTCGCGGTGCCGTAGCGCGATGTGCCGCACCCAGCAGGGGCTCGTGTGTGTTTTTTTTAATGTACGTACGGTTTTGATTTTAGCGCTGAAAAGTTCAAAGAAAATAATACGAAATTTCACGCAGGCTCCCGGTTTTTATGTCTTCTAACTTTTACCGACGTCAAATTCGTACTACCAGTCGTCTGCTGTCAGCGGTTCAGTCGAGCTAGAAAATATAGGTGATCGGGTCTTCTGAATATCAGACTACCTGACTCTGCTATTGTTCCCTTCGGGGTGGTGGTATGGTCCTTGTGGCACTCATTGAGGTCTAGCGGCTAGCTGTTCCAGCATCCTTTCCATAAGCTGCGCCTGATGTCTCTCTGCCTGGTACCTATTCCTTTCCATTATTGCTAAGACTTGAGCCAAAGCAGGTGTGTTGCCAGCAGATTCTGCTTCATCATTGTCGTCGTGGTGGGATTTGGTGTCAACCATGGTTGCCAATTTCTTTCTAGTCCTGCCGCAGGTTTTGGAAAATTAGAAGGTGAGTGAGAGTTAGAAGCAGGGGTAAGAGCATCTCCAGCAAGGGCCTCTAAAACAGGGTCCTTATTTTGGATTTAAGGACTCCTCCTATTTTTTGGGGCCCTGTTTTCAGAGCACAAGTCCAGTAACATCCCCTAAATCTCAGCCCTTATTTTACTTTTTCACCTATTTTGACATATCCGCTATGTATAATCTTCATTTGACACCACTAAAATTCAATCAAAAATATTTGTAATACATAAAACATAAGCATATTAACATTTGCAATTTAAAAACATGATATTTAAAATTTAAATTTAAAAATTTCAAAACATGATAAATAGATAAATAGAAACTCCAAACAATGAATCAAACTACGAAGCAAGAGAGCATCAGCATCAGCAGCAGATGCATATGCAACAATTGCAAGCCATCCTTCACTTAACTCCCTATTTTAAGGTTTAGGGGCTGGTTTAGGGGCTCCCTGGGGATTGGAGCTGAGAAGGCAAATTTAGGGGCCTCCTAATTTTAGAGGCTGGATTAGGGGCCCTACTGGATCTGTATTTTTTACTAAAATCCCTATTTTAAGGTTTAGAGGCTGGTTTAGGGGTTCTGCTGGAGATGCTCTAAGAGTAGAGTGAATTTAGTTGAGAGGCTTAGACGAACAGAAGGAGTAGTTTGAGTTGGTTAGATTATACAGATATTGCAAGCCAAACAAAATAATTAAGATAGGAAACATAGATTTTAATTAAGGGATGGTTCGTACACAATACCGTTTTAAGGTCCGGTACGACCCATTTTACATTACCAAAAAAAAGCATAAACCAAAAAGGGGTACAACACTACAACTACCGCCTAACTACAGCGGTGCGAAACCGGTGGAACGGCGAGAAACTCCTCCTCAAACTCGACCTCCTCCGGGTCCTCCTCCTCGGCCTCCTCCATCGGCTCGTACTCCGGCTCTGGCGCGTAGTCTGGCTCCATCGGCTCGTCGAGATCAGAGTCCACCACCATAGGCTGAGGTGGGGGTGGAGGGTCAAAGACTCCTGACGGACCCGTCAACCGACGACTCCTCCATCGGCGCCTCCTGGGGAACAAGCTGCTCCAACTCCTCATGGAGATCACGGATGTCATCCCAGGCGTGGTGAAGTTGGAGGTGAAGCTGGTCGTGCTCACGAACAAGGCGACTGTAGAGTAGATCCATCTCGAGGAGGTGATCAGCTGCCTCGGAGATGTACGGGTCAAGGCCGGCGGTGGAGAAGGAGATAGTCAAGCTGCCGGGCTCGTCCGCCTCCTACGGAATGAGCCGGAAGGGGCTGAGGGCGAACTCCGCCTGGTAGTAGTCGCGGAGGTAGTGTACTGCCTTCCTGGCAGTATCCTGGATGGCGTCGTACTCCCGGGCACGGCGCGCAACAAAACGGCGAAGTGTGTCGGGGCGAAGTGGTAGAGGGTACAGGATCACAGAAGCTCTGAACTGACACCGAACGGCTCCGTGGAACTCCTTGTCGGTGGCAAACACGGGGCAAAACTCCTGCCCGACACGCAGGTGCTGCAGCATCCTCCAAAGGAGCGAAGCCCAGGCTCCGAGGGCGTCGAGGTCGGGGTACTGGTGCTGCACCATCTACAACCACGAAAATTTTGAAGTCAGTTGAGAATCAGAAAACCCCAAAACAATTTTTGGAAGTAGAACTTTAGACATGGAGGAAGGAGGTGAGAACAAGAAGTAAGTAGCAGATATGCTTACATATATTTTGTAATGTGTTTTGTTAATGTTTAAATAACTTTTTGGAAAAGACTTCCTAAGCCATCTTATGGTCTTGATCTACTGGTCAAACCTCGGCTCTGATACCACTTGTGACGGACCGCCCTTTTCAGGGGGTGCGTATAAATACCGTACAGCTACCCAAGAATTTAGCTGTTGGTAACCAAGAGTACATTGCCAGGTAGAAAGCGAGATTCAACAGTTGATATTGAAATATTAAGCCTGACGGCTAAGGTTTTTACAAACTGGCGCGACATGCGCTTAAGTACAATACCAAAAATAAGCCCACATGAAACAGCTTGGGCAGCAGATCAACACCTTCAGAACCAAACACCGTCGTCATCTACGGAGTCTTGGAATTCTCCAGCTTCAAGAAAGTCTATGGGAGGGGGTAGGAAGCAAGAGTGAGTACTAGACAGTACTCAACAAACCACACAGGAATATTCTGAATATTACATGCACAGGTTCACAGAAAGGTTGGTACAGGTTCATAGTTGTTGTGGATGCAGTTTTAAAGATCAATTTTAGTTACATTTGAAACACAAACCATAAGATAGCTAGTACAAGGGGGTTTTCTGCAATAATCCAGCGTTTCGTCCAGTTTTAATATAAAGTCTAATTTGAGCTCAGATTCGGGTATCACCCCATATTAACTCAGCTTCATTAACCGGAAGCACGGCGTAATCGATTACAATTTAAATTGACTCTGTAGAGTTGCGTAGCTTTACCCACAAGATATCTACGGTCGTTAGTGCCACACGATTAACATGCAACTCATATGCATGTGGCCGGACAGAGATGATCGTAGCCGTTTGTTGAACTTCCCCCTTTTAGCTCCTACCCAGTAGGCTATCCAAGATTCGCCATATTCAGTACCCCCCTGGCCGTCGTGGGAGTCGCGATCCGAATATTGTGGATACCCACTGTTGCGTGAACCGGTGAATGGCCTCTCCATCCCCGTTCCGCCCCGATCGCTCTGCAAACCATTGCATCTTCAGCACATGGCAGCTACTTCCTATAGGTATTAAAAAGGGAAGTACAATGTACTAGGCTACGTTGGAATGAATCAACAGAGTTGACCGTCCCAACCTGCGGTTGTGCGATTACTGAAGTTATTTACTTTGCCCAAAGTAGTTAGTCCTTAATGCCAAAGACCAAGTCTACACCCACATCATATCCATGGTACCCACTGTACCACCACCATCTCATCCATAGACTTGTCATCGGTTAGGGGTCGGACCCGTAGACACCTCTCGTGGGGAGTCCAACACTGTTCCCCTAACCGTAGCGTTTTTTAAAGATCCTCCGAACCAACCTCGGAGATTAAGTATTTGTCTAAAAGTAATAATTGTATGAATGGCTACATCTACGAGGGTTCAATATTTTATATCTTATGGTTAAGAAGGGATTAAGGCCTAACAATGAGTCTAGTATTGGGATGTATCTAATCATGTCATTTGAAATTACCACACTTTTTAGTTTCTAAAATACCAGTAAAATAATGCAGTACAGAAGATATATATATATATACTATAATGGAACTGGGTTCAACATGTTCAAGGCGTGTGGCTTGCCTTGCGGAGTTGAAGGTTCTCCTACAAAATAGTAGCCGACGTCTTGCGGTGTCCCGAATGGCTCCTGCTCCTCGTGCGGTTCAGCGTATTGCTCCAGCTCCAAGTACTGCTCCGAGTAGGGTGCAGCGTCGAATCTAGCGTGCAAGAATAAATACAGTAAATAAACGAATAAAACAAGTAAACGAGAAGAAAATCGAAAAAGGAAACAGATCGGGAAGTCAAAAGTAGCGAGAAAGGGTATTTTTGGAATTTTTGGAATTTATTTAGGCAGAACGGAGACCGTAGTTCGATTCAGCGGCTCGAAATAGGCAAGAAAACATATTTTTGGGCATTTGTGGATTTTTGAGAATTTTTAGGATTTTTCTGGTATTTTTGGAGGTTATTCTGAATTCTTATTCGGTTTTCGGATTTTTAAAACAAAATTTAAATCCGAAAAAGAAATAAAAATCCGGAATTGATTTTTGGGCCGCATAGTGTCTCAAATTAGCACTGTTCTCCTTGCCCTCGCCCACACTGCACAAGCGTGGCCTGCTTAACGCACCAACAAGACGACGAGGGAGGTGGCATCGACGCATGGGCCCAAGGGAGCGTAGCGGCTGACAAGCGGGCCCAGGGTGGCAGTGAGTGGGAGAGAGCGGCTGACGGGTGGGGCGAAATGTCGATGAGAGGCGCGTCTTGAAGCTGAAGTTTACACGAGTCGAAGGAGTAGGCGATCCGTGAAATAAGCGTCTGTGAGGAGAATGAAGTGGCGGAGAAGGTTGAGGAGCTTAAGGTGAATTCGGGGAAGTGGAGAAATGGGGGGGAAATGGATTGGAGAGGTGCGGCGACGGAGTTTAACCGGAGCTGGAGAAGAAGCGTCTGGTGTGGCGTGTGGAAGCGACTGGCGAAGAAATGGACAAGCGGGGAGGGGAGGGAGAGCCTTGGGGCGCTCGGGGCGACGAAAATGGTGGCTCGTTGGGGGCTTTTATAGCGTGTGCGCGAGGAGGGAGAAAGAGTAGAGGGGGGAGAGAAGAGGCACTGCAGTGGGGGGGTCGGAGAAAACCTGGCGCATGGCGCGAAATAGTCTTGTGGCCAGCTTGGCAATGACGGAGGTGAGGTAGGAGGGCTGTAGGGTGGCGGGGTTCGCAAGGCGTAGCAGATCGGGTTTGCTGGCGGGCGCGAGGGCGACGGGCGGGAAGAAGATGACTAGGAGCCGCATGCGGAGCGGGCGTGCGCATGATGGGGAGTTGGGCGGCGAAGTTGGGTCATGCAGCAGAAAAGCTGCAGGTCAGGCGTGAGCGAGAGCGGGCCGAGGGAGGCGAGACGTTGTTTCAGCGAATGCGCCAACAAGACGGGAAAAACGGATTTTCCGAAAAGGGAAAGCGAAAAGGGCGGGAGAAATTTCCAGAAATGAAAATCGGTCGAAAATAACCGAATTAAATCAGAATAAGTCCCAGGAAATTCAAATAAAATCCGAATAAATCCAAATAAATCAGAGAAAAAAAGATTTTTTTTTGAAATTTTGGGTTATTTCAATAACTCGCTCGTGTCTTACTACCTGTTAATTACGTTGAGATAGAGTTTGACAATTGGTGATTCTTTATATATTCGAATTCCTTATTTTAAGTATACGAAGAAAATATTTGATTCAAGATTAGTAATTTGGATTTTACAGTGCCTATGTTAGGGTCTCCGAAATGTTAGAAACAACCTGCATGCTACATCCGTCGTGGTTTTCTCTCTCTCTGAACCCTAAACCGAGCATCGTCTGTCTTTTTGTATCATATTTATGGTTAATAAAAAAAGTTTGACTTTCCAAGAAGGCTTTACTCTAAATTCGACTTGGTAACAGTACTGGTAATGTTTTTGTGGAAGAGTTTGATTTGTATCGCATCAAACCGCGCATGCGTGCCCAGACCTTGGGCCCTCACTATCTCTACTTGGGCTGAACCATAAATGTACCAAGGTGGGTATTTTAGAGCTGATCCGGTTGAACTGAGTTAGATGAATCTAAATCTACATGGCCCATGTCGGCATCGGAAGAATCTTATGCCGCACAAGCTGGGCCGAACAAGACTGACGACTTTTAACTCTGGAGCCAAGTTTAGAAATATCGATGAGATTTTGCAAGATCTTATTCTCTGGGGCTGGATAAAATTTTGACTGTCGGCCAAATTCAAAAAAAAATATGTTGCTACCGTAATCTCGTCTTTTCAGCGAGATTTCGCCCTTTTCGCCTGGTATCTCGTGATTTGAACCCGGAATTCAAAGTTTAATACCCAGATTTGACCGGATTTAGGGCAATTACTACGGAAAAAGTGATCTTCCATGATAATTTATCGAAAAAACAATTTTAAATATTTTTTAAAACCTACAGAAACATTGTTAGATTTTTATAAAATTATACATGCTTTTATCCTGATGTAAAAAATTTATGGTACCATCCTAAGAAGTGTAGAATCATACAAAAAAATTTTTCAAAATAATTGAACTTTATTTGTTATCTTTAAAAAAATCAAAAACAGAATGAACATAAATAGGACAGTAACATTGTCAGAATTTTATAAATTTTCTCACGTGTGATCATGATTCAAAATTTTTATGAGAAATTAATAATTAACTCAGTAATATTCTATAAAATTTTAAACTTTTTTTGCTCAATCAAATCTATGTATGTATTGAACTTCATTTGCTATATTTCAAAAATCAAAAATAAAAAGAACATAAATGGTACACTGTACTTGTAAAAATTTTATAAATTCAGTGGAGTGTGATCATGATTCAAATTTTTTATGAGATATTAATAATTTCATTATAACCATTATGAAAATTTTTCAAAAATTTCAAATATTTTCTTGTTGCTAAAGTAAATCTATGTATTGATTATCACGCCTTTATGAGAACGTAGCACTATTAGAATTTTTGGAACTTCTTGAAGCTTGATCATTAAATAATTTTTTTATAACAATATTAATGATAAATCAGGACCGTCTACAAAAATTTTCTAACGTGGTTTGTACCATCATCATCTAAAAATTTTATGAGAATATTAGTGATGCATCACAACCATGTACAAAAAAATTTAAAATTTTATATCGTGGTGTCGACGATCGGGATCGCCGACCGCAAGAAATGGGATGAGGGGTCGGTGTGATACGGGACGAAAGCGCCGCTTCGCATTTCGGAGGAAAAGTGTAGACGTGGTTATGGTCGGAGCAAGACGACAACGAGCGGGAGACCGAGATTTATACTGGTTCGAGCCCCTGTGGAGGTAATAGCTCTACTCCAGTCGCCTTGCGGCGGTTTTCTTGGCTATTTTTGAGTACAAGGATGTGTTACAGCTCAAGTGTTAACAATGGCTATGTCTAAGCTCGAGCTATGGCGTGTTGTGCGTTGTCTTCGTCTCCCCCGAAAGTCTGCGCATCTTTGGTCTTTATACCTCCTCTGCATGCAACGGACGGGAGAGATTCCCAGGAAGTGGCCTTCATGCACGTTGAGGATCGGCAAGAATCGCCCGAACTTGTTGCGCTTTGACTGCCTTTCGCCCCACGACCAGCGCTTTGGGCAACCGCCGGTCAAATGCTTGATCCGAATCCAAGGATGGACTACGGCTCGAACGAGGGCCCGCCTCAACTCGAGGTCGAAGCGGGGCAGTGCTCGGTCCAACACGCTTAGGTCGAAGCGGCTGCGTTTCGGGTCCAATAAGCTTAGGTCGAAGCGCCTAAGCACGCGCGCCAGTCGTGGCCGGGGCCACCCGAGCTCGGGGATCCGCGACCGAGTGTCTTGCGGCGGTCAAGGACTCCTGATCCTCGTCGGCCTAGCCCCGAGGCTCAAGGTCGTGGCAAGAACGGCCGACCTTGAGTCTCTGGCCGGGACCGATTCGCGAAATTCTCTTGAGGTCGAGGTCGGGCGAAACGAACGCCAAAGCCGCGGTAAGCGACACTGGCGCTTTGATCTCCGGAACCTCGTGCGGATCACGAATGGTTAGCGACACTGCTGCGTCTCGAAACCGCAGCCAGCCTTAATTGCGCTGTCAAATCGTGGCGGCGCATCCTTCAAGCGCCATGCGGATCCGGCGACGGTGCGGCTTATAAACTCAAAGCTGCAGCGACTCTTGAGGGAACCTCCCGACCAGCGCCCTTCGTCTTCCAAGCCTCTCCGCCCAAGCAAGAAACCTTCCTCCCCCGCACTTGATCGAAATCGCCATGATCGCCATGGCCAAGCTAGGGAGGAGC
The DNA here is from genome assembly GCA_036346375.1 of Guadua angustifolia. Lineage (NCBI taxonomy): Eukaryota > Viridiplantae > Streptophyta > Magnoliopsida > Poales > Poaceae > Guadua > Guadua angustifolia. Next base: position 8,263,765 of record CM070505.1, read on the forward strand.
ACATTGTCGCATTCAAGGATGAAGGAACTCGAGACCACAGGGCCGCCGACCCATTCACATGGCGGTGCCGCAACGAGACCGAGCCCCCGGGACAACGAATCGTCGCACCGAAAGCACTACGTCCTCTTGACTCGGACCCGGAGAGCGAAGTTCTCTCCGTGGTCCTCACCGCCATGAGATCGAGCTCATAAACCAGTGCCAACTCCATTCTTACGCCGCCATCTTCTCCCACTGTGCGAGGGGTTCCTAGGAATCCTTCCCAATCCCTCGCTTTTCTTTCGGTACTTCAGCCTCTTCCGCTCTAGGAAGGACCCTGTGGTCGGCTGCTTCTATTTCCGACAGCGAACAGGGCTCAAGTGGTCCTTCCCCAAGATCCAAGCTCGGGACTCCCTCGGGCCATGGTCCGAGCGGTGGTTCTACCTGAAGAAAGGGGAGCTTGGCACGCTGTCGTACGAGGGAAAGCCCGTCGGTGGGAAGGAGACCCCAGATGCGGACGATCCCGAGGCCGACGAAGAAGCCATCGCCGCCATTCATCTTTGCGCCGAAGCGCCTCACCGGCGAGCAATCGCCGTCGACTTCTGCGAATCGTGTCCCCCTGCGGGCGGGCGACGCACCCGTTCTACGAGATCCAGGGACGCCTCGATTCGACCCGCGAGGGCACGACCGGTAAGCATCCCTGCCTCGTGGCCTTGCTTGGGTCTGACCCTCGTCCTCTTTTTGAAGGGCATTTCCCTTTGCAGCGCCGTTGGAGTCTTGGGTTGCCGCCAGGATGAACGAGATGTTCGGGAAACTGGCGCACAACTACTCCATGGGCGACGGCGTCCCGAAGAACGTACTCCGCCGAAAAGCCAAGGTAAGCCATCCCGACCAATGGCTCGACTCGAGTGACCCTGGGGGCCTTCCTGATCCCTTCGCGCTCGCAGGACCACCAGGAGTTGTTCGACACGGCCAGGCGGATGCTCCATTGCCGGGATAGGCAAGAGCAAAAAGGAAGAAGAGACCCTCCCGGTAAGACGCGACCACCAGAGGCGAAGAAAACCCACGCCGAGTGGGGGACCGTGCCATGGTAAGGATCCCGCGGCCGAGCCCCGAGCCCGTGCTCGAGTGCCTTCTTGGTTTGACGTGTTCTCCTTTTGCAAAGAAGAGAGCGCAAGGCCGCCGCTAGGACCTCAAGCCCTCTCCCAGCTTCGGGTCCTCAAGCTCGGAGCCCCGCCGCAGTGGACGATGTGGAGCCAGCACGGGCTCCGAGACCCTCGGCCCCGAGGACGCGCAAGCGAAGTGCCCCACCAGCCTCGGGGCATCGAGACCTTCGCCGACCCTCAACGAGGCGGAGGCTGGCGACCCAGGTAAATTCCTGGCCTTCTGGACTACACAGTCTCCTCCGCTTCTCTGGCTTAGCGTATGTCTTCCATCGCAGACTTTGAGCACCCGAGCTCGAAACTTGCCCATTTTGACGATGGCTGTTGTCCAGGGCGAGTCCGAGTCCGAGGAGGAGGACACCTTTGAATTGGTCCCGCGCCGCCCTTTGCGCTCAACGCGGGCTTCGTCGGGGCCGCCGAGCCTGGTTTCGGTCGGCGAGTTCGACCAAGGCCTCGATGACACGGACGAGGAAGAGCCCCAGCCCGCGGCCAGCGCGGACTTTGACACCGGTGAGACCCACGACGTAGCTGCCGTCGTCGGCCTTCCCGAGGCCTCCGCGGGGGAGGACACCCAGAGCTTTGTGGCCGCGCCCGAGGCGATACCCTGAGCTCCCCCGACCACGGTCGCTCCGGGCACCGAGGCCGTGATTCCGCCGCCACCGGGTGATCGGTCAGGAGCTCCGCAGATCAAGCGGCCAGTGCGTTGCCTTGAGGCCGACATCCCATGCCACGGGGGCCGAGAGTGCCGCGGCGGATCCGGCCGCCGTCCCCTTGGCGCCGGAGACGAGAGGGTCCCCGGTCGTAGAGGCCGGGACTAGTACTGCCGCCAGACCCTCCCCCGATGGCGGGCCGAACCCCCCGGAGGAGGCAACGGATGACCAGGCCGCCCCCGGGACGGGAACTCAAGGTCCTAGCCCAAGCGCGCCAGCGATGGCCGAGGTCGACCTCGACACTGGCTCGGTGGCCGACGAGGAGGAGGAGATCCCTCACAATCGTATTGATGACCGCGAGGAATTCACCCGCGCACGCCTGGAGGGCCAACTCCGCGAGGTAAGGGATCCCCACTCATGCCCTGCAATGCGTTAGGTCGAGTTTTTTCGTCAGTTTCTTACCGGGGCCCCCCTCCTTGTCCTCTTAAGGCAATCGACAGCGTCTCCCGAGGGCTGCAGGGTCTCCACGAGCATGCCGACGTGCTCAGGGGGCTCCTGAATGTAGTGGAAACGCGGGAGGCCGAGCGCGCCAAACTCTGCACAACCATCGAGGTCGACCAAGCGAGCTCGAAAGGGCTAACCGGATCTCGGCGACCTTCGTCGACGATGGTGGCGCAGAGGTGTCCCACGCGCCGAAGCTCGAGCAAACCAGGGCCTCCGGCGTGAGCACGCACTTCAAGGCCGTGGAGTGGGACGGGCTCGGGCGACCAAGGCGCCGAGGCTCTTGAGACCGAAGCGCCAAGGTAGAGGCGCCGAGAAGGCCGCCGAAAGCGAAGCTTTGTCCTCGGCCTCGGTTTCGAGGCCCTACGGGCCAAGGTCGAGTCTTTGAGAAGGCCGCCATCGAAAGAAGCGACTTCCTCGCCAAGGCGCTTGCGACGAGCGCCGCCAAGGTCGAGGCATTGGAGAAGGCTGCCGTGAAAGCGACTTCCTCGGCCAAGGCGCTTGCGCATTTAACGCGCCAAGGTCGAGGCATTGGAGAAGGTGCCACGAAAGAAGCGACTTCCTCGCCAAGGCGCTTGCGATTTAACGCGCCAAGGTCGAGGCATTGGAGAAGGCCGCCGCCGAAAGCAAGCGTTATCCTCGCCAAGGCGCCCTCGAGCCGAGGCCAAAACCGCTGAGCAAACGAGGAAGGCGTCCTCGAGTGGAGGCTCGGAGCGCCCTCGAAAGCGCCACCAAGCGAGGCCGAGCGTGCTCAGGTTGAGGCGCCGAAAAGGCTTCGTGGAAAAAGGCGTCTTCGGGCTCGAGATCAAGGCCCCGGACTCGAGGAGAAGCTTGGCGTGTCGGCAAGGCGAAGAGCGCCTGGCCCAACTTGAAGACGAAGGCGCCGAGCCGTGGATGCTTGCACAAAGCCCTCCACTCGAGGTGAGATAGCGACCACGAGGGCAAAAGTAGCCACGCCGAAAGCAGAAAAACTTGTCCGCGAGATGGCCGACTGTAAAAAATGTTAAAAAGCAAGAAATGCACTAATGAAAACAGATTGCTTTTGGTGAAAAAGGAAACCTCGTCCTGTTTTTAAATCTATAGTTGGGGATACTTGAGTCCTTCGCCGCTTGTTTGCCGTGCAGCGCTCTTTTTGGTCGTGGCGCCAATAGGATAGCCTAATCCAGCCCGTTGGGAAATTTGTCGAGCGACGTGCCTCGGGCACAAGACATAGATATGGACAAGCGGCCACGACTGCGAGTTGAGGACAAGTCCACAAAAGTAGAATGACGCCAAGCTTAACCCGTTAAGTAGACGGTCACATTCGGATTATGCCGAGCGACCATCGCGCCATGCGCATTGCTCAACAATCAAAATGGCGAGGCTCTCGGTTGAACTGAGCACGAGGAGAGCTAGATTGCGAAGAGGTTAAACTACGTTTAGCTCTTCCACGGGGTGAACGTCAAACTCGCGACACTTTAGACTAGGAGCGAATGCGCCGTACTGCGGATGTCGTGTTCAGAGAAAAAGGAGTCTCGGAAAAAGAACAGCAGCAACACAAGTGGTAGCAGACATAAAGAGCGAGAATAAACGAACAGCTTTATTGAAATTTAAGGTATAGAGATTACACATAAAACTTTCGAAGTTGATCTATGTTCCACGAGCTAGAGAGCTCTCTGCCATCGGGCATCGCTAGCCGGTAAGCCCCCGTGCGATCTGTTGAAACAACTCTGTAGGGGCCCTCCCACTGTGGGGATAACTTGTTGGTGTTGGACGAGCCCTGAATCCGCCTCAGGGCTAGGTCCCCAACAAGGAGCTTCCTAGGTCGTACCGACCGAGACGCATGTCTGCGAAGAGCTTGCAGGTAGTGCGTTGATTGTAGCAGTGCACGGCATCTTACTTCTTCTCATGAGGGCAAGGTCGAGGGACCGTTTCGTGCTCGAAGTCGACTTGGTCGACTGTCGACTCTGGCAGAGCCCAGCAGAACCTCGGGAGGCGGGGCGGCTTCATCATCAACACGAAGCCGGAAGGGTGTGGACCACAATGGCTGGCTTGTCGTGGTACGAATAGACCATAGGACGGTGGGAAGTTCGTCCACCCAGGTCTTGCCGTAGCGTTCGAGCTCATTCGCAACTCGCTTCTTGACGCCCTAGACGATTTGCCCGTTGGTGCGTTCCGCTGCTCCGTTGCTCTGGGGGTGAGCCACCGAAGCGAAGCATATTTTGATGCCGAGTTCCTCACAAAATTCCTGGAACAACTCACTGGTAAACTGAGTACCATTGTCAGTAATAATCTTGCACGGAACCCCGTACCTGGTGACCACGAACAAGCGAAAAAAGCGAATACCGCCGCTCGGCGGTGATGGTCGAGACGGTTCACCGATCCACTTGGTGAAGGTGTCGATGGCCATGAACAGAACTTCTTCCCCGACCGCTGTGGAAAAGGGCGAGGATGTCCAAATTTCGTGTCGAGAAGGGCGAACAAGCGGGATGGTCTGGAGCGTGAGGGCGGCCGGTGCGACTTCGGGCGTGGAATTGGCATGCGCGGCAAGTGCGGACGATATCACGAGCATCTTGAGCGTCGTTGGCCAATAATAATACCCATGCGGAAGGCCTTGCCGACCATCATCTGTCTGAAGAATGTGCTCCACAGAGACCGAATAGATGTCATCTAGTAGGTACTTACCTCCTCCGTGGAGATGCACGCGTCGGGGCGCGGAGACATTTCGCTGTAGAGCTTGCCCCGACGAAGTGTATAGACTCGCCCGGCCGCTGACCCGCTCTCGGCGCGGTCGGTTGGCGAAGGTCGCCCCTGCAAGGAAGGTACGGATGGATTCGCCCAGAAGGTGTACCGACCACGGCGAGCAAGACCTCTGGCGGAGATCGAGGAGCCGCCAACGTTCTGTGATGACGTCGGGCGGGATCTCGTGCGTTGGAGGAGGTGAGCTTGGAGAGGAAATCGCGCCGAGTTGTCCCTCCCAGGAATGTGCTTGAGCTCCAAGTTCAAACCACTTCTCCATTTTGCGCACCTCGGCAAGGTACTTCGCCATCGAGTCTCCCGAGCATTGGTACTCCTTGTTGTCTTGATTGACGACAGCCGAATCACCCTTCGACCAACCCACGACGCCCAAAGTTTTGCAAGCTCGGAGGCCCGCCAAGAGAGCTTCGTACTCTGCCACATTATTGGTTGCCGCGAACCCAAAACGAACTACGTACCTCAGTTGGTCGCCGTGCGGTGTGAGAATAAGGATGCCAGCCCCCGAATACTTGAAGGACCTCGAGCCGTCGAAGAACATGACCCAAGGTTTTTCGTCCTCGACCTCGAGCTCAGCGCGATTGCGGCGCCGCCGACCACGGTCGGCGAGCACTGTGACTTGATGGTCGTTCGAGCGACGACACGGACGTCAAATGCCGCCACCCATAGCCCACTTGGCGTCGCGCCCGCCGTCTGGTTCTCGCAAGATGTCTCGGCGGGAAGTTGCTCGTAACAACCACGGAATGCGCTGAAAATAGTGCCGAGCTTGCGCGACGCCATGAGGAGATACATACAACTTACTGCGGGTAGCGCTCCTTTGGGCCGTGCAAGACCTCGCTGACGTAATAAATTGGGTGCTGCTGAGATCCCCGTTCCGCCACCAGGACGGCACTGACAGCGTGGGTGGTGGCCGTGAGGTAGAGCAGTAACCTCTTGCCAGGTTGTGGCATTGTAAGGAGGGGTGGGGACGACAGATATACCTTCAGCTCGTCGAAGGACCGCTGCGCCTCCGGAGTCCACTCGAAGCCCCCGTGCTTGCGCAGAGTTTGGAAGAATGGGAGCCCACGCCGTCGAGCCTCGAGATGAACTCGCTGAGGGCGCCATGCGGCCGTGAGGCTCTGACCGCTGATCGAGGTCGGGCGCCATCTTCTCGATCGCCTCGATCATCTCCGGATTTGGACCGACCCCCGAGCCCCCGATCATGTAGCCAAGCACCTTCCCTGACGCCGCGCCGAACACACACTTCTCGGGGTTGAGATTGATCTTGTGCCTGTTCAGGTTGGCGAAGGTTTCCTCGAGGTCGCGAACATGGTCGCCCTCAGAGGGGCTCTTGACGATGATGTCGTCCACGTAGACCTCAAGGTTCCGCCCGATCTGTGGTTCGAACGTCCTGGTCATCAGACGCTGGAACGTGGCCCCCGCATTGCGCAGACCAAACGACATGGTCGTATAGCAATAGGTGCCGAACGGCGTGATGAAGTCTGTCTTGCTCTCGTCGTCAACCGCCAGCTTAATCTGGTGGTATCCCGAGTAAGCGTCCAAAAAGCTCAGCATTTTGGCGTTCGCGGTGGAGTCGACGATCTGGTCGATGCGCGGAAGAGGGAAGTTGTCCTTCGGGCAGGCCGAGTTCAACCCCGTATGGTCGATGCACATTCTCCACTTTCCGCCCTTCTTTTGGACGATGACCGGGTTGGCCAGCCACTCGGAGTAGTCGATCTCGTGGATGAAGCCGGCCTTCAAGAGCTTGTCAAGATTCTCCTTAATGACCGCGACCTTCTCCGGGAGAAGCGGCGCTTTCCGCGCGCATGTGTCGAGTCGGATCTTACACGCAACTTGTGCTCGATCACCTCCTCGGAACGCCGCATATCCGCGGGTTCCCAGCGAATATACCCTTGTTGGCGCGAAGAGGTGACGAGCTCGAGTTCCTATTTGGAACTCACTCGCCGAGACGTGGATGCACTTGGTCGTCGCCCTCCTCGGCAAGACGCCTTCGTCGCCCCACTAGGCCGGATTGCCGCCTTCGGGCGTTCTTCGCCGTCACCTCCGGACCATGTTGGGCAACATGCCGCAAGGGCCAAGGCCTTGGTCTCACATCCGTGTGCGCTGCAGTCGCCTCGCCGCGTGATGATGCCGCTTGGGCGAGTAGCTTCATACACCGATGGCCATAATGGTTGGCCGCCATAAACTTGACCAAGGCAGCCGCCCGAGGATGGCGTTGTACGGGAGGTCACCCTCGACCACCTCAAAGGTGACCAGCTCGGTGCGGAAGTTGTCCGAGTCACCGAAGGTAACGGGCAAGACCACCTGCCCCAGGGGGATGGTCGAGCTCCCGGGGACGATCCCGAAGAAGGGTATGGCGATGCTTTTGACTTTCGACCGGGGAATTTGCATCCGGTCAAGCGCTCCTGCCTGCAGCAAGTTAAGAGAGCTGCTGTCGTCGACCATGACGCGCTTGATCCGCAGATTGCCGATGGTCGGGTCACGACCAAAGCGATCTTCGGTCTCGGCCATACCTAGGAGAGCATCGTCTCGAGAGAAAGTGATGGTGGCCCGCCCACTTGCAAGGCCGCCGATGGGCTTTCCGTGGCGACACGGTAGATGGCCGCGTGGCGCCTTGACCTCGCGCCTAGATTGGTAAGCCGACGAGTCAGCCGAAGATGACATCGATCCGCGCTCACCTCGCCGAATTCCAAATCGACGCTGTCGTGCTCCGTCTTGCTGTTCACCCCGTCTGTTGGTCGTCGCCCGTTCGAGCACGGCATCTCACCTCGCCCATCATAGAAGACCTCCAACTTGCTTTGCCAAGCCATGCAGGCTCGCAGATCGTGGCCGGCCGCCCTATGAAACAGTCAGAACTTTGCTTCATCATACCGGGCGCCCTCGGCCCTTGCGGCGGCGAAGGCCGATGCCGGGCCTGTCGTCGACCCTCCCACTGGGCCGGTTCTGCGCCTGGCGAGGTCGGGGTCATCCTTGGCGAGGCTTGGAGCCTTTCCGAGCCTGATCTCGGACCTCAAGGACCTCGCGCTGGCCATCCGCCGAAACGAATACCCGCGGCAGACCTCCGCCGCCCCTGCGATCGCGCTTCCACTTCTTGGCGGTGGTGCCGTGGTCAGTGCCCCTGGAGTTGGATGGGCCGGCCTCTGTCTGGTTTAGACCAAGCTTACCTTGGTCGTAATCGCGTTTCCACCGGACGGCGTTGTCCGCGTCCGCGTACCGCTTCGCCATGCGGAAAAGCTTGTTGACGCTGAGCCTTGTGGTGATCTCCAGGTCTTCGGTAAGGTGCCTATCGCGGACGCCGAACTTGAAAGCTTTGATGACGGCTTTGTCGGAGATGCTCGGAATCAGGTTCCTTGTGCGGATGAATCACCGCACGAAATCGCGCAGCGGCTCGTTCTTGCCCTGAATGACACGATCTAGGTCCTTCTCCCTCCCCGGGCGCTCATAACAACTCTGAAAGTTGGAGCGAAGGGCGTTCTGGATTTGGCGCCACGACCTAAAGGAACCAGGCTTCTAGTTGAAGAGCCAAGTCCGCGCGGCACCGTCCAGGACGGTCGGGAGGTAATTGGCCATGACAAGCTCGTCACCCCCGGCCGCCAAGATAGCGGTCGAGTAGATGGACAAGAATTCATCGGGGTTCTTGGTCCCGCTAAAACGCCGACGGCGTGGGCTTGAACCGAGCCGCCATCGCGACGCGACGCAGTCCGTTAGAGTACGCCATGCGACCATAGGTCGACAAAGTCGCGTCGGGTGTGGTCATCACCGACAAGGTCCACGCCATCGCCGGATTCGAGTCGAGGTCGCCTCGGCGGCCGACCTTCGCGGAAACGACCACGGTGCCGCACGGAATCACCGGTAGGTAACGCAGCGGTCCCCGACCTGCGGCGCTGGCGAACGTCTGGGAGAGGTCCGCAGACCACTGCCGGCCGACTTCGGAGTTTGTGTGGCTTGGCTCGGCCTGCCCTACTTGGTACGGCCGCGCAGGACACCGGGCGTCTGCGTTAAAGCCTGGCCCCGAGCCCGCCGCCGGGCTAGCTCTGCACGGGGCGTCCGGAAAGCTGCTTGTGAGCGACGGCGACGACGTCTTGCCATCGCTTTACAGGAGCGGGTCCCCGAGTGCCGACTTCGATCTTTGCGGAGGTACGACCTCGGTCGCACCTCGACGAGCTCTTCGGCCGGGCTCGCCAAAGAGCTCGACTTTGCCCTATCGGGTCACCATGACCCGGCGATAAGCGGAGGCGCTCCGTGGGGGAGTCCGGCGGTCAGAAGACGTCTGCCCTCTCTGGGCTTCACGAGGGCGGTTATGGCTTGGTTAATCGCGACATGCACCATTCGGCGAGCGTCTTCAGGGGTCTGCGGATCACGGTCATCCGCATTTCCCTCCGCGCCTTGGCCGTCCGCCATCAAAACGTGATGCTCGAGTGGTGGTGGCGAAGGCGAAAACAGGGACACGGAGTCGGAGTCTGTGCCTGAATCCATGCTTGAGGAAAATCCGTCGATGAAGTGCGCCATGCTCCCGGATTCTTAGTGTCGTTCCTGCGAAAGAGCAAAGCAATCGGGCCCCACGGTGGGCGCCAGCTGTCGACGATCGGGATCGCCAACCGCAAGAAATGGGATGAAGGGTCGGTGTGATACGGGATTCGAAAGCGCCGCTTCGCCGGACGAGAAAAGTGTAGACGTGGTTATAGTCGAGCAAGACGACAACGAAGCGGAGATCGAGATTTATATTGGTTCGAGCCTCGTGGAGGTAATAGCTCTACTCGATCGCCTTTGCGCGCTTTTCTTGGCTATTTCTGAGTACAAGGATGTGTTACAGCTCAAGTGTTAACAATGGCTATGTCTAAGCTCGAGCTATGGCGTGTTGTGCGTTGTCTTCGTCTGTCCCGAAAGTCTGCGCATCCTTGGTCTTTATACCTCCTCTGCACGCAACGGACGGGAGAGATTCCCGGGAAGTGGCCTTCATGCACGTTGAGGACTGGCAGTAACCGCTCCGAACTTGTTGCGCTTTGCTCACCTTACGACCCGCGCCTTGGGCAACCGCCGGTCAAATGCTTGATCCAAAATCCAAGGATGGACTACGGCTCCGAACGAGGGCCCGCCCGAGCTCGAGGTCGAGCGGGGCCGTGCTCGGGTCCAGCGCGCTCTAGGTCGAGCGCCTCGGCACGCGCCCAAGTCGTGGCTAGGGGCCACCCGAGCTTGGGGGATCCGTTGACCGTGCGCCGGCCGGTCAAGGGACTCCCAGTCCTCGTCACGTGGTTTGTTTCAAGTTTCGTTCGGTTCAAACTTGCCGGTCAGGGTTTTATCAGGACAGTAGTGATGTTTGAATTTTTAAAAATCCACAAGCTTTATAATTTTCTTATATTTTTTTATGAAAATTTCATCAATGTGTCAGGGATCTCCAAAAAAAAATTTAAATTTTTTTGGCTTCGTTTCGACTAAATTTTATCCCGCCCAAATTTGCTGAGATCTCAGATATCGGTGGCAAAAGAAAAAAAACCCGGAATTCAAATTCTATTTTTGTATTTGGGTCGAAAATTGTTTGAAATGCCGAGATCTCGCCGATATTTCGTTCTCCGGTCACAGACGGTATTTAAAGTGAAATCGAGATTTCAATCCTTGTATGGAGCACATTGATTGGCTGGACAAGGTCGTGTAAACCAGTGGACTCCATATGTTACAACCGTCTCATCGAGTAAACCAATGATTCGGAGCTGGGAATAATGTTTCAAAATAGGGTTGCTACAGTGTTTTGCGTCGTATTTCTTACAGATCTGGACCGCTCGTAGTGAAACTGTTCACGGTTAAGTTGCAGACCTGATTAGCTGGTTAATCGGCTCGAATATTTTTCGTGGCATGAGAAGTAAGAATCGTCCGTTCCCGAGTTCTGATCAGGGCGGCCGTTCTTTTCCTTTCTTCTGAAGGAACGCACCGGCATGGCCTTACGGGGCGCTATGGTGTAGCCAGCCAAGTGGAGTGGGGCGCGGCGGTCAACGTACACGCGGACGCAAAGCCCCAAATATTCGTCGTATCCCTCGATCAGCAGCACCGCAACCCTCCCTTTTCCTTTCCGCGGCCAAGTAAAGCAATCTGAACACGCGAGAGAACAGAACCTTCGCCTCCTCGCTCGCCAGTCGCCACTACCTCCGATCGATTCCGCACGTCGCCGTCGTATCCCTCTCCGACCAGCCGACACAAACCAGCATTTGAATCCGTGCGTTCCAGGTCCAGACTTATAATTTGAGTGTCAGATTCGATTAATTAGCTCCGGCCATGGCGTCGTCGTGGGCATCAGCGCCGGCGCCGGGGTACCCGGTACACCCGCACGGCAGCCAGCAGGCCCCGCACCCGCAGTCCACGGCCGTGGCCGTCACGGCGGCGAGCAACGGCGAGGGCAACCCCTACGTTGTCGTCACCCCGGCAAGCGCGTCCCCTCCACCTGCCAGTGTGCGTAAATCCTCGTCTTGATTGATTCCTCTCCGTAAGTTCGTATACCTTCCTCACGCGCCCGCGCGTTACTTGTTCTTGCGCCTTGCAGCCATCAGGAAGGCACTGGGCCGTTACGGCAAGCGGCTGGAGGACGGCACCCGCAAAGCCGCCGACACCACCGGCAACATCTGGCACCACCGTACGTCCCCCCCCCCCCCCCCCTCCTCCCCCCGGCACGGCGCGTGTTGATTCGTGACAAGCGCAAACTGACGGCACGCTTCTGGTCATCTTTGCTTATTCGGACAGTTCGGACGGCGCCGAACATGGCGGACGCGGCGGTTGCGAGACTGGCGCAGGGGACGAAGGTGTACGCGGAGGGCGGGCACGACAGGGTGTTCCACCAGACGTTCGGCAGCGTCCCCGGTGAGCAGCTTCGCAAGGCCTACGCCTGCTACCTCTCCACCTCCTCCGGCCCCGTCATCGGCACGCTCTACCTCTCCACGGCGCGCCTCGCCTTCTGCAGCGACACCCCGCTCTCCTACCACGGCCCCGCCGCCCAGCCGCCCGAGCCCATGTACTACAAGGCAAGCGCCCGCTCTTTGCTCTTCAGTGCCATACAATCACCTTCATTTCAGTTAGTGCAAGTTCTTCCATGTCTAACCTTGAAATTGACTTGCAGGTGGTGCTTCCCCTGAATCAGGTGAAGTCAGTGAACCCTTCTGCCAGCATGCGGAACCGGTCCGAGAGGTACATCCAGATCACGACCATGGACAACCACGAGTTCTGGTTCATGGGGTTCGTGTCCTACGACAAGGCTCTCAAGAGCCTCTACGAAGCTCTGCCGCGCCGTACGTGATGTCCATGGCCTGGCCACCACCGCAGCTAAGCTCCAGTTCGATCCTACAAGCAACTGTGTGTGTCCTTCTTTCATGCACTGTAATTCGCACAATTAATAGTTCTTGCTCAGAATTAAGACACTAAAAGAATTCTGATGCCTTGTATAAATAATCACTAGCCCTGAACCTCGCATACAAACTGCAACTTTACAACAGCGTATTACGCCGCAGAAACCGCTGTTTTCCGCATCGATCATATACAATAAGACTAAGGAATAATACAAACGTAGACTCAGCTGAAGGTTGTAAGCAGCTAGCGTCGATCTTACGATTTACAGCAACATTATATAGGAAAGCTGTTGTTGACGAAGGCGCATCGGCGTTGTTCTGTATAGCTTTCACCATCGGATATGACGGAGCTGTGTGTATGTATAGCTCTGTGAATCGGTGGCGCGAGCGGTATGTTTTATGGATGGATGGATGCATCAGCTCAGTTCAATGGCGTGGGTGCCCGTGTGTGTAGGCGATCGTCATGGTCGGAGGAGTCGACGCGGTTCTTGAGCGCGGAGAGCTGGCCCTTGACGCTGAGGTCGATGATGTGGGAGTCGCCGGGGCCGTAGCAGATAACGAAGCCAGCGATCAGCGACGGGTCGACGACGTTCTCGATGGTCAGGTTCACGAACCCGGTGATCCGGCGCATCTTGCGCGCGATGAGCTCAGTCTGGCGCGCGTCCAGCCCCACGGCGGACGACACCACCACCCGCAGGGCGTGCAGCGGGGGCGCCGCGCCGCCCTCGCGGGCCACGCCGTCTGCGATGGAGCTTATGCTGTCCCTGTCCAGGAGCGAATGCAGGAAGTTGAGCGTGAGCGGATAGAACGGCGCCAGGGCCGCCGCGGCCGCCTGCGCTCGGTGTTCTCCCGGCGCCTGCCCCGCGCTCTTCACGGCAGACGACTCCTCGTGCTCGACGCCAACGTAGCTACTGGCCCGGCGCAGCGTCTGCGCCTGCCACCTCGGGGAGTGGGCGTGCCACCCGCCCACGGCAGCCGTGCTCGGCTGCGTCGACAGGCCGTCCCAGCGGACCGACGCCGGCATAGGCTGGCCGCTCTCCTTGGCTGCCAAGAACACCGGGTTGCCACCGGGGTTGATGGGCTGGTTCAAGATGTTCATCGCCCTGCAAGAACCATACGCATCCCGTTGTTGGTCACAAGTGTTACCAGCATATGATATACGCTACTCTCTTCTTTGCCCATGAACAGGCCTTTTTATCAATCAAGTACTAACTAAACTAGAACATGAGAGCGAAGCTACATCAATTGGATTCTACTTCTAGAGTATTAAATGAGGAACTCACAACTGGTTTCACCATCTTGACATGGTGAAAACTGTAAAGAAAAGGACAAGAGCATATCCTAACAAAACAAAGCAACAAATCCTAACCTGCAATGTAGTAGAGGAGCTCAGTTCAGTTCAACTCGGCACGATTGGGGTCAGGAGAGAAACGGCGAGGGAGAGGAGAGAAACCAACAAGAATAGGGGGGCGTGGTATGAGGTTTTGCACTAGAGACGTACGTATGTATCGCGAGCTTGGAGCCAGGTCTGACGCAGCAAGCTAGCCAGGTGAGGCCAGTGGGGGGATAAGGTAGTAAGCACAAGGCTGCAGAGAGGGGAAGGCGACGAGAGAATTTGGCGTGCACACGATGCTGGCGCGGCAGCCGCACGCGCCCCATCCGGAAAGATCTGCGTGCTGCCCCCGACCGCCTCCTACCCATGCCGGGCCCGCGCGACGAGTCGTCGCGTTTTTCGTACGGCCACGATCCGTTCCGCTTCTCTTAAAACGAAATAAGTGCTTACCCAGAACTGTACCTTTCTTTAAAAAAAAATATAGTATCTTTATATGTGTATCTCTCTCTGCTACTTCTAATTAGGAGTTGGTGGTGATCGTTCGTTTTTCTTTAGAGTACCTGATCCGTTGGATCTAACATGAACGCCTGAGATGAAAAGGGATTTAACCCGATAGCCCTACCCTTTCTCTTGTTTTCTCACGCGCTTACGTAGCCTGAATTGCTCTATCCACAATGTCTTTCATCTTAAACCATTTTGACCCCACACACCTCCCCTTTCCTCTATCCGGCGCGCAACGGAAACTCAATTTGTGACATAGCCTACTATTTATTGTGTTTATACATAAGCAATACTCGTATGCATCTAAAATTTACAAAATGTTTTGTAACGTGAGGTTCTTCACATTATGAAATTAGAGATAATTTTAAGCTCGAGTTTGTAACTAGGTATTTGAAATTTGTATTCAGATAGGGCTAATGCTCTTTACAAATAATTTTTTGTCGCATATTAAGTTTCCGTTGCAATGCACGAACACGTAACTAGTTTGCAAATATTAACCACTTTTCTCATCATGAAAGGCACCGCAAGAGACAGTTGTTCTCTGCCATGCCTGGGAAGCACAGAAAGTGGCCGACATCATGCCATGGCAAGCAAGCGTGGGAGGAGGTACGGCGATGTGCACGGCTCCTTGTTATTGCTCTTGGGTAGCATGAAAGATATCCTACCGCTATGGGTCATGTTGCTTCCGCTGTCAACCGAGCTCCGGGGGTGCCGGTCAGTTTCCACGCTCCTCGAGCATGGTAAGAGATAGGCGTCGTCTACTACGCTTCCGCGGTGGAGTAGGCCAAATTTGCAAATATATGTGAGAGGGTTATATTTGGAAAAAAAAACATACACAGGATTTCTCGTAAAACGTGCTGACGAATACTCATACCAGGGGTACCCCACAGCAAAGTATACATCCATTTCAAGATCGTATCTCTCTCAAGTGATCCGGGTTCGGAGCCCGGATCCACAGTGATACGGAGTGCTGAAGAGGGTATTGCTGAAGTCTTCGTCCCTCACAAATAGGATTACCACTGAACATTGGATGTGATGTCAAATGGGCCGCGCTGGGCCGCGTCCCGATCAAAGGCCTCCTCAGGCCGTAAAGAGTCCCCGCCCTCGGTTACTCGACTGATCTCGGTCGGGCGCCTCGGCCCCCGACCTAGACCCGAGTCCGGCCCCTCGAGCTCGGCCGACCAGGCCCGCGCCAGCGCCTATAGGGTCCGCTCTAGACCCGGATTCGACGCCACCGCAAGCTCCGACTTGCTGGGTCTTGACCGGGGCCCCAACGAGCTCTAGCTCCGCAACCTCCGCCACGTCGACGGCCTACACCGAGCTGATCACCCGCCTCACAGACATGACGGCCATGTTGGGGCGGATGGCTCCTTCCCAAAGGCGACCAAAGGGCGGCCAACCAAAGCACCCGTCCTCAAGTCATCAACATCCGACAGCGCCAGAGGGCAGGGCAGACTTTTCCCAACGGAGCGCCGTCCGTTGTGACTACTAACCCGGCATGGGATGAACAGAAAACCGTCAATCATCAAGACCGAAGACCGGGACACTCGGGCGTAGCATACCCCTACCTTTTTTCCAAGTTCCCGTGTAACCTGCCCCCTCCGCCTATATAAAGGGAGGTAGGACCCTCAGGGAAGGGGGGGACCTTTTCACTCGCTTTCTCACTTAACTCACACTGAGCCTTCCGACCTGACTTAGCACCCGACCGAGGCAAGCCCTCTCGGCCTCCTCCTTTCGGACAAACGCTAAGGGCCTGTCCTTAGCCTCCGCTTGTAACCTCTGGTGATCTTCCGAGCCCCGAGTAATACAGATCTCCACCACGAACCGGAAGTAGGGACGTTCCGCCCGAACCAGTATACACCTGGGACTTCCTTAGTCTAACCATTCGAGGAGAGGGGACGCGCGACCCCTTAAACTTACAAATTTACTTGCCGGTTATACGAAACACCGACAGATGCCTACTAATTGTCACGAAATTATCACTTTTCTAGCTCACATATAACTTGTTTTGCAAATCTAACCCTTTCAAACGTAATTACAAAAACAGCCTCATCTCCGATCACAGAAGAGTCAGTAAGCGGCACGTGTTACCCTCCGTGCTCCCGCACCGCAGAAGCTCATGCCAAGCTCTTCGGTGGCTCGCCCGAAGAGCTCAGTAGGAACTTTCATGATGCGGTAGCGCGTGTCATTTGTCAGCTCTTTCACGATCAGAAATAAAAGTATTTTTATAATTACATTAAGAAATAAGTCAAATTTATAAAGTTTAGTAAGACTAGAAATATGGCGCTTTCAATTTTCACGTGCGCAAGAACATGAGGCCACTGCGAGTCTGCGACCCTGTGCATCATGTGGCTTCCACATGCCGTGTGCTAGCCGCTAGCAATTTGATTCAACATGTTTGATTGTAATGACTCACCGATGATAAAAAGAAGTCATGCTCTTCGTTTAGAAATATAAGAGTTATAGTTTAAATAATCTTATTTAGAAATATAAATCTTATATGTAGATCGAATGAGGATTTTCCTACTATACTTTTATTTATTTTCTCTCAAATATATGTATTTATCTATGATCATCACACATAAAATATTATCTCTTATCTTTTAAAATAATTAAATAGAAGTGTCTAAATCATTTTTACTTATACATTTCTCAGTTTTATTTTAACTTTAATTCTTGTGTAAAGTTAAAATACGGTTTATATTTCTAAACAGAGGAGTACGAAAGTTGCTTGCAGCTGTTGTAGTACTAGATTCAGAACGTTTTTGTCAATACTGTGGTCGTAAACGATTGGGCGCGTAGGCTGTTTGCCACTTTGGTTTGGTGTAGTCTAACGAACGATGCACGAGTACCGGCCTAAGCTTTCTGCTGTCAGTTTGCTGCACAGCTTTTCAGCTGGGTTTTGTTTGGGGCGATACTAGCAATCGGACGTTCGATCACTGTTCATTTTATTGGACGTCTCTTGTACCATTTTTTTCAACGCTAGCAATATTTTTTTCCGACACATGCAATATTTCTTTCAGCGCTTGCAACATCTATTTACTGTGCCGCATTTCTACTGTTTGTCGAAAGAAAATGTTTTAAAAAATATTACACGCGTTAGAAAAAAATATTACAATGCATCCGAAAATATCAGACGTCCGAGCTGAAGTCATTCCGTTTTGTTATTTGTGTATCAAGCGTTTCTCTGGGCAAAACGATGCTAGAACGGGGCACTACTTTCTGGCTACACGCGCACCTACGATCCTAACACCATAGGAGGGCATTACCCATGATATACTCTTATGTGGGTTATTTGTCATGAAGGTACGGAACTCTGTTCTTTGATTTGAGAATGATTGATTTGTTATTGAATGCATGTGTAAATTCTTGCTATATTTGTAACTAATCGATGTAGTAAAACTGTGTATTGTATAGCATATGTGTAAAAACTGAAGTGTGCATTATAGCAAGACAAAAGGCCTAAAAAACAGAGAATCCCTCGATGTTCTATAGCTCAGCTAAGGGCATGCTTGGCGACACTGAGGAAAAAGATCCTCACAACTTGCCATTACACAGGTCAGATTACTGTTAGGATTCAAAAACTTGCATCCTAGAAAATTCAATGCGTAAACAATATAGTCCTGTGTCATTGCTTGGGGAAAACACCAAACTGATGAGTCAGGGGCCCACATATTCTGCTTGAACTCCAACTCCAAGGACCAAGAGAATCAGGACAAGGATCACATTGGCCTACCAAAATGCATACCATGAGATAGAGTAAATTTCACCAAACTTAAGGTTTTTATACAAACTATTAGATAACTACATATTTTAGCTTTTATTTCACAAAACTATAGATTTTAGCTTTTATTTCACAAAATTATAGATTTTATAAAAACTTGTATCATAAAACTAGTTGTTTTAGAAGAATTTGTACTATACAACTATAGTTTTTAGAATTGATCGTTTCTTGTAACAGGTCTCATAGTGTAGGCCTTATATGGCAGTCTTATACGTCCTCATTTCCCGTTTCGCTCATGCGTGAAGCTATTATGTGGGCCCAGATTATCAGACCCGTTACAAGAAACGGTTAATTCTAAAATTAGTAGTTTTGTGATATAAGTTCTCCTAAAATCTATAATTTTGTAAAATAAAAGCTAAAATATATAGTTTTATGATAATTTTTTTTAAAAAAAACAATAGTTTTATGAAACAAGTTATTCTAAAATCTGTAGTTTTGAGAAATAGAAGCTAAAATCAGTAGTTTTCTGATAGTTTATATAAAAAATCTACAGTTTTATAAAATTTACTTTAAAAGATATCTCCAAAAGAAGCAAACAAGGTGCACTACCTTGTTCCCCTGGCGCCATTTTCTTATTCAGAACAACGTTTTTTTCTTGGCACATGAACCATCATTTTCAAGGCTTGTCAATGTCACAAACCCAACCATAGTCCAGTGAGTAGTCCATGGGATCATCGATCGCCATGATACTGAGCGAAGGAGAAAATTCCAATCATAGCTACTTTCTTCGTGTAACCTGGCTAGTTCATGCATGAATATGTTACGGATTAACGGATGGATTTCTACTGTGCATCCTATGATCCTAAAGCCAATGTGCTACAGTACCAGACATTAATATAAGATTTTTTTTATAGTACATTAAATTAATAGTATATGGTAAGTAGCAAAAATTAGATCTAACTATTGATTTGTTAAGAGCAACTCTACTATTCTGCCATCAGAGAAATATAAATAAACACTAATTAATATGATTTCTTGGATCGAAGAGAATAAATGGTCAATATTGAATTTAGTATACGTAAAAGAGCTTTGATCAAAGTCATCGGGCGAAAAAGGTGTGGCTTAGATTGATATGGTTGATGTAGCGTAGCACTGTAATTCTACGCAATCTGGCAAAATCAGTGTAGAAATCAATTTAGACATTTCGTTTTTATTAGGCGTCCAAAATTGAGAAAGTAGCACGATACACCGGTACTATGGTATAGTTTTAGACAGCTTTTGATTGTGCAGATTCTGGATTCTTCAAGAATTAGGTGGTGATAGTTTCTGATTCTCTAATAATTCAGATTCTAGATTCTCTAAGAAGTTTCTCTCCTATAATCAGAAGTTGATTTGTACATAAAATCAAAAACTATCACTCACCCGTTTCTTGAAGAATCTAAAATCTATATAATCAGGAACTGTTCTAAACTGAGCCTATGCGCTCCACATATACTAGGTGACCTGCTTCCATTATGATGGTGAGTACCTGGATGAGAAGGGGTGGATTGGTAAATCCAACCGGCGTTTAAGATTAAAGCGGAGGAAGCTTTAAAACCTCTCGATAAAAAGTGGCCTTTTTAGTTGAGCTTCGAGTCCTGAACAATGGATATAAACAGCAATAACAAGGATAACAGACTACCTGTATGCAGAGGCGGAACCATCGGTGGGGCGGGGCCAATGGTCCGTACGCGTAGAATAGAAGCAGCGCCGGTCATCAGATCACACAGAAAAGTGCACACGGAAGAGAAAGGCTTCTCACCTTCCAGTCGCTCTTGTATGGCCAGCTCGTCGATGAGAACGTCAACGTCGTAGGCTGCGTCTTTGAGCTGAACAATGAGGCTAGCAATACAGGTACTTGTGAGTTGCCATTGCTCGGGTCGGTCTATCAGCGCCTGTAGAGATAGATACGGAAGATATCTTACAACGTTTTCAGAACATAAAAATTCGTAAATATCAACTGTCAACTCTTTTGAAGTAATGAATGGTACGTTTTTCTCCTTTCATAGTTGCATACTTATATTGCATATAATTTAAATTTTAACTATTTTACAATATGTCGATAGTCATAGTAGTTGATTTTGGATATCTCTTTTTTAAACCCATCTCTTTAAAATTTTCTGGCTCTGCCACTGCCTGTATGCGAATGTACTATGGATCATGCATTCGTGCTCCCTAGAAAATGTAGGTGAAACGTGGGTAACAGATTTACCTGTATGCCAAAAAACCAACAGTAAGCACAAAATTTAGGGTCTTTTTGGAATGCAAGGAAAAAAGTGTAAGAACAGTAAAAACACATGATTAGGGTATGAATTCATGTATAAAACAAATTATTAGAAAACATAGGATTTTTGCAGGAATGATTATTTGGATAGGCCGTAGAAAAAACACAGGAGTTTTATACAGAGGAATTGAGTATGAAATGGTCTATCTTGTTGATTATTGAAATTTTAATTTCCTTTTTTACAATGAAATTTTAATTTCTAGTTAGTGACAAATAGGGCCACGTTGAGAAAAAAAAATCAGTGTATATTACGCTTTGAGAATGCAGCGAACGCAATCATAAAGAGGAAAAATATCGTGCAATCACCTCGCTTTGAATTCTGAATGATCAAATTCATCTTATACTAGCAGTTACAAAAAGACAAATTTCGCATGAACAGTGATTTTTACTGTTCATCACTATTCATTTTTGCTGCTTGTTTTTTTTGTAACCGCTAGTATAGGATGAATTTGATCATGAAATTTTAGTATTACTTCCTCATAAAGTTTACTTCTGTTTTTAATTCACTCGATCAGCTCCATCGCTCCCATCGCTAGAAACTTATCCAACTCCCCTCCCCCCTCTCTTTTTTGCCACGGAGAGGAGTGATGATTTTTTTAGCGCATTTTGCCCTTTCTTTCACAAATGTGGGTTTATTCTGATTGAAATTGTAAATGTAGTCCTATCCCTAACGTGGGACATGCCTTCCGCACTCCTCTACTACAGGAGGAGACCTCCTGCATTCGCCTACCCTTACTGCAGCCAAGGTTCAAATCCTGGCGAAATTTCGGCCAGGACAAGTTTTAGTGAAATTTTGGCAAATTTATAGTATTTTGACAAACTTTCAAGTTTTTTTGGATCGAATTTAGGATAATACCTCTTAAGAATGTCATCTACCTTGTTTTTTTTTGGAAAACAAATTTTTGAGACGTTTTATAAAAATATCAAAAACACTATTAGATTTTTATAAAAATGTACAAGCTTGATCACACTCTGAAAAATTTATAGTACCATCTTAATAGTCTAGGATCATACCGAAAATTTCCAAATTAATTAAACTTCATATGTTATCTTTGACAAATCAAAAATAGAAGGAACATAAATGAGACAGTAACTTATTAGAATTTTATAAATTCACACAAGTGTGACCATAATCCAAAATTTTTAGGAGAGATTAAATATTGCCTCAGCACCATTCTTTAAAAGTTTAAAAAATTCTAAACCTATTTTGGTTTCTCAATCGAATTTATGGAGCAATACATGTACTTAGTCATCCCATTGTAAGGTTTTAACTGTCAGAATTTTTCAAGTTCCTTAGGCTTGATCGTCATCTGAAAATTTTATGGAAAAATTAGTGATGCGTCAGAACCATCCATAAAAAATTTAAAATTTTCTAACGTGGTCTGAATCATGTTTCATTCGATTGAAATTTGCCGAGATTTTAAAAATTTTGACCAAAATTTTGGAAATCCCGGTTCAAAAAATTTTGTATTTGAATTTGATTTTTTTTAATTTTATCTATATTTCGTCCGAAATTCGGATTTTGTTCGCCTCCGATGTATAGTCTAAAAACGAAATTGGGAACTTTGGCCGTGGCAGGGTTGCGCGGGAGAAGATATCTCGTGGTAAGGGAATACGGGAGGTGTGTTCCGCAGTCTGGATAAAGCTATATTTATAATTCTGTTTGAAAAGGGAGCTATATTTGAAAAAATATGTAAAAGAGCTTAGCGACGGAGGCTTGTGGCAACAGAGGAAAGGCGCCGTGCAGGCATGCGATGATGGGAGAAGCATGCCAGCCCACCGGTATCCTCGCCGCCGGCGAGCTCCACGGAGCACCCACAGGCCACAGCATCGACATGCCCTCCGGCGGGCCGTGCCTTTGACCAACTACTGGGTGCGTAGACGGTCCAGCGCAGAAACCGTGGATCGCCCGGCGGGTCTCAGGCAGCGGCATCGGGCTGAGCGCCAGCGAACTTGTGTCCACTGCCTCTAAGCGTAGATATACAGGTGTACGAAGTAACTTGCTTGGAAGAGGGCATTTGCAGTTGCTACCCTTTCTTTGCTGATCACTGCAACTTCTGTAACTGCAACTGTCCACACCATGAGCATGGATATGAGTATGTGACGATCGAGCTTTTTGTTTAAAAAGATGTGTTCATAACAGCTTTTTGCTACATCACTGACTTCTCTACAGTATATATGTCAAGTCTACTGTAGAGTAACTGATCAGTGATCACTGTACAAGGATGCGTTCTGCACCATTCCCTGATCAGTGATCACTGTATTCCCACCAGCTTCTCTGAGACACATCGAACATGTGCCTAGTCTAGTGCCATGCTCCCAAGTCTGAACATGCATACAATGTTTCGACTGAGAAGATTTAACCAAGTGGCGTATACGCCTACTACATGAAACCTTCTGCCACATCCGTACATACACCAGATAAGTATTTAGGAGTAGCTACCTGAATCTTCAGCTTCTGTAACTTCGCTCTGCTGTGAGCCTCTGAGCTGTTTCAATCAACAGTAGAATTAAGTCAAATGAACATTACATCCAATTGGATTGACAAAAAAGCTTTTGCTTGTTGGCAGTCATGATCACGGTTAATACAGGCAGGTGAAAATGTATGTTAGGTCCTCTCATTGATCATGGCAAATTGCACGCGAAAGGGGGGTGTGAAATCCCTTGAGGAGGTTCTGTTGCCAAATACACAATGGAAAATTCAAAGGGGTGGTGTGGTACCCAGTAAAAGCGAAAAATACTAGGTAAGCTCTAACAATATTTGGCTCCAAAAGTTCTGTATATCTTTTTGTCTAGGGTAGGGTCTGCAGAAGCTGGCTCCCGGCAGGTACATCATTCTTCTGGTACGGAGAGGTGTTAATACAACTTGCTCTTACATCAGCCAACCGCCTGCAGAAATAATAGATTGAAGAATGCAAAAGGTATGAGGCATGAAATTCAAAATAAAACTTTACTAATGAAGAGCAAGAGATCACTTACAGTTTAAGATTCAGCTAGGAAGCACCCTTTTTAACAGTTGAAGAGCTATGTTGTTTAATGATTTCCTCAATTGAGGGTCCTTTTTATGTACAAATTTGACAGATTCTGATAGCCTATTCAGAAGATTTACTAATGCAATGACCTCATTTCGCTGCAGCTGCAACTGAATAATTACCAAAAAGAAACATTGTTAGACAAATCACCACTGTGAACATCTTACGTGAATTCAAAAGGTGAATTCATAATAGTTTCAGAGAGGAAACACCATTCATTCCAACAGTGTTTTTTTTTGCCCTCATGTTGAAAGGTAACTTTCATTAGTTATTAGCGTAGAACAGATAAGTTACTGTTTTTTTTAAATAACTTATTCCATAGGAAATGTAGGCAACCAATAAGGCAAAGCATCAGGTGCTAGGAACTAGGGCAATATAAGGACAATGTCAAAAAATGGTCTCTTACTGGAGCATGGACCAACAAAATGCACAGCATCTACCTCATATATGTCGCAAAGTGGTAGTAGGTAAAGATAAATGAGTTACAAGTAGTGCTTCAATACTTTTCCTCCCAATACAAGTTGTACCAATCTTAAAGCAAACAAAGGGATAAGTAATCACTATCTATCCTTCATTTAGACTTTAATATTTGTGCAACTACAAAAAAGAATAGCATAAAAGCACCTCTCGTGACTTACATACAGGTTGATCCAAATGGTTCTCCCCATCAACAGAGAACAGAATCTTCAGTGCAGTTCCAAGACCAAGAACTTGGAGTTTTCCCCATAATCGACACTTCTCACCATCCAACACAATCCATAATTGCACTATATGAACTTGGGGTAAGATTTCAAGTTAGGGAAATGCATAATATGAATTGAAAACACAGACCACACAGACCTGATATTTCTAAATTGCTTCTGAATCTCCCGTTTTAGCTCAGGGCCATTTTCACCCTGCCAGAGTTTTGCTTCATCAAAAGGTAACGGGCATGCAGATCTAAACTTGGGGTTGTAAAGCAGTTGCTTCATTAAAGAATGTGTTTTCAGGTCCTCTTCAGGATTGCCAGTGTTGTACTCGGCTTGCTCAAGTTAATCTGCTGCCTATAAGATAGCAAATTAAATCGTTATCCACTAGAAGCTTTCTGACAGAAGCAAGTCTGCAACTTAATTTTTCACTGCAGTAAAATGTTAGGTTTAAAATAATGAACAAATAGGAACCTTTGTCACTGCCCAAAGAACAAACAGGTACGTTAAGTACAGATTTTGGACACGCTCCGGGTACTTCAGAACACGACCATACAACAAAGGAAGATTATGTCTCCACTGTGATCATTTACATGAAATTGTGAAAACAATTATGAACATGGGATAACAAAGTAACAAACACCAAAACGAGGAGTATGATAGTGGGCAAATACCAAGTTAGCAGATTCATCGAGAAGATAATCATAAGCAATGTGTACTGAAATTGAGGAGTGCAACCCTGAAATTAGCTTGTACAATGCCTTCTT
This sequence comes from Guadua angustifolia, assembly GCA_036346375.1. Taxonomy (NCBI): domain Eukaryota; kingdom Viridiplantae; phylum Streptophyta; class Magnoliopsida; order Poales; family Poaceae; genus Guadua; species Guadua angustifolia. The sequence goes on from CM070505.1 coordinate 8,288,482, forward strand.
CCCCTGGCACATTTCTTCTGAAGGATCTGAAAGAAACAAGGCAATTTGAAAAACCTGTGTCAAGATAAATTTGTTGATGTCAGCACAAGACATGATCATGTATCTTGTAGGACACTATGACATTGACATCTAACTTGACTAGGGCATGCCACTATACCATACCATAGAAGAAGAATAAGCAAACCAAAATATATCACATAGAGGGATAATTTTAGAGGACAAGCGACCTTGACTTTAATTCTTGTACATTTCAAGAGAAAGATGCAACCAACCAACTCGGCACTTATTCATTCGATATGCTGTGCTCTCACCAGAATGTACAAATTGCACAAAGGCAAGCAACGAGACAGTAAATAGGATATATAATGCAAGTTAACAACAAAAACGGAACAAAATAAACAGCTCAATGCACATTAAGAATTAGACATTAGGCATGGTCAACATAAAGAAATATCAGCATAAGAGAAAAAGAAATCTGAGAGCACATATGCTTACATCTTGGACAATTTTCTTTGTAGATAAAAGTCCCATATCCTTCTAGCTCAATCACCAGTATAACCAGTGTAACGTTCAGGATTTAGTTGAAGATTCACATAGGTCATCTCAGCTGAAATGGGGATAAAAGTTTGATAATCATTAGGGATGATGATAAAGAAGAAACAAAGGGAGCACAATATACTAAAATGAAGCAAAACAATGTACCGTTATCTGTCTCATCATCGTTTGTCTATGGATTATCAGTTTCGATCCATCTTTTGAAAACCTTGGTGTCAAGGGTTCTATCAACAGTAGCCTCTGGTTTTCCTTCTTGATAGATCATATTATCCGGAGAAAGGCCACTGTAAGTCTTCTTGAATGGTTCAGGAAACCCATTCTCTGGGCACTCACAGACACTACAGTCCCTAAGCCGACACATTCCATCATCAGGCCAAAAAGGGCAGTCACACCACAATTTAACATAAAAAGGGAAACAAAAAACTCATGATTTTGAATGTTTATTTTTAGAGATAGAACATATCCAATTCGGTACTCCGTTCGCACAACATGCATTCACAAAAATGGCTCTATAGTTTTGCAGCGAATGCTCCAATCTAACATACATCACTCCAAAATTCCAGCATGTCTAGCTGGCTATCACAACATCACGACATACATTTTCCACTGAGGCACTAATGGTCTGTTTGGTTTGAGGGATGAGGTGATGAATGGACCATCCGATCCTAACTCCGAACCTAACTCGATTGTTTGGTTTGAGGAATGGAATGGGTGAGTCTATTACCACCTCATCCCTCCTAAGCATAAGGCTAGTATAAAATGAGGAATGGGATACCAAATTTTATAGGATGATCCCGTGATGGACCAACCCATAAGGTGATCCCTTAAACCAAACACCGGATAAAATCACACATAAAACCGTTAAAAACCAATAAATCCTCACCTTGAAGTACCCGAAGAAGGGCAACGTGACAAGCTCCTGCAGGGTGGGGTGCAACACCTCCTCGTTGATGTCGTCCACCGTCTCGTAGTCGCAGCAGCAGTCCTCCACCATCCCCGTGTACTTCCTCGCACCCTAGTGAAACACACATCACCACCCCCAAAACAACACCGTCAAATCAAAACCCCCAAACCAGCAAAAATATTTCTAACAAATCGCACGAGCAACGGCGAGAATCTTACCGGGCAGCCGCAGCCGCCATGCCAAGGAGGAGGAGATGGCGGAAGTCATGGAGCTCACGGCCACGGCGAGAGTGCCATGATGAGGGCATACCACGGCTGCCATCCACCGCCTCGATCGCCATTGCGTTGCCCAAGCCGGCAAGACACCGCAATGGCGCCGTTCACGGAGCGGTTGGTTCCGAAGACATCCCGCGCCGGGGCGGAAACTTCCAGAAGCTAGCGAGATCTGAACGGCTTCGAAAGGAGAGTTGTTGATCCCTTTGATCCTAATGTTTGTACACACTACACACGGAAGAATACCTGTCTGTACCTGTTTGTTCCTCCCGTAAACGGCCTTATTCCAACGGCTCTATTCCAACGGCTCTATTCCGGCACCCCCGCTCCCGTTGACCGTGGCGACCTTTAAAACCTCCGCTCCCTCTCGCCTCTCCTTCCCCAAGCCCACTTCTCTCTGTCTTATCTCTTTACAGATCCCCTCCCACCCACGACGAAACCCTAGAGTGAACCAAGGAGCCGAGCGACCGAGGGAGAGATCGCCGCCATGAACGACCTTATGACCAAGTCCTTCATGAGCTACGTCGATCTCAAGAAGGCGGCGATGAAGGACCTCGAAGCGGGCTGCGACGAGACAGAGCTCACAGGGGCGGGCGCCGGCGGCGTCACCGACGAGCGCCTCAGGGGGTTCTTCCAGGAGGCGGAGGCGGTTAAGGAGGAGATGGCCGCCATCCGCGACGCGCTCGCCCGCCTCCACGCCGCCAACGAGGAGGGCAAGTCGCTGCACCAGCCCGACGCCCTCCGCGCGCTGCGGGGGCGTGTCAACGCTGACATCGTCGCCGTGCTCCGCCGAACCCGCGACATCCGCGCCAGGCTCGAGTCCATGGACCGCGCCAACGCCGCGCAGCGGAGGCTCTCGGCGGGCTGCCGCGAGGGGACGCCGCTCGACCGCACCCGCACCTCCGTCACGGCCGGCCTCCGGAAGAAGCTCAAGGACCTCATGCTCGACTTCCAGACGCTGCGGCAGCGGATGATGTCTGAGTACAAGGAGACCGTCGAGCGCCGTTACTACACGCTCACCGGGGAGGTCCCTGAGGAGGAGATGATTGAGCGCATCATCTCCGAGGGCCGCAGCGAGGAGCTTCTGGGCGCGGCCGTCGCGGAGCACGGCAAGGGCGCGGTGCTCGCCGCGGTGCACGAGATCCAGGACCGCCACGATGCGGCGCGGGAGGTGGAGCGCAGCCTCCTCGAGCTCCACCAGGTGTTCCTCGACATGGCCGTGATGGTGGAGTCGCAGGGGGAGCAGATCGACGACATCCAGCGCCACGTCGAAAGCGCCTCCAACTACGTCCAGGGCGGCAACAAGGAGCTCCGCAAGGCCGGCGAGTACCAGCGCAGCAGCCGCAAGTGTCTCTGCATCGGCATCATCATCCTGCTGCTCCTCGTCCTGCTCGTCGTCGTGCCCATCGCCACCAGCCTCAAGAGATCGTAAGGAGGAGGAGGAGCCAAATCCGATACGTGCCTCCTATAGATCTTGCTTGTTGCTTTGCTCAAGCCGTTCCCGTTGCTATTTCTGTAATTCTTCTCTATAGGAATTTGGTCGAACAGGCAGTGGGGTTGAGAGATTTGGCTGCGGATCGCTGGTTGGATTCCTGGGAATCTGATGCTTTGCGACCGTAGGTTGAATTGAAATAGTTAACTGTCGCTTGATTCCCTTGTTGGGAGTTCCCGTGGGACAAATTATGCGCTGGCTGCTTGAGACTTCAGAGCTCGCAGTTTGTCACTTCAGAAGTTAGCTTGCCAAATTTCGGTTTGCTTTGAATACGAACAGTTGGCTTATCATCATTAGTTAATTTGCGATATTATTATAGTGTCTCTTATGATCCATTATGGTGTCTCTTTGGCCTGAGATGCGAGTAAATCATGCTACTAGACTCCAGAAATGTTACTGGCGTTGCTCTGAAGACTCAAGGACATAGTCCGTTCAATTGATATCCCATCAAATGGGCATTTGGCTCATATTTCACAGATCCATGGCATAACTTTAGGTTTTCTTTCAAACATGTAATTGAGTGACAAATAAGTATGTCAAGTGTTTCTTTTGGTGTATCATTAAGAAGATCATATTGGTGCATTTGCATGTAGCAACTTGTTGGCAATCCTCGAGTTCATACAAGATCATATTGGTGCTTTGTTGATGTTGGCATTGTAAGTTCTGAGTGGCAAGGCCGAGACTTCAATGTTGTTCTAACTTCGAACTGCATAGATAACCTACTCAACATACTTAGACTGTTCAAAATGTCAAGATTGAGCCTCTAGTAGCTGTTATGTTGTCAGTTCTAATGTCTCCAAAAAAAAGTTAAAAACAAATACTGGATCCATATATACTCACGATCAATTGTTACATGCACTACAACTTAAAAGGTATTATTAACTGGCTTACTATCAGGTTGCTTCTGGATTCTAAAGTCGTTGATAAGCAACTGACACTTCACTGTTATTGATATTAGTTACTGCGATGTTTGTTTCACGAGCACGTATATGTGCTTATAGTTGGCCAGTGTCATTATTTTTAACAATTAGTTATTCTTATGCTTTTAACTTGTAGACTCATATTTGTCCTTGATTTATACAATCAAATGGACCAAGAAAAAGTAATTTCAGTGATTAGGAGAATGTCTGTTGGGATTTGTGTGATTGAATTATGTTCTCTTGATTCCCGAATGCCTCTCTTTAGTTTATTGCAGAAATTATTCCATGGAAGTGTACCTGATTAGTGATAACCATGGCTCAGTTGTACTGAAGTTGGCATTCTGTATCTGATAACCATAAGAAATTGGCATGATAATAGGTTTTTTGGGGTATGGATGATCCGATGGTGCGAAAAAAATTATAGTTTGGGCACTGAAGTGCACTAAAATATAGGAGTCCTTGTCAACTAATCATGTGCCCATCTCTTGTGTATGCTTCTTTTCCTCTAGGATCAAAAGATATTACCTTCGCAAGATGATACCTTTGCAATGAACCGAACTCCGTGATGAACTTCGTGATCACTGCGACGGACAAAACACCGTGAGAAGACTTCAATTGCCACGGATCAATCTTCTAATCACCAAAAGCAAGATCATGTCCAGATCATCATCTATCTTCGGTTGACTTGATGTATGCATGCACGATCGAACTTAAACCCTAGAACCGGAAGAACATCTCTTCACAATGCACATAGCCAGGACATGAAGTATCTTTACGAAGATTGATTTTTATTTCATTGTCTAAAGTACTCCAACACAAGAGTACAAACCCTAAAACCTGAGCGCTCAAGAATAAACAGGGGACACCTCCCTATTTATACTGAGCAAACACACGAGATTGAATACAACTCCACTTCCAACATGGAAAGAGTTCGATCTATCTCAACTTGGCCCAACATGACCAAAAACAACTCTTGCACGCATGCAAGAACAGAGAGATTGAATACAACTCCACTTCCAACATGGAAAGAGTTCAGTATCTATCTTAACTTGGCCCAACATGGCCAAAACCAAAACTTTGCACACATGATCGGCCCACTTTGCATTATACGTGACTAACCGACCTTCATATGCATGTTCTCTAGCAACGCCCCGCATGACATCCTTGACCACCAAGACCTCGATTCCTCCACGAACCTAGTCTCGAACCTCGGTTCCTCCATGAACCTAGTTCCGGTCCGTCATCGACCACGTTAAGCCTTGAGCAACACTCGCACATGAAGTAACAAACAACGCGTCCGAGTACAAGTCCACGACTTGACTCAAGATTAATCCATGCAACCACTCACACGAGTGCATTGCATTAAGCAAAACTCCATCATGCTATCACCGGCATGATAATCATCTCAACATAGCACATGCACAAGCACCACACATGCCATAACCAAAATCACTTTACAATGCCAATTTCACCATTCAACCAATTTTTCATCACATGATCTCACAATCTCCCCTTGATGAAAACATTGGCAACACCATTTGAAGCGAACATTGGCATTCACCTCACAATGGCAACACCATTTTTCAAAGAAGTAAAGTGACCAAAAGACGAAAGAGAAATCTCCCTACAAAGAAGAACAAAAATCTCCCTTATCTAAAAAGAAATCTCCCTATCAAAAAGAAAGACTCCCTAACGAGAAAAGAAGAAATGTGTGTGTGAATGTGCAATGTGTGACCAAAAGTTTCTCCCTTTGACTCCAAACTTTCTCCTCCTTTGACAATGGATTCATCAAGAATGCAAAAAGAGAGCAAAAGAGAAACTTCTCCTCCTTTATGTTGATGTTTTCCTTTTTTTATGTACTGAGCATTATGAATCATGCACAAATGTAACAACTTGATCACCAAGTCATGCTATCAACAAGATTTGCACCCTCAAATCTACACATAAACAATGTAGAGTAAGCATAACTAGAAATCAAGTACTATTAACGATTTTTGCATGACATGATCTCCTTTCTCAACAATCTTAAAACACGAAAACATTGAATTTTTGTGCACTTTTATTTGTGCTTTGAAAAAGCGATTCATTACTTTGATTGCAACAATAACAATTGCAAGGAATTACATGCACCATCAGCCTTACTTTTCAACCATGCCAAGCAATCACAAGCTTAAGGTTTCATGGTTTCGGTCATACACAATCTCTTCCAAGTTCATATCATAGTGCAATGATAAGCAGTCTCGTAAGGAAGAAGTGCGACAGTACATGACCTTGTTCTTGCATTTATCAACAATCATTTTTGTTTTAGCACTTAGCTTTCATATTTAGCACTTTTTCGAGCAGGATCAAGATAGCTAAGAAAGTTCAACCATGACAAGATTTAATTCAAGTTGTCATTCCATTTAAAAAGTCATGACATAAACTACACCATATATGTATAAACAGAAAGTTGCGAAGACCCTTGTAGCATAAACATGGCTTCAAATGACATATGTGTATGAAATACAATGCTCGATTACTTTTCTTTTTTTCAAATTTTTGTTTTTCATTTAAGAAACACACGAAACAAAAACATGCTACACAATATTACAAGGTTTTCACAAGCTCCCCTCAAAACAACCATCTTAAAAAAACTTCTCAGAATATCACTTGAAGGGATTAAATTGAAAACAAAAGGTTGAAAGAACAAACCTCCCCAAAAGCAACCAAAAGAAACTTTCACCAAAAGCATTAACTCCCATCAAATGGATAACCAATGAAATCAACAGAGAGGAGATGATGATATACATGTGCTTGAGTTATCATGATATGTTCGATTAAGCATAAGCATGAATCATGACAAATAAGTTCGAGCATGAAAGACATGATATAAGATATGCGGGGATACATATGAGCATATGAACAAACATGTCATCTAATGTCACAATTAGATATCTGTGAGTGTAAAAGACATGAGTGAACAAAATAGCTCACAAAGTAGATGAAGAATTATTGCACATGCTTCTTGAAAACCATCTCAAGGGTGAGAACTATCCAAGTCTTGATCCCATCTTGCAAAAGACCAAGATCCACTAAGCTTCTGTTCTCCAACACATTCCTGAAAACCTACATAGCACAAGAAGATGTCGAGGCCTCGGTACTGGGGTTAGAAATAAAGCATTTAGGAATCCAGTACTGAGACACACGATGAGTAGGCACAACACGAGTATGCTTGTTCACAAAATCAGATTTGCCCTTTCCCGTGTTTCTTGCAACAAAAGATGTTTGCATCACCCTAGGCACAACACGAGTATGCTTGTTCACAAAATCAGATTTGCCCTTTCCCGTGTTTGTTGCAACAAAAGGTGTTTGCATCACCCTAGGCACAAAATGAGGAGTAAAATGTGCCTTCCTAAAATTAGACCTAGCCTTAGTCTTCTCTTTCTTTTGCTGTTTGGCTAGTCTAAAGCAAAAATCTACTAAGTGTCCATCTCTACCACAATGAGTGTAAGTGTACTTAACATGATGTTTAGCTTTAGTAACAGAAGTATCATTTGCATTCATCATAGTAGAAGATAACACCCCAGCAGATTTGAAAATCGTTTTCTTATGCTCATTTGCAATCTCAAGTTTTCCTCTTTCAAGTGTCTTAATAATAGTAGGAGCATGCGATTTATAATGAGCATAAGAATCAAAACCTAAACCTTTGTGATGAGTATTGACTTTTGATTGATCCAAAATCATGTTTAGGTTTTTCTTTCCAGTAGTGAACCGTTCTAAAGATTTTTCCAAGTAATCAACCTTTCGAGAAAGAGTTAAACAGTTATTACATGGAACGTCCACTTTTCCTTTCTGTTTGCGACAAGTTGAGCATGAGAGAACTTCATGAGTGAGCATAGTATCATCATTTGAGAAACCCTAGCATTTGCATCATGCAACTTCAATTCCATAGATAGCGCATTTAGAACAATGAGTTGTATCATGCAAATCAACAGTTGAACGACTAGCATTTTTAACATGTTTCTCATTTTCTTTCTTTTCAAAGCATTGACTTGTTCTAACAAAGAAACATGTTCTTTCCTAAGCCAAGATAGCTCACTCAGTAAATTAAGTCACATGATTTGCAAGCATCATCATCGAGGAATCAAAGATTTAAGTCTAGCAATTTCAGCATTCAAAGATTCCACAAGAACATCATGTTTCTTAATCTTCTTGTCGCGTTTGTTAAGCAATTTTCCAAGACGAACAACAAAGAATAGTTAATTCATCGTAAGAAGGTTCTACCTCATTGCAATCGCTGTCATGATCGTCCTTGGTGAAGCTTACATCACTCCTAGCCATGAGACACAATCCTGTCAATTCATGTTTGCTTGGAGTTGTTGTATCATCTTCACTGCTCTCCGAATCCACATCACTCAAATTGACTTGTTCAAGAGCGGAAAGGACCTGGTGGACAACTTTGTTGTTGATGAAGCTCTTCTTCTTTCTATTTCTTGGAGAAAACTTCTTCTTCTCTTTAATTTTGTCATTGTCCTCCTCTCTTGATGCTTTACCTGCAAGCTTAGGACAATTTGATCTAATGTGATTGAGGTCACCACACTCATAGCATCTTGGAGGGCCACCACCAACTCTCTTTCTCATTCTCACATTCTCGCAAAGCTTTGTTAAACCGAGAAGAGAGTAGTGCCAAGTCTTCTTCGGAAATTCTTCGATCTGTTCATCGCTTAGTGAAGACAAAGAGACAGAGCAAAACTTGAAGAAGCATTGTTCATGCTAGATTGTGAAGTTAGTGCAATTGATTTATGATCTGTTTTCCTAGCAAGAACATCCAACTCATGAGTTTTTAATTTTGAGAATAGTACATCTAAAGTGAGTGAACTCATGACGAAGGATTCTCTAATAGATGTAACTTTCATCTCCCAAATAGACATGTCTAATGCACCAAGCAATTGTCTAGCATTTGTAACCTCATCAAAGAAAACCCCAACAAAGACGTAAATTGCTAAGAATTTTATTGAATCGTGCAAAGAAATCATCTAGAGACTCACGGGTTTCATCTCAAATCGCATGTATTCTTTCTTATAAATATCTTGCCTAACCTCTTTGACGATGTGTTAGAACCTTCATGATAATCACAAAGAGATTTCCATACCTCGTATGCGAGACTTGAGATGAATTACGATCAAAATCACTTCTTCCTAGTCCTTGGATGATCAAATTCCTTGCTTTCTTGTTTGCTTCAACATGTGCTCGATTGGTGTCATTGATCGCATCATTCTCAGGAACATTGTATGGCTTGTAGACCTTTTCCCAAATTGCAAAGCCTTGAGCTTGAATGTATGCCTCCATCTTCGCTTTCCAAAACTGAAAATCAACACCATCGAAAATACAAGGTTTTGTCGAATACCTATCCATCGCTACGGTTTCTAATTACCAGTTAAGATCAATTAGAAAAACCTTGCTCTGATACCACTTGTAGGATCGAAATATACTAATGTAGCAATCAGAGGGGGGGTGAATGATTGCGCGGAAGCTAAAAACAAATTTTCTGATCTTTTCAAACACCCCAATTGAAACTCAAATTGCTTGGAAATCAGTTTATGCAGTTAGGAAACAAATAGACGGTCTGGCGACCATGAGACACTTAGGCGACGGTTTGCACTGGGCGACAGTTTGGGCACTTAGGCGACCATGAGGACACCAAGCGAAGATGAAGACACTGGCGACCAGGTTTGGGCACTGGCAGCGATAGGACACCAGGCGACCAGTTTGGGCACTGGACGAGAGTAGGACAGTTTGGGCGACCACGCGCACTGTTAGGCGACCACGCACACTGTTGGGCGACCACGCGCGCAGTCTGGGCGAGCAGATCGATATATATCTACTAAAATAGTAATTACGGAAGATCCAGCCGTTGGATTGATGTGAAATTTTAACTGTAGAAACTAGACTCAATTCCACAACTAACACAAAAAGAATCAGGTCAATCGGATATACGGATCTAAAGTTATGTCCTTCGCAAGATGACTGAATCCGGGCGACCACGCAAGCAGTCGGGCGAGCAGGACATCAATCTGGGCGACCACAAATTACAGAATATCTAACCGTTGGATTGATGTGAAATTTTAACTGTATAAACTAGGCTTAATTCCAAAGTGAACAAAAAAGGAATTAGATTGATCGGATCTACGGATCTAAAGTTATGACCTTCGCAAGATGACTAAATCAATTAGCGATCTAACAGCTGGGCGACCAGGCTAGCAATCTGGGCGACCACAAATTACCGAAGATCTAACCGTTGGATTGATGTGAAATTTTAACTGTAGAAACTAGATTCAATTACGAATCAAACCCAATAAGAATCAATCCGATCGGATCTACGGATCAAAAGATATTACCTTCGCAAGATGATACCTTTGCAATGAACCGAACTCCGTGATGAACTTCGTGACTGCTGCGACGGACAAAACACCAGAGAAGACTTCAATTGCCACGGATCAATCTTCTAATCACCAAAAGCAAGATCATGTCCAGATCATCATCTATCTTCTGGTTGACTTGATGTATGCATGCGATCGAACTTAAACCCTAGAACCGGAAGAACATCTCTTCACAATGCACAGCCGCCAGACATGAAGTATCTTTCTGAAAGATTGATTTTTTATTTCATTGTCTAAAGTACTCCAACACAAGAGTACAAACCCTAAAACCTGAACGCTCAAGAATAAACAGGGGACACCTCCCTATTTATCTGAGCAAACACACGAGATTGAATACAACTCCACTTCCAACATAGAAAGAGTTCAGTATCTATCTCAACTTGGCTAACATGACCAAAAACAACTCTTGCACGCATGCAAGAACAGAGAGATTGAATACAACTCCACTTCCAACATGGAAAGAGTTCGTATCTATCTCAACTTGGCCCAACATGGCCAAAACCAAAACTTTGCACGCATGATCAGCCCACTTTGCACATATGTGACTAACCGACCTTCATATGCATGTTCTCTAGCGAGCGTCCCGCATGACATCCTTGACCACCTCCATGAGCCTAGTTCCGTCCGTCATCGATATGAATATTGGACTAGGATATAATTAGGGTGCATGCAATCGGCTCGGATTTATCTCAACATAGCACATGCACAAGCATATCGCTAACCAAAATTTTACATATCCTAAACCATATTTTTAATATGTCGGATTAATTAGGAATCGGATTTGGATATCGCTCTTTTCATATCCTAAACCATATTTTTTCGGATTTGGAATCGGATTTGGATAATCTGGATACGGATCTGGCGGATAATATCGATCATGATTCAATCGAATCTGAGCGGAATCGATCGATATCGAATAATTTTTGTCGGATAACGCGTGAAAACAGATATCACATAAAGCACACATATACACATATAGTACTGATTAACCAACCATATGCAACAAGATTATCGCAATCTAACAAGTCATTTTATCGGGCAGTCCAACAAAGTTGCAAAAGTACATTAAATTTGAATGGTACACATATGATAAATTTCAAAACATAGAATGATACATAAATAATATTATGATAAGTCGATAACATGACTATAACTCCATATTTTTATAAAAGAGACAATACGACAAGTAAATAATATTTGGATCACATTATACGGACATACAGATAGAAGAATCAACAATAACACAATTTTATATAAAAGTTCGAAGATCGAAGTGGTTAAGGCAGGCTGGCAATATCTAAGAGATGACGAGTGCATGATATTGGTTATTTATCCTTGGCAAGCACTCAATCATTATGAGCCGTCACTATAGTCTCATCCTATAAAACAAAAGATAACAACTAACAAGAATGTATGACATGTTTAATATTAATAAAAAATATTGTTTACTATTTTATACTACTACAAAGCAAACTTTAGACCATAATCTCTGTTAGACTAAGAACCGACAGAGCAAAAAAAAAAAGGATAGGCCAAACTGGACTAAGAAACTGTGGCCTCAGCTTCCACAACATTTCCGCTCTTCTCGCTGCCAGTCAACACCAAGCGCCGTAACTACTACGGGCCAGAGAAGCCCTTCCACGGCTACCTCGGCGGGCTCCCAGGCCTCGACGCCTACAAGATCCTCGCCATCATGGACGGCCCCAAGGCCGAGCTCGTATCTCCGAATAGCTTTTATCGAATATCTGAATAGCTTTTACTGGATATATCCAAAAAGTTTCGGAATATACCGATCCGACGGATAATGATATCCCGAATCCGAATCCGAAATAAAGTATCCGAATCCGACACCGAATCCGAAAACTATCCGAAAAAATTATCCAAATCCGATCCGAATACATCCGGTCGGTCGGTCGATCGGAAATTATCCGATCCGATTGCAACCCTAGATATAATTAGATTGTATCCATAATAATGCTGGATGGGGAAGTAGTTAGGTGCACTGTTCTTTTCCTCTATTATGAAATAATGGATTAAGATATAAATAGGTTGTAAATCCATATTAATCTCATAGATGCAACCATGCAAGTACTCTGCTCATGAAACTAAGCCATTTAACTCAGCTATTGTCATTTCTATTTTGGAAGGTTCTGTTCTGGTGCGCAGGATCCGCTGGGTATGCCGCCTGATAAATTGGATACTGCTTATAACCTATTGTGCACTTGTGTTCTTCAAGTAGCTTCAGATGGTTTGATGATTATTTGTTTCCCTGCAGATATCCTTCGTGAGGAAGTGTGGTCGTATCGGATCTATTTGGGTAGCAATAATAAACTCATTTTACTCGAAATGACTGTCATTACATTCTCTTCTGTTCAGTACGTTTGTCCTTGAACTACCCTACTTGGTTCATGCCGCGTGCATTTTTTTTCGTGAAAACAATTTTGTTTTTTCCGTCAGAGTTTTTCCTAAAAAAATTATCGAGGAAACGTGCGAAACGGTTGAAAGGATACAAACGCATCTGCGATCGCACTAAATCGAAAGGTCTTTTTTTGTATCTATCTAGGATCCTCTCATGAAAGATCCACGTTTTTTTTGAACCAAAAGACTCTCTCGGTAAAAAAACCGCGAAAAGGACCTATACGTAATTACAAAATTTAAAAGGACCTAAACACAAAAAATAAGTTTTGAACCGAGCCAAGCCGGCTCAAACGCGTGAGAGCACGGGAACTCTCCCATCTTTAGGAAAGTACTAGGAAATTTTCCGCGGCGTAACACGCCGTGCAGGTCGTTTTTTCGAAGAAAAAATGTTTTTTTCGGCGGCGTTTAATTTTCTAAATCATCGAAATAATGAGCGAAACGGGGAAAAAATAGAGAGATAGAGTTGTAGAAATATCTCTTTCAACGAATTATTTGGAAAATATTGGAGACCAAACTGGAAAACTGTGGCGGGGAAAAAGTCTAGAGGGAAAAGGGCGAAAAATTATTGGAGATGTTAACCTTCTTTTTGTTGAGTTTAATACTTTATGCGTTCGGCGAGTAATAATACATGTTTTTAAAAAAATTAAAAACTCGTGGCGTAATACGCCTCGCGTGTCGTTTTTCCATAGGAATTTTTTTCTCGACGACGTTTTATTTTTTAAATCGTCGAAATGGAGAAAAAATAGAGAGATAGAGTTGTAGAAATATCTCTTTCGACGAATTATTTGGAAAATATTGGAAGCCGAGATGGAAAACCGCGGCGGGGAAAAAGTCTAGAGGGAAAAGGATGAAAAATTATTAGAGATGACAACCTTCTTTTGTCGAGCTTAACACTCCACGCGTTCGCAGAGTAATAATACATGTTTTAAAAAATATTAGAGATCGACGCGTTCGCGGAGTAATAATACATGTTTTAAGAAATATCAGAGATCGAGATGGGAAATCGAGCTGGGAAAAAAGTCTAGAGATAGAGTTGCACAAATATTTCTGGTGACAAAAACTTTTTTGTTCGAGAAAACGGAGAAAGGACATGTTTTAAAAAATATTAGAGACTTGTGGTGTAACACGCCGCGCGTGTCATTTTTTCGTAGGGATTTCTTTTTTCGGCGGCATTTTATTCTTTAAATCGTCGAAATAATGAGCGAAATGGAGAAAAAAGTAGAGGGATAGAGCTGTAGAAATATCTCTTTCGATGAATTATTTGAAAAATATTGGAGACCGAGCTAGAAAACCGAGGTTGGAAAAAGTCTAGAGGGAAAAGGGTGAAAAATTATTAGAGATGACAACCTTCTTTTGTCGAGTTTAACACTCTACGCGTTCACGGAGTAATAATACTTGTTTTAAAAAATATCAGAGGCCGACGCGTCCGTGGAGTAATAATACATGCTTTAAAAATATTAGAGATCGAGATAGGAAATCGAGGTGGGAAAAAAATCTAGAGATAGAGCTGTACATATATTTCTAGTGACAAAAACATTTTTTCCCGAGAAAAACGGAGAAAGGACCTAGACGTAAAGAGTAAGGACCTGAATGTTACGTTTTTTTGACCTGTCCGCTATCCTTAAAAATTAGAAAAGGGCTTGTTCGCGATTTGAATTTAACGGGAGGTTCTTTTCGTAAAATAGCGCATGAGGGACCAAATGCAAATTTAGAGGAAAAAGTTTTCCTCTCACAAAAAATCACGAAGAACCTATTCGTAATTTACAAAAGAACTAAATCGTGAGAAATTTTTTTGAGCCGAGCCGGCTTAATAGTCTAGAAAAAAATTGGTGCACTTGAATATCTCGACTTTCACCATCTTACCCGTCCAAATTTTGATCGGACGATGGAGAATATTCCGAACCAATGGACAGAGCAAAACCTCCCAACTTATCCCCTCTCCCGGCAGCGCTTCGAAGTTCCCACTGCTCTTCGCTAATGGCGTCTTCCACTGTCGCCTCCCCCTACCTCCCAACTCTCCCCGCCCCAAACCCTAAGGCTAAGCCCTTCTCCCTCCGACTCCCCGCACGCCGTCTCCCCTTGGCCTCCTCCGCGGCTCATTCGGGCGCCGCGGAGGCGGCGAGGGACCGGCGGCGCTTCCTGGAGCGGTACGGCCTCAACCCCGACGACTTCGAGGACGAAGTCGAGGCGGATCCCAGGGTTTGTTCCGACCTTTGGGCTCTAGCGGCACTGATTCCCGTTGCTTTTCAGGTGTTTTGAATGTTTTTTTTGGCAGGAAGAGAGGAGGGACAGGCGGAGGCGGCCGTCGGGGAGAGGGGAGGCGGCGGTGGAGAACGCGGTTGCTTCGGCGAAGAAGGTGGAGCCTCGGGAGACGCATAAGTTGCTCCAGGTTGGGATAGTTAGTGACCATGTCTTTGGTTTTGGTTCGTGCGCTCCACATTACTCGAGCATTTGGAACAATATGTTCATCGCGTGCGTTCGTATGCATTTCATATGACCCGGACATTTTGGAGCTTAGAGTAATGCGTATATGCTATGTAGTCCAGTTCAGTTTAGCGATTAGTGTGAGCATAACTATGGAGTTAATCGATACATGTTTTGATGGTGCTAGCTCCATGGGCCCCGCTTGGAGGACAAATAACTGAATAAGTTGCTTCAGGAGTGTGTTTTGGTGTGATGTATACCCTGTTGATAAAATTTGCCCTTTGGGCTTAGTGTTTCTGTGTCTATCACCATTTTGATTGTGCCATGATTCCTGACCCTTTCATTTAGATACTATCAGATTTTCTCGGGCGCTTTGATGCATCATGCCTGCAAATCATGTGTGATGGAGCTTATTCTGATTCATGTTTACGTCATACAAGCAGTTGAACGAAATCTGTTTTGTATTGTCTTGGGACAAGTGCGCGTGGTATGTAATTATGTATCATTCTGGACAATAGCGTGGCGCAAAGCTAGGGTGGGAGTACAAATTTGAGTCCAGCTATGAGCGTTAATCCTGATGGAAACATGTTATACTTGTTTGGTTTATACACTTATGATATATTCATGTGCGTGGCCAAGTGAAGCACTTGTTCTCTAGTAATTTGTGGTTCTGTAAATGCGTCATGTAAAAGGTTGCAACTTCTGAAAAAGGGCATGCACCTGTTCATGTGCATGGCTAAATAAAAGGCACTACTTGTTTGCAACTAAATATCCATCATTTAAAGTCAATGATTAAAGGCACTACTTGTTGCTACTTACCGTATTTCTATCAGAACGAGCATGTGTTTGTCACGTATATAATTCATCCATTACCATAAATGCTGGGCTTGCAGAACAAGATTTTTCATGGGTTGTGTAAACAAGTCCCCGTGCTGGAAGTATTTTACAACTGTTTACATTAACTTGTCCATGCACTTTTACACAAAAATTTCACTAATTATCTTATCTTGTGATATGTTTAGAGATTAAAATAATTATGTTTCTGTCAGGTACTAGGAGGAAAAGTACGCAGAAGAAAATTACTTTCACCAAAAGATAGGAATGTTCGTCCAATGATGGAAGTTGTCCGAGGAGCAGCCTTTGACATTTTACAAGTATCCATTTAGTTTAATTTGTTTATGTTAGTTATATAGTTTTCGTCTTCTTGATGTATTGATGGATCTTTGTTGATTATTTGCCATAATTTGCAGTCAGCTGGTGGTTGTCCTGCTTCACTCAGACCAGGACGATGGTTAGACCTGTATAGTGGTACTGGATCTGTTGGAATTGAAGCTATGAGCCGAGGATGTTCAGAGGTTTTTCCGAAAACTGAAGTTGAAACATAAATACAAATGAGCCCAAATATACCAAATGCATTCTCCCTAGATTAAGTTCTAGTGCATTCTGGTGAATTACTGCATAATATCTTCACCAAAATAATCTCCTAAACTTCCATTTATCTGCTATTCTAATTACCTCATCTGATTCTATCATAATTCTTAATGAGTTCATTTAATACATGAATGAGAATTTCATTAAGGGGATATGTTATATGTAGTTCAAACTAATAGGTAGGGCCTGTTTGTTTCAGCTTTGGATTCTATAAAAGCTGATTCTGGATTGTGGTTGTAGAGAAGCTGATTCTCCAAAAGCTGGAATCCAAAAGCATATATAAATTGGATTGTGGATTCTAGTGTATATGGATGAGCTGTATTGTGAGAATTGGATTCTAGAATCAACCTGTTTGTTTTTTATTCTGCTTTTAGGGTCAGAATCCAGAATCAAAAGCTAAAACAAACATGCCCTTAGTCTGTGCAGGGTACAGGAGTATAACCGCAGTAACCTCTTATTCAATAACTTCATGGGCCCTTGTTCTTTAGTCATCACAAATATTGTTGTTGCCTTGGTAATAAAGCCACCAACATGGTCCTAACTATGAAAAACGATATGCTTTTTAAGCTGAATCATTTATGACACCACATATTTATGTCCTTCAGACGGGAAAATGCTCTCAAATCGTGAAAAGTTCATTTGGAATGATTCTAGTAAACTAATACAAAAACTATTATGTTGTTTACATCTATGCAACTATTTTTTACTGAATGCATGCCTACCTTTCATTAATTATGCACAGTAGCACAAACCTATTCATAGTTCATTCTAGTGTGTTCTAAGTCAACTAGTACATTGGGTATTCATGATTGGTTCTTCTCTACGGTTCTCTAGTCTTACAGTTATATCTTTCAAATCCTTAGAGCTACAAGTGTGTAAAATCTCCTTTGGGGGGGGAGCTCATTCGGATTTGTAAGTGATGTGATCGAGAAGTAATGTGATCATTCATTTATCTGTTTCTTTTTGTCTTTAGGCACATTTTGTTGAGATGGACCCTTGGGTCGTTTCTGAGGTTCTTAAGCCAAATCTGGAGTGTACTGGATTTCTTGATGTTTCACACATACATATGATCCGCGTCAAAAGCTTCTTGGCCAATGCTGAAAAATCTAAAGGTACGAATATTTTTAGGAAACATGCATCACTAATTCAGTTAGGGAGGTAAAGAGGGAGACAATTGCCAGTAAACAAATAAGAAGGAAAAAAAAATCTGTGATGACATGTAGTAGATATCTTCACGTCCTTGTTACAGTGTGGTTCATATGTTAATGAGAATATTGATTACTGCTTAAAATCGATTGGGTACTAGTAGTATCAGCAATAATTGATGTGAAGACCTTAAGACTTGTTTTTAGATGGAAGGCAATGATTCTTGTGAAGACTCTCATTCTGTATAGGCATATGTTTTTTAGATAATGAGGGTAGTAATATACGCCCCAAGTACAGTAGTGCAGAAACAAGTTCAAAGCATGCAAATGACGTGTAATAGATCTCTAGCTGTATGCTGAGCATGCAAGAGACAACTGCATCTCTTCTAGTTTAGCCCTCGTGATGCAGATATAATCAGGTTTCGCATGAGATAAACTCATTGAAACAAGATAATTTGAACTCTTCAACAGCAATTATTCTTCTGTTCTCTGACTCTAGCTCTCTCACACAGGTAAATATCCTTCTTTTGATTATATCAGTGTAACACCACCATATCTTGAGGTAAACTACAGTACACTACTCAATCAACTTTCAAGGTCACCGTTGGTTGGAGAAGATTGCTTCATTGTGAGTCCTGCATGCCGTGTAAATCTAGGTATCTTGCTCTTATGCACATGTCTGACCATCGTCTATTTTTCCTTAGCTAGTTGAGTACCCACTGAAAACAGAAATGGCTGAATCGTGCGGAAACCTTATAAAGGTGTGTGTGTCTTACGCTTGACTCCACTTAAGTAATGATAAAATGGTAGTGCAGCACTGCTTGGTTAGTGGATTTTCGCAGTTTCTCACTTATTCTCAAACATCGCAGATAGCTGACAGGAGATTTGGTAGGACCAACTTGCTAATATATGGGCCGACCTGGTCAGAGAAAAAGAAAAGATCTTGAGATGATTTGTGAAGCATTGAGGCGAGTTCTGCACACAAGGTTTTTGTTTCTTCATGTACATTTTAGGTTTTCATCACAGTAATGCACTAACACACACTCTTCACTAACCATTTCGCAGATCTATACTATCATGCCATCCCTTGTCGACCAAGCCAAGTGACTGGTTCAGTGCTACTGAAATTGTCAGTGGGCGAAGTGAAGTTTTCCTGGAAATTTCCTATCGGAGATAACTTACCTAGCAAGCTCATAGGAATTTGGTCATCTTGGTCCATTGGGAGAGAGATAGTAGTTCTCTTTCACTCTGTTCAGAGATCCACATCCCGGAAGGAAAAGAACAGGCAACTGCGCTCCAAACATCAGCATCAAGCCACCATCAACTCACATTTCATCGAAACCATATGATAGGGACCTCTCTCTACGTTGCTAAGTTCATTGATTCCCAGTCTAGGTATCGTACGGCAAGACCTCTAAATATGATTCTATCTACCTAATGCTTCCAGGGTGATGATCTCAACAGTAGACAGATGCGTTCAGTATGCTGATTCTAGCTACAACTTTTTAGGCTTTTATGTGCTCTTGTAGACTAGCACCTCCTTGGAATAGCCATGATTCATGCTCAACGATGGATTCAATAGACAAAATGTTTGCTCTGCTTTTGGTAGTATTTTACTACAGGAGCGGCATGTTCTTGGTGACAGGATAAAGACTTGCAAACATGTGTCAGCGAGTGCAACAATCTGAAGCAATCGCCTGACCCTTCCTTAGATTGCACGGTAGAGTATTCAATAGTCTTCACATTATCTTGCGATGGAGTTGCATGTCAGGATGATCCCGTTGCAGCAACTGTTCCCACACGTGCTATACACTGCTGTTCACTATTCAATAGGGTTACTGGACCATAGTCCATAAGCATCCTTACCTGCTGCTAATATTGTCCCAATTCTTCACTGTGCTGTTTGGAACGAGTATTCTCTCGATAAATTTGTTATAAACCCAAGCAAAGTTGGGAGCGGAGGATGTTTTCTTTCCTTCGGAACTCTGGCAGGACAGTTTACAGCTAGAATATTCTATCGATGATTTTGGAGTGTTTTGGGAAGGCCATCTGGGCCATTGGATGCAGGCCAGCGATGGTCAAGATCAGTTCAGCCTACTCTAAAACAGTTCCTGTATGCTTCAGCTGATCCAAGCCGTCCATTCTCTTCCGTACTACGACTGCGCCACTTGACGTCTCTCACGGTTCAGATGATTCGAAGCTTGCCACAAATCTCATTCCAATCATGGGCCATGCTTGTTCTATAGACGCCTATGGTGAACCAGGTCCAGGCAGTTGATAGATGCCCATCAGCTGATGGGCCAAAATAAAAGGGGGAGAATAATAAACTGAAAAAATGGTAGGGGTGGACCCCGGTTGACGTGGAACAGCAAGCGAACCGCTTGAGTTTCTGTGCCGACGCGCAACACATTACACATGGCATTTCCTTCCTACCGGATTTGCCTGCCGACCTCGAGCCGCTTCAGCGGCTGAGGCGCTGAGCCACGTCCTCCTTTTAGGGCCTGTTTATTTTAAAACTGAATTCGGATTACGATTTTAAAAGCGAATCGAAATAAACAGTTGATTCTAGAATCGATTCTCACAATCCAACCCACCCATATACACTAGAATCTACAATCCACTTCATATGTCTTTTGGATTCCGAATCGACTTCTCTACTATCATAATCCAGAATCGAACTTTTAGAGAATCCAAAATTTGAAACAAATGAACCCTTACTCTTTCAGTCCTCCGCTGAGTCGCGTGCTTGCTTGCCCTGGTTTACTGGAGCATCTCATTTCTGTTTGGAATTAATCTTGATTAATTTATGAAAGAAGTTAAAGTGGTATTGAGTTGAGGATATGGTCTTTAATACTATATTGCTTAACTAGGTAGAGTACAACTAACTTATAAGAAAAGCTCATGCATGAATTCTAGTATAAGTTGATGGAAGACTAAAGGTACACATAGTTACCTATGTTAGGCTATGTATATATACGCTTACGACGACGCTCGGCCGAGACGTGCTAAGTGTACTTAACTTTTTGCTACATATACAGACTATACCATCTTACACCTCAACCGCTGACGTGACGCTGTGGACTCAGGGAGACGAACGTTCTCGTACGGTTAGTCTATCTGCCAGCGATGTGAGATTCCAGGGGGTGGTTCCTAGAATCGTGGTAGTTTGATTTGTGTTATCGCAAGGCAGTTTTGGACTTTGTGCTTTCTTAAGGGGAGACATTCCTTTTATGTGAAAGAACACGTGATAGAAAATCCATCTTATTCTCTTCAGCGATCTCTGTTTCCTCCGTGCTTGCTGCCTTTGAAATCATTTCATCCCTTCGTTTGTTGTGCAACGGGTGTGAGGGAGAGCAGTATCTTCGATCTGACACCGGCCACTTGAAGCCATGTATAGGAGACTAGCGATCAGGTTTTTGGAAAGCGCCGTTCCGCAGTCTTCATCTTCGATCGTCGTATTGCGTCACTCCTTCACAACTTCGCATTCTTCATTAAACTCGCTGTAAGTGTTTCAGACTGAGTAGTTCTTGGTCAAAGTGAATCTTTCTATTGTGATTAAATCTGATGGGAATGTATATTGCTATGATAGTATTATTTATATCTATGTATCAGTTGGGCTATCTAGCGTGCAGCTATAGTTTCTTTACTAGCATGTTTTGTAAGTCTGCTGCGTCTAGTAATCATTTTGTAAGCACAATATTAATCTTCATATTTTTATTACGTATCTGTAGAATTAAATTAATATTATGTCATGCTAATTTTCCAACACATTCTCCACCCTTCACTCTAGGCAGTGGAACGATCACTCTATTTGGAGGCTTTTATGAACTTTTTGTTCGGTATAACGAAGCCAATAGCCTTGACGATTTATGCCATTTGACAAAAAAAAAGTTGCTAAATATGTTCGTCCTCTGATTACAAGCGGACAACACGTGTTTTTGTTAATGAAGTACATCGATTCTCTTAGCTTAGGCCAACATAAGACCCTCCACAGGGGTCGGTTAGCGTAGGCCAATATAAGACCCAGTGGATTCCTAAAATTGATAAAAATCGCTTAAAAATTGTGGTTTTTAACTATATCGAGCCGGTTTGATTTTTTAAATCGATCGGTAAACTGATCTAATTTTTTAAAAAAATTGAAAAAATTTATGTGACGTAAAACCAATCAATTTTCAATCAAAACCGACTAATTTCGATCAAATTGATTGGTTTTAGGTCAAAATCGTATAGCAATGCTGCAGTGGTCAGCATCTACTAATTGGTCGGTCAATTTTCAATCAAAACCGGCCAGTTTTTGGTCAAAACCGATCGATTTTTGATTTTTTTTCAAAAATTTTGAAGTCCTAAGCCTTCGGTTTTTGATGATTTTCAACTTGATATTTTCAAATTTCAATTTTCGAACGGTTTTTTTGAAATCGATTTTGTGAACCCTACCCTCCACCCACTAGAGTACACACAAGGAAATAAGATGAGTCGAGAATCAGGCTACATTACCTCTTCTACTAGGCATAGTCGCGCTCGATGCCATGCCGTATGAAAAAATTTCGTTTGGGGCTCCTTTTTGTAAAAAAAAACATATTTTTCATTTTTTTTTGCAAAAAAAACATAACTCGGTTTCTCAGTGAAGTTTTTTAAAAATGACTGGCTAGAAGCCGTCGACGAATTCGCATAGCAAAAAAATTTGGTCCAATCTTTTTTTTTCAAAAAAAGTAATTTCGGTTTTTTCGGTGGGTTTCTCTAAAAAATTGACGTAATTTCGGTTTTCTCGGTAGGTTTATTTAAAAACTGGTTGGCTAGGAACCATCGGAGAATTATTGTAATTATGGAGTCCTTTTTGCAAAATAACTGTGGAAGGACCTATCGGAGATTTTGGAAATTCTACAGGAATTTTTCGCAAAAAACCGATGAAAGGAATCTTTAGAGGTCTTTTTTGCAAAAAGAAGTACGTGGAGGCCCTAGCGCAAGTTTCTCTAAAAAATTGACGTAATTTCGGTTTTCTCGGTAGGTTTATTTAAAAACTAGCTGGCTAGGAACCATCGGAGAATTATTGTAATTCTTTTTTGCAAAATAACTATGGAAGGACTTATCAACGATTTTGGAAATTCTAGAGGAATTTTTCGCAAAAAACCGGTGAAAGGAATCTTCAGAGGTCTTTTTTGCAAAAAGAAGTACGTGGAGGCCCTGGCGTTGCGCCAATTCTAGGAGCAGTATATTTATGCTGAGGGTTGCTACTCGGTTTAAAGGTATGTAGTTTCATTTTCTTCATTAACTATGTACCCCTTTCAAAAATATTGACCGAAGCAAAGCTCGATTCCCATGAACCAAATCGAATTCGAATCCTTAGCGAAACTAGGCCCGATAACCCGATTTGAAAAGCCAGCACATGATCATCTGACAAGAGTCTTGCTAAGGGGTCCAAGGAATCCACCGACAGCTCGCCCAGATCTCATTTTGTTTTATCATTTCATTAATCGCCTCCTCAAATTATCATACTATTAGTCAGTCCCGGACGGGGAGACAGGTGTAGCATGACCTACTAAGTAGTGCCCTTGAAATTAAGAGCCCTATTTTCTAATTCTTTTATTATTATTTGTATTAATATTTTTTCTCGTGAATTGTTGCTTGTTAATCTTTGTATCAGTAGAGTAAAAAATAATAGACAAGTAATCATTTTAATTTTCTTCATCTTGTTGTTTAAGTCTTTGCTGTAAAAGTTCATTCCTAAGGAAAACATGGGCTCTATTGATATTTTAAGTTTTTGCAATGGCTAAATTATTTCTGTAATGCAATTATTGTATACAGAATTTTTTTTTACAATTCCAACAACTATTGTACATGCAAAAAAAGAGCTTATATAGATTAAAATTGAAGTTCTATTTGTGTTCTATAATGAGTCGGAGAAGACTGAGCGATAGCCCTTGAAATCGGTTCAATTTGGGAAAAGACTAATTACAAGAATAATTGAAGACTCTATTTCAATGAATACTATAAGAATGATGTTTTCCAAGGAGAGGCCATGTATGAGATTTGCTTGTTAGAGCAATATATCACGTAATCCTTTATACTGTGAGAAAAGGTTGTAGTACTATAGTTGTAATATCAAGTAATTATTTTAATAATTAACTTTTATTAAATGTACAGTCTAATTTTAAATTTAGTATAAGAACCAAAATATCAGGTACGGGCTGCTCCTAATGTAATACTATTTCTTCCCTTTCTTGCTGCTGATTAGTCCCCGTCGTGCCAGGAGAAGTTAAATAACCCACCTTGTGCGAGAGTGACCCCTCACCAATTAAGGTGCGCACGCACACATCGGGGCATTTAATCGTGTGTTATTTCCCAACCACTGCTTGCCGTCACGCATCGCAGGGTGCAACCAACTACTCTTCACAGTACACAAAAGACTTTTTCTTTCTCATACTTGTGCTATCACAGTATCATGTACTAGTATGTCAAGAGGTAACAGCAGTTCTAAAAGATGGACGCTCAAACAAGTCCACAGGTATTTATGCTTGTTGCAGTGGTAGCAGCACCTTAAGGCTCCTATTTGAAATACACAAGTTTCTTTAGAATCGTGCTGACATTGTACTGTCTCTCGCAAAATTCCTATGAACTGCCGCCGAGCTGGTAGCCTGGTATTCCAAACAATCTTGCTGGTCTTTCTTTGTCTACTCAGGGGAATACAATGCTAAAGCTTATTAAGCCTTAAAGTATGTGGTTATGTATTTTAAAAGCAATGTGGGAAACTGGCTAAGGTGATTCGGGTAGAGTGCTAGAAAGGAATATAATACAAGGATCTTGCAGACGACGCATGTCCTAATATGCACGGGATAAAAATTTAAAGAAACGGTACCGATCGTTGGATAGAAAAATAGAGAGAACCAGCATATATAGAAGGACATCATCAAGCTGCTGGGGCTAAGTGGCTAACGCCTACGTACCTTTCCCATTTCCACTACATGCTTCATGGCGTCTTCCGTACAATCCAACCAACCAACCCACCCTGTCCTATCAGGTTAAACTACGCATTCAAAAAGGAAACAGGCTAAGGGCAGTCTGTTACCCATGGTTTTCAGCGAGGAGGTTAATCAGAAGGAGAAGAAAAAGCAACCGTCGCGTATAGTTTCAACCTATGGTTTCCATGAGTAGTGTCTGAGGAGAGAGAGCGATAAACCAATGCACACAGTACCACAAACACGTCTTAGTCGGCGTGCGAAAATGTCCAATGCATATTTTGCTAGTTTCTTGCGTCTTGGTACATAGGCTTGGACCCGGCCAGTTTCTTGCATGAGACACGGTTTCTTCGTTTTTCCTTCTCTCCTTCCTTAATTCCTATGCCACATCATATTTTTGCTTAGTTGGCAGCGTAATTAATTCTATGGACATTAGCTGAGGTGGAGGATTGGGACTGCCCTAAGGCCATTCTCAGTGGGAGTTTCATTCTCATTAAATGATATGACGCATCATCATGTTTTGTAACATGGCAAGCTAATTATGAAGAGAGAGTTTCATGGAAGGTGAGAGGGTTTCATCTAGATGAAATTTGAAATACATAGTTACCTAAACAAAAACTAATGTGACACTCTTGGAAACTGGAAAATGAAACTATACGCTGAGAATGGCCTAACAGCGTCTGAATCACCAATGCGTGGTTAACACCACAGTGATTTGCTTCAAGCTTTGAGCAACGGAAACTAGTTAATGCTGTCACTTTCTTGCATTATCGGCGCCTATCTTCTTTGTCGCGTACAGTTGTACAAACAACTATAAGTCCCAGATCTACAAAAGTTAATGATAACAAGGGCCTACCGATCTCTTTTTTCCCCTCACGAGTCCTGACAATACCCAAATACTCCCACACCTGCCACAGTAACATCTAACAACCACGTTGTCTTTGAGCTCATCCCTTTTGCCAGTAATGTCCAAATAACAATGGCTTAGGAAAATACGTAACAAAAAAAAAACTTGGTAAATAGGGCTTTCTTTCTCAAAAATATAAAAGCATATTTTTTGAAAGATCTACTTATTCATAAATATAAGACAAATTTCATAGTCCAATGCACAATAAATGTATTGTTTATATCCGTAATAAATATCTAGTTTTAATTTGTATTCCCTACATGCATGCATTAATTAATATTTAATTAAAGATAATAATTAGTGATCTAGCCATTTCTAATATCTTCTTGGTATATATACATGTCAAAAGACATCACATATTTTTGGGAGGAGGGGAGTAAAGGTCCAAACAACACACCTCAAGCAACACAAGTACCGGAACAATCAAAATGCTTCATATGTGAAAAATAAATAATCTGTACGAAACCACTAGAAACACCACAAGAACAGAACAACGATTTCGCAAAACGAATCGTTGTTACCTAGCTAGCAATTCTCCAATCGCGCACAGTAGAGTAGTGTAGCGGCAGGGGTAGCAGTGCGGACGCGCACAAGCTCCGCAAGTGAAAGTGGAGTGGCCACCGCCTCTCTCTTCGCGGCGCACCACCCACCGATCGATAGCGGCAACGGAGACCGAACACAAGACGGCAAGGAGACGAGAGCAACGCCCCAACCACCAGATCCCTCCATTCCATTGCACGCCATAACATAACGCCACACCGCGCCATCGCCTTGCCATAACTCACACGCTCCCCTCTCTCTGCTCTGCTCACTCGGCCTCGCGCACTGCAAGAACTCCGAGCCCTCCTCTCCGCCATTGCCGTCGTTGAGGAGAGGGGCGGCGGCGGCGAGGAGGAGGAGGAGGAGGCGAGGCGGCAAGATGTTCGGGCGAGACCCGTGGGGCGGGACGCTGGAGATCTCGAATGCGGACTCGGCGACGGACGACGACCGGAGCCGGGACCTGGACCGGGCGGCGCTGATGCGGCAGCTGGACGAGACGCAGCAGAGCTGGCTCCTGGCCGGGCCGGGGGACCAGGCCGGCAAGAAGAAGAAGAAGTACGTCGACCTCGGCTGCATGGTCCTCGACCGCAAGATCTTCATGTGGACCGTCGGCACCATCCTCGGCGTAGGCCTCTTCATCGGCTTCATCATGATGATCGTCAAGCTCGTCCCGCACAAGCGCCCGCCACCGCCGCCGCCCGACCAGTACACGCAGGCCCTGCACAAGGCGCTCATGTTCTTCAACGCGCAGAGATGTGAGTTGCCTTCCTTCCTGCCATCCATCTTTCCATCACAAATTCAGAATTCAGATCCGGTTTAGGCATGCAGATAATTCCGGCTGTTAAAGCTGTTTGTTCTGTCACTCCTTGCCTTGTCATACGTCATTCCGCGTTTCTACATTTATCATGCCTTGGATGCTGGAGATCTCATCATTTCCTGTAAATTACTCCATATATACTTTTAATGCATATTTAACCAGACCACAATCCACGTGAAAAAAACACAATTGTCTTTCCTGATCTGAAATATATAAACAAAAGGCACCATGAATTCGAAATGTGCAAGTAAATTGATGAATAAAAAGGGAGCACCGACAACAAAAAACTATTCACCTTCTGACGATTTGTCGTCTGCGATGTCAGCTGGTCCGCTGCCGAAACACAACGGCGTCAGCTGGAGGGGCAATTCTGCCATGAAGGACGGCCTCTCCGACAACACCGTTCGGAGGAGCTTGGTCGGAGGCTTCTACGATGCAGGGGATGCCATCAAGTTCAACTACCCCATGGCCTGGTCCATGACCATGCTCAGCTGGAGTGTGATCGAGTACAGGGCTAAGTATGAGGCGATCGGCGAGCTCGACCATATCAAGGAGTTGATCAAGTGGGGCACAGACTACATCCTCAAGACCTTCAATTCATCCGCCGACACCATCGACAGGATCGTTGCGCAGGTTCGTAGAGGTTGATCATCTGAATGTGCTGATTTTTTTTTTTTTTGTCCCAAGAAATTAGGCATCAGATCCACTCACTCAACTGAGTAAACTTCCAGCGTCCTTTCCGCAGCACATCAGCAGACTACAATTTCAGCAAATCACTGATGCCATATGGAACTTTCTTATTGCAGGTGGGTCAAGGTGACACCTCTAAAGGCCCCATGCCTAATGATCACTACTGCTGGATGAGACCGGAGAATATCGATTACCCCAGACCTGTCTATGAGTGCCACTCTTGCTCAGATCTTGCCTCTGAAATGGCTGCTGCCCTCGCAGCAGCTTCCATAGTGTTCAAGGACAGCAAGACCTACTCTGACAAGCTCGTCCATGGTGCCAAAGCCCTGTACAAGTTCGGTAGGACGCAGCGTGCACGATACAGCCCCAATGGCTCCGATCCTGCACTGTTCTACAATTCCACCGGCTATTGGGATGAGTTCGTGTGGGGTGGTGCATGGATGTACTTTGCCACAGGGAACACATCATACCTCTCCGTCGCCACAGCTCCAGGAATGGCAAAGCATGCTGGAGCATATTGGTTTGATAGTCCAAACTATGGAGTATTTACCTGGGATGACAAACTTCCAGGAGCTCAGGTTAGCATACTTCACACCTCTCTACTGAGTTATCTGGACATGTTAGAAATACTTAGCAGTTAGCACCAAAGGAACAGCGACAGCCTAACACAATCTGAATGAGGGGAAAAAAGAGGATTGTTTTGGAAGGAATTGGAATATTAAGAAAACTGACTTGCATAGAAAAAGGACGATCAATGGTATACTGCAGCATTCTAATGAACAACGATTGAGCATTAACATAGTTTCTACTTTACCCAGGTCCTTCTCAGCAGGTTGCGGCTCTTCCTAAGTCCAGGGTACCCTTACGAAGAAATATTAAGGACATTCCACAACCAAACTGACAATGTCATGTGCTCGTATTTGCCGGTTTTCAATTCATTCAACTTCACGAAAGGTTGGTGATGTCCCTCATTGTTTTTCTCTTTCTAGCTAGCTAGCCCTCTCTTTCTTTCTAGCTAGCCAGAGAAGAAAGTTAAGCAATGGAACGTTTTGCAGGAGGAATGATACAACTCAACCATGGAAGGCCTCAGCCACTTCAGTATGTCGTCAATGCAGCTTTCCTTGCTTCTTTATATAGCGATTATCTTGAAGCTGCAGATACACCAGGGTGGTATTGTGGACCTAATTTCTACACAACAGAAGTCCTCCGCAAGTTTGCAAGATCACAGGTAAGGTTTTGGTCTGAATGCTCTTGAACTAAGTAATGCAGTAATGCTACAGTGATTTGATACTCGAAACCTTTCAATCTGCAGCTTGATTACATCCTAGGTAAGAACCCACTAAAGATGAGCTATGTTGTGGGCTTTGGAAACAAATACCCCAAACGTGTTCATCACAGAGGGGCATCAATCCCTCATAATGGCATCAAGTACGGATGCAAAGGAGGTTTTAAATGGAGGGAGAGTAAAAAGGCAAACCCTAATATCCTCACTGGAGCAATGGTTGCTGGCCCTGACAGGCATGATGGCTTCAAAGATGTCCGCACGAACTACAACTACACAGAGCCTACTCTTGCAGCAAATGCTGGTTTGGTTGCAGCACTGATTTCTCTATCCAACGTCAAAACTGGAATTGATAAGAACACCCTCTTCTCTGCAATTCCTCCAATGTTCCCAACTCCCCCACCACCACCATCAGCTTGGAAACCATGAAGTGTCGGATCTCTGACTATTCCCTAAGCATCAAATGGAGGGAGCAACAGATCGTTGTTTGGTACAGCAAAGGTCACAAACAGAAAGCAGACAACATAAGCTTACAGAGCTTCTATTTCTGTATCAGTATGACGGATCAGTATAAAATCATCTGTCAGCCATAGACCGGAAGTTGTGTGCAATTTGTGAAACTAATTTTTGGGGTCCTTGTTGTTATTCATATTCTGAGCTCATGTGTGAAGTTCTTTTTGTAGAAATGGCACCTTTATAAATCATTTTATAGGAGTGATTTTTTCATCATAGTAAAGGATTTGTGTGACCTTTATACAGCTTTCTTGTATCTCATTTTATCTCTTTATCTTACATTTACACAGTACACTTCAGGGCAGCATGTTCACTAAATTCTCAGGCATTATATGGCAATGGAGAAAGCGTAAATGGGGGAAATGAGTTATGGCAGCCTAATTTGTTTATGCACTGCAGCGAAGCAAGACAAAAGCATATCTTACACTGTCCACTGAAATTGTGATGAGATAAAGTGACTTCTTATAAAGCTGTATTATAAGTTAATCCTTGTAATACCATTGCCAACAATTACCAATTGGAGGCAATTCCTTATATTCTAAGGAAAGTTAACATCATCCCTTATATGCCACTCATTGTGTTACTGACATGTGGGTCCTAACCTTACATGTCAGTGACACATTCATAAATTTCTCCCAAATTCCAGTGGCATATGAGGAATTAATTCAATATTTTGTGTAATTATAAACACATAACTAAGAAGTTCACTAATCATTAACCAGCAACTCTGATGTGTGGGGTGAGGGACAAAAACAAATTCATCGTGACTCATATAATGAGATTTTATAAACAAAGCAACCGAGGCAGAGAAAAGGAATAGCAATGATGAGTGGGGTTTAGGGTAGATAATAGGAAATGGCAAATTTCAATACTGTGATGCTGTAAAGTGTAAACTGCAACCCATGATGATGACAAGAAAGGGCAATTTCTGTATTAGGTCATGCTGCAAATCACATGATCCAGAAAAAATGTACAACAATCAAGGTTCTAACAGCTTGTATACAACAACAGGCCTAGCTTGTTCCATAACAATTATTTCTACGTCAATTGTGACTTGTGAGCATAAATATCAGACATTATTTACCTTCTGCACAAATCCGCATCGCCTTTGTCTCGAACAAAATCTTGTGAATTGTGGCTGGTGGCACTTTCGGCTTCATTCTCATCACCATCCAGTGTCTTTTACCTGGTACCATCATCCACTCTTAGTCACGGTCTTCACCAACTTACACATGTATTAGCATGTAGCCCCTTCGATATCCCTTTTGCTTGTAGGACCAACCTCTCTCATTTGGCGAGTGGATTGTAGTTTGCACAAGCTGGAATTTGCTCCTAGATTATCTTGACACTGGTCGCATTATGGGTTTCATTCGCATGACCTGTTGAAATCTTTCCTTAATGCCATTGTCAATGAACTGACACAGCTCTGCCGGCAGGGCCTCCTCACCGGCCTCCTCAATTGCATCCTTCACAAGCCTGTACGTGTGTTCCCTCGGCAGATGCCCACTTTCAGCCATCTCGATCATGAACTGCCTCGCCTCCCCAACCCGCCTGCTCTCGCACAGCGAGTGGATAACAGGCGTGTACGTGCTTGATGTCGCCACGCCATGCCCGCTCACCACCATCTCCCTCATCCACTCGACAGCCTTGTCTACCTCATTCACCACACTATAATACCTCACAAACGAATTATATGTCACCCGGTTTGGTGCGCAGCCCTTCCTCACCATTTCATCAAACACCTCGTGGGCGCGCTCCACGCGGTATGTCTTGCACAAGCCATTGATCAAACAGTTGTAGGTCACAACGTCCGGCTCCAGCCCTTTCTCCCCCATCCTCCGGAACAGCCTCCCCGCCTCGTAGATCCTCCTCCTTGCGGCTTTCCGGCACCCCGTCCCAACCCCAATCCGGCAGTACCAGGAGATGAGCACCGTGTAGGTGTAAGAGTCGGGCCTGCAGCGCGCGCCGGGGCGCTCCATCTGGTCGACCAGGAACCTGGCCTCCTTGAACCGGCCATTCCGGCACAGCGCAGCGAGCAAGGTGTTGTAGCACTGCGCGTCCGGGGAGCATCGGAGCTGGCGGGCGCGGTGGAAGGCGGCGAGCGCGTGGCGCGGGAGGCCCTCCTCGCCGAGCGCGCGGATGACGTCGGTGAGCGCAGCGGTGGATACGAGCGGGGCGTGGGTGCGGAGGAGGCGGAGGAGCGCGGGGACAGCGCGGGCACGGGCGAGGGAGAGCGCGGCGGCGCGGAGTGGGGTCTCGGTGAGCGGGACGCGGCGGGGGTTAGCGTCGGAGTGTGACCAAGAGAGGAAGGCGAGGGTGAGGGCGGCAGTGAGGCGGCGTTGGGGAGCGGAGGACGGGGAGGGAAAGGGGCGCTGCGGGCAGAGGCGGCGCGGGGAGCGCGGGAGGAGGAGTCGCGGGATGGCGGCAAGCGCGGCGGCGATGGAGGAAGGGGAGAAGCCGCGGAAGTAGGGCGATGGGCGGAGCGTGGAGTCGAAGCGGCGGCGCTGGAGGAGCGCGACCAGGAGCTGCGGCACGACGCGGGACGGGGACGGAGACGGCGGCGACGGTGGAGAGGAAGAGGAGGACATTGGTAGGTTTGGCTGGGGGAGCGGGAATGTGGTAACCGGCAACTGGCCCCGGAGCGAAGCGGATGTCTTTCAGAAGTTGGGAAATTATTATATCCTAATTACTCGTGTCCGGACGTAATTTTCAGATACAGTACAATATTTTTTTTCATACATGTGTATATAGTCTTTTCTTCTCTTACGGCCGAGTCTCGGACGAGCCGGGTCCCACCAGCCCAGCCCAGCCCAGTTTGCTTTGGAGCTAATTGGTCAGTTAGGCCTAGTCCAACCACTCAACCAGCATATATTTATTTCTGTCTCTGTAAAAAGGCATATGTTTACCTGATCAATCTGTTCTTACCTTACTTATTAGAGGCTCGATATCAAGTGATCCAAACCACTCATTTTTTTTGTCAAAAAATGTGATCCAGCACATTCCCTTTCATTTGGACCTTCTGTTCTACTATGTAGAATTTTGCGCTTGGCTTGCTACATTCTTGAATCGCTTCAATGTATCTCTTGATACTAGTATATGTGTGTCAATTTTCAAGGAACTGCAGCTTGGGAAGCTTCTAAACTTAGCACAGCTACAAATTAATGTACAATCTGAACATCATCATCATCATCTTATATTGCAAGTGAGAAGATATTAAATACATATTCCTTTTATGCAAACTTGAATCAGGCTTTGATGCCACTATTCCACTTCAGATGCAGAGGCTCGGGAAAAAGATTGAATGGAACAGGCGTTGGCTAGAAGATACATATCATGAGGTTACCTAATTTTGCCTTCTTTTTTTCTCTAGCTAAAGTGTTTTGAGAATGCTACCTGGCATGATGGAGTAGCTGTCTCTAACATAAGCGCAGATTTTCTCTCCCAGAGCCGAACATATGGGGTTCTATGCTCTGTTTGGAGTTAAAGTCAGCTTCGGTTTCCGAAAAACCAGTAAGTCTCCCTCCTCAAACAGGTCAGCTTTTAAATAGCTTTTGGCATAAGCTAGAAATCACGTCTAACTAGTAAAAATAAAAAATGAATATAGTTTTGTAGCTTATTGTAGAAAGAAATTCACTGTTTACCAAATAACATCTCATCTTTTTAGTCTAGGAAGCTAAAAAATAGCTTCTAAGAAAAGCTACGGCTTTCCTTTTTTTAGATAATAGAAGATTATATTTTCCGATCTCTGTGCATCGTGAAATGCACAGCCAAACATAAGGCTTTCTTAAACAGGGCCGAAGACAGAGCATTTGCTCATCAACCCAAGCCAGTATCTTTGGACTTGGGCCGCATAGCTCGTTTCAGATGAGCTCAAAGTTGTGTAGTAGGCCTCTGTAAAATGCAATCGCACTCTTTCTTTTTCTTTTTACAAGGAGAAAAGCGTCACCTTTTTGTCTTGGTATTTTGTTGGGAGGACACTCCTAGCGTCACCTTTTTTGTCTTGGTATTTTGTTGGGAGGACACTCCTATCACTTTGAAGTATATATACCCTTTGATTCTTAATTTTACCGACAAGAACTTCACTATATTATTTTTCTTGATGATGGTAACACTTAGATTTCGTGGTCGTTCCACACAATAGAGGTTCAAAGCATAGCGATAAATTCATTAATTTGCATGGGCCTATTGTTATCATCATGATAGGGTGTGTTTGGTTGTCTGCATCATCCTAACCTGTTCAGTATGAGCCATCCAGACTAACTTTGGCCTGCATGAGTGAATACAAGCTGAGTTGTTTGGTTGCTTATTTATGCATCTCACGGACCTACATTAGAGAGAAACTCAATTTTTGTGTTTCTTCTATCCTGCATGAGTGGGTGTAATTGCATTCACCTGGTCTGGATGAACGAAAACCAAACACGTGTCTAACAGGTACAATTGCATCTATTTATACGATTCAGACACTTATACAGGCAACCAAACGCACCGATATTGACGCTTACATTCTTGCAGGTAGCGGACTACACTACAAGCATTGCTACTATTGCTATTGGAGCAGAGGTACGGTGAAGTGCTTAAGAACGACGACTCCTTTCGTCAGCTCCTTTTCTTCCCAAAACCACCGAATCTAGCCCAAGTTCAAGGCAAGTCATGTTTTAGATGATTCAATAGTTGCATGCTAATGGAATAGTTCGAATTGAACTACAACACAAAACAATATTTGGAGACCCTTTATTTATCATATGGAGACTCTTTAAAGTGTCGTCGGCAATTTTTATGACACTACTCAGGCTTTATCCAGGGAGGCTTAAAAACATATTTAGTTTCTAAAAAGCCAGTAAGCTCTTCTCCCTCAAAATAGCTCAGCTTTTAAACGGTTTTTGATATAAACCAAAAGTCATATATAACTAAAAAAGACAAAAGCTAAAAGTTGAACTGAACCTGCTTTTGCAGCTTATTGCTGAGAGAAATTAGCTATTTATTAAATGGTTTCTTATAAAAAAAACTATAACCTTTTTCAGCTCAGAAAACCAAAAAGTAGTTTTTAAAAAAACACAGCTCTCTCAAACAGACCCTTAGTGTCACCCAAAGTGATACAAGATACAACATACAATTCCTAAAGATGACATGTGCAACATACAGTTCCTAAAGCAACCACCTTTCATCCTTCTTCTTCATCTCTTTCCTCCCCATATCTTCCCTTCTTTTCCTTGCTCCCATGGCCATGGCCTCGCAAGCTCAGAGCTTGAAGAAATACTAGTATTTGAAGATAAAATAGGCTAGAGAAGCTGAAAGAGCCATGTAGCTTGTGAAGTAAATATGGATAATTGATGATTTGCCCTTATTTACTTGTGCCATAGGGTCCGTATATCAGCGAGACATTATAGGGTAAATGATCAATTGCACTAACTAAAATAGGGTAAATGATTAATTTCTTCAATTTTTTCCCCTTCGATGGGAAGCTTGAGACATTCTGTCCTTCGATGGTAAGCCTGAGATCAGGGTTTGCAAAATCGTTATAAACTGCTGGTTTACCGCTGTTTTCGAGCGTACCGCTATGGCTTGGGAAGTGAAACCACGTGGTAAATCGGTAAACTTGAAATTCAAATTAAAAAATTTATCCCAAAAAATCCTAAAATTATTATTAATTTCTTTAGGGCCTCTGGTACGATTTTTTTTTTAAAAAACAAATTTTAGAGATGTTTTTAAGCTGCTTCAAATTGTATAAAATAGAAAAAAAAAAAAAAAAAGAAAGAAAATTGTGGCCTGTGGGTTGAAAGCCCACAAGCCAAGCCAGTTGGTGGGCTGGCCAGCCCACCGTGGCACCATGTAATGCCAACCCCCACCCCAAGTGCAAACCAGCACAATCATTGCTGTTCTACTTTCCCCACTCCAAACTCTTTCCGATAGCATCGATGCCGCTTGGATCCGGCCACCGTGAGCCATTAAATCATAATTGAAGGCAAGATTTTTGCTCGGTTTCTGTGATTTACCGCGACTCGAGAAAAGTGCCCAGATCAACAAATTTCGCGATTTTAGTATGATTTTCTCTCGATTTCTTCGGTTTTTCATTTGATTTTTTGATTAAACCATTCGGGTAGTGTATAGATCAATAGAATGAAAATGCTTGATTGATTAATTGCTTGGCCAAAAGTTTGTTCTGTTGAAATTTGAAGTGCAGTTCAACATAGTAATGTAACTATGCAAGGATGCTACAAACAAATTAGTAGAATTAAAGAGGCCTAGATTCATTTATGTCGGAAATAATAGTAAGAAATGGATGACATCAGCTATTTGTTGGTAGCCTTGACTCCTGAACCGTAGTGAATTAGTGATCGAAACTATCATGTATGTTGTTGTTAGTTCATACGAAGGATTTTATTAGAGGCGGCCAACCTCTCCAAATTAAGAAGGGCGACAAAAATATGGAAAGCGACATGCTGCATGTTAGTTTATATTTACTTCATGGATGGCTTATACTAAGAGTCTAATGATAACAGCTCGAAGATGAATATAGATGGCGATGACAATACACCCATACCTGTCATGTACCAATCAGAAGAGTATCAACCCCTCACATTTACAGGGGAGTCGTAATACACTCATGTAACACAAGATAGAGATCATGGAGCTCCTCATTCGTAGAGAACAACTATTAAGGAAAAGGGAAATCATGCACCATAGGATAGTTGCGCATCACAGGATAGCTATAGCTTCTATGGCGTCGCCGAAACACAAGGAAGCTATGACTCATATGATAGCTACAACTATATCATCTGACGAATACTCATACCAAGGGGTACCCCACAACAAGATATACATCTACTTCAAGATCGTCTCTCTCTCTGTGTATAAATGCAGACGGCGGCGAGATTGACAAATGATCTCTGAAGTCTTTGAAAGGGGTATTATCAAGTCTCCATCCTTCACGGATGGGATTATCACTGAATATTGGCTGAAACATCAAATGATCCTTCTCGGGCCCGGCTCTAGGCCTCGATGGGCCACGAGGGACCCTCGGCCTCGATCAAGCCCACCAGGGGCGGTCCGACCTGGCCTCAGGTCGGACGCTCCCACAGGCTCCGACCCGGCCACAGGTCGGACGCTCCCGCAGGCTCCGACCCGGCCACAGGTCGGGAGCCCCCGCAGGATCCGACCTGGCCTCAAGTCGGATCCCTGACAAGACCCGGCTCAGCGACCTCCGCCACGTCGCCAGTCGACTTCGAGCTGGTCACCTACCCTATGGACAAGGCAGCCACGTGGGGGCAGGTGGCTCCTTCTCGAGGCGGCCAAGAGGCCACGAAGTCAAGCGCCCGTCTCTTCACCCCATCACGCACAGTGTAGAGACGTGCTCCGTCCCAAGGCGGTACCAGAGCACAGCGTAAATGATGTCAGCATCTGACAGGCGGACAGAGGGCAGGTGCGCGCCTTCCCAACGGAACGCCGTCCGCTGTGTCTACCAACCCGGGCGTGGGATGAACAGCAACCTGTCAGGCGCCAGGACCGAAGACCGGGACTCCCGGGCGTAGTGTACCCCTACTTTTTCTCTTCCAAACTCCCGTGTAACCTGCTCGCCCGCCTATATAAAGGGGAGCATGGCCCCCAGGAAGGACTTCGATTCGATCCCCGATTCATCCCGATCCCTGGTTTCATTCGATCCCACTTCGATTAAACCAGTCGAACACCTCTAGCTCTTAGCTTCTCCGAGCTCCCGAGCTCCCCCACTCGGACGAGCGCTCAAGGCCAGTCCTTAGCCCTCGCTTGTAACTCTGTGTAATCCTCCACACCCCGAGTAATACAAAATCACCACCACAAACTGGACGTAAGGATATTTGGTCCGAACCAGTATACATCTTGGACTCCCTTAGTCTAACCATTCAAGGAGCGGGAACGCGCAGCCCCTAGACTTACAAATTTACTTGCCGGTTTTACGAAACACCGACATCATCCCTGATGCTCATACACAACCTCCCACCCAATGGGTTTACGAGTGGCACGACTCTTAGTTTTATGCCATGTTATATCAACAATGGCAAACGACAAGTACATGGACGGGGTAAAGCTGGCACGATTATAAGACAGAGTTGTTAGCTACATGAGGATTGGTTTTGATATCCACTGAGGAATACAACGTGGCCAACTAAGCGTACACGTGATAATACTACCCGTAGCCCTGAAGGTAATATTTTATTTGCATGTTTCATTTCATTGCAACTTGATATTATATTAACATAGCGTTCATGCAGATCCAATATGGTATTTATGTGGGAAGTACAACGAAGATATGCCGACCTTACAACCTCAAATGAAAGGTGTCGACGATTCGGGACAGGGTCCCCCGCCGAGCTTACTTGTTGAATGAGGGATCAACGTGAGGCCCCTTTTCATAAGGGTTGTGCGTCTGAGGTGTGCGAACAAGGAACAGGTATCTGGGACAATCGGAAGGCACAAGGGTCAATTTTATTTGGTGAGGGCCTCCCACGGTGGAGATAACAACCCTACGTCCAGTAGATTTCACTAGTATGCGAGAGGGTGTTACAAAGCGCTTGCTCGGGGTCCCTAGAGGTCCTAAGGGACCTACCAGTGGGCTCAGAGCGTGAGTGTGTGTGTTACAAGGGGTTCCAACCCTCAATCCATCGTGGGAGGGGGTATTTATAGGGAATTACAGGTGTAATACCGCGAATCTTCTTTGCCAGGGTTTTTGGCTGGTAATGATTCCACCTTCGTGATTTAAGGATTTGTATTCAGGGAAAAAAAATATTTATCGTTGCGCTTTTGAAGCTGTTGATAAAGGTTTTGGAATTTCCTAGTTTTCGGATGAGGTATCTTTTGAAATTTGTTTTGTTTGGCGGTAAGTGTCTTTTCTTGACAAATTGTCATTTCGCCAATAATTGAGATGTAACTAGTTTGCACTAAGGGTTAAAGTTGTTTTTTTTATTTGTAGGAGGGGGTTTTTGGGGATTTCACCTCCTCATCTAACCTTTCTCTCCCCTTTCCTTATGTGTGGTGTCAATTCTTTGGAGGCTGCCGATTTTCCCCTCTCCTCTGGCTCGATTTCTCCCGGGGGCAGGCGCTTCCTCTCGGCGGCAAAGAAGACAGCGGCATCGAGCACCCCTTCCCCGGCCTCCAGAGCAGGCGCCTCCTCCTGCCCTTCCCCTTCGTGGCCCTTCCTCCTTGAGCCCGAGCCCGACCT
Organism: Guadua angustifolia; assembly: GCA_036346375.1. NCBI lineage: Eukaryota > Viridiplantae > Streptophyta > Magnoliopsida > Poales > Poaceae > Guadua > Guadua angustifolia. The sequence goes on from CM070505.1 coordinate 8,327,357, forward strand.
CCTGCGACCTCTGGCCGGCGCTCTGCTCCCCACAGTTGTCTCCCCCAAGTTCGGCGCTCCTCCTGCGCCTCCCGGCTCTGCTGACTCCTCCTCTCCCTCTCTGGTTCGGGTCATGGCTCGGCCCCTCTCCTCTCCCCACATCGGCAAGGCGTGACATCAAGAGCAAAGAATAAGGCCAGGCCAACAGAAGCGGCGCGGGGAGAATCTGCGGCAAGAAAACATCGGCAGCCGCCCTTCCTCCCTCCCCTTTTGCCTTCTTCCTCCGTCCAGTGAGGGGCAAGGTATTGTTTTGGGGGGGGGGGATTGCTTGCATATTTGGTATTTGGTTTCTAGTATGCATGCCATGTGTTTGATGAAATGCCTAGAAGGTGCATGTTGTGGTATTACAATGATTTAAGTATGCAAGGTTGAGAGATGAGCTTGAAATGCAAGAATTGATGCATTGTTAGTTTTTTATGCGCATCAATATATCCATATCTGTTGTTCTATATGTTGCCCGCTAATGAATTAAAGGGAATTGAGTGACAAATCATGCAGCCAGTTGTATGTGTTTATTAGTATTAGGTTCTTGAGGACTTTATATGGTGTTGTTTACAGAATGAGACATGTATATATGTGTTAGTTGTGTATGAGCTTCTGTAATATCATTCTTACCCTGGTAATGATTGTGAATATTATGTTGTGACTTGATCCTTATTACCTTTTATTTGGCTCAAGTCAAATGTGTGAGTTCAGAATCAATTCTTGCCATCGATTATGATCATTCTATTGTGTATTAGCTTAATTGGTTATTGATTATGCATAAGATCCCAAAGCCGGCGAGTTGTCAGTGTGTTCTCCTATTATTAAGTTTTAATGTCTGCTGTCTAGTAGGTTGCCCGAAGTTTCCATTAGTGTGAATTGGGATTGTTTTTGGCAAGAGTTGAAATTTAGTTATGCATTGAGGTATTGAGTCAGACCTTGATCCATTCTTGTGCGTAACGTTGTTTTCAGGGAGAGTTTCTTCGGGAGTGGTCTTGACCGCGAGTTGCCTCTCGCGTCGGTAAAGGCAAGTGTATTGTCTTCATTTGTGGCTTAGGTGGCCAATTGGTTTTGCAAGCATATAATTACCCATGTGTTATTTTAATATTTTCTTGTTTGATTTTGCTTGCGATGTGATGAATGGGAATGGTTAATTGCTTATGCTATCGTTCGAACCGAGATTATATGCAAGTGCACCAATGTTTGTTTGTTATGTGTGTCGATTGATGAACCATATGCCTTGTCAATATGCCATGGGTTTCATTTTATATATTCCTGGATGATGCTCCCTAGTATGATTAGGCTAAAGGGAATATAAAAGATATAAGATTTGAATTATGAAAATAGCTCAAATTGTGGTCATGATATGCGATTGTGGCGTCTATGTGAGTGTCTATGATATATGAGACCTTATGGATATGAAAGTTGAGAATGCCTTTTGCATACATGCGTTTTGAAAAGTGCATCTTTGGAGTGAATACTTTGTGGGTTGTTTGTTGGACCCCGTATAATCGCCAAATTGACATATTGCTATATCACACGTTCATAAGATTACTTACTACTATGATATGTGAATGTGAATGATGAAGTTGTGAGGTTGGATTAATAGGAATAGTTGATTTGTTGTCTTAAAAGTTGATTATGTCTTTGGTGCGAGTGAGAATGATGATTGACCATGTAGATAAGATTTGTTGAGAATATGGATCCAAGTGTTGAGAAGGTGATTTGAATGTTGTGAATGGTAATTTATGGATGTGAGAAGTGGTTGGCGTTTATGTATCGCTCTGACTACATAAAAGTGAGAGATGAATATAGGTTGCGAATTGGTTTATGTTAATTGCATTTGTGCATTCATGATGGAAGGCGACCCATTACGATCTGGACCTCTGTGCTCATATGTAGTGAGCACGAAAGTCCTACTCGTAGTCTGTATCGTGGGTGTATGGGAGCGAGTCGATGAGTAGGCACCCTCCACCACAGGGGTGGGAGGGAATGAGAGGTGCACACCGGGTGTGCACTCGGCCCTCTGGTATGTGCTAAAGAAGAGATGAGGTATGCATATTGCATCATATGCATGAAATGTTATGTGAATGAAATGCATGGATGTGTTGCATTATATGGCATTGCAAATATGCATGAAATGTTATGTGAGTGAAATGCATGGATGTGTTGCATTATATGGCATTGCAAATATGCATGAAATGTTATGTGAGTGAAATGCATGGATGTGTTGCATTATATGGCATTTCAAATATGCATGAAATATTATGTGAATGAAATGCATGGTTGTGTTGCACTATATAGTATTGCATATATGTATGAGATATTATGTGAATGAGAGCATAAAAGCATTTCATTATATTGTGTATTGCGATTGATAAATGTTGATTGATGAGAATGGAAAGAACAGGTTGAGAGTTGAGTCGTGGGCTCATCCGAATTGATTTCGAGGCATGGGTAAAGTTTTGTTACATTGTCGAGTTGGTTGAGGTATGGAGCTGCTACTACTCTGTTGCTAGATGTTTTAGTTAAGTAATGGTTATTTAAGAGATGAATTAATCGTGCTCTTATATGTTGGACCTTTTATGAATTCAAGCTGTTTCCTTTATTTACGGATGTCAATTTAAGGAACGCTACTTGATGTCTTCTAATAGTTGCATTTAGCTTTGATGCCTTACTTTTCCTACTTGCTGCACTTTGCTGAGTCTTGGACTCACGCTTGTTTGCTTCCTGTTCTAGGTACTTTGAAGCTGATGCATCGGGTTGGGAGTAGTAACACATGCACGACTGCGGTCTCCAGCAATTTATTTAACCAATTCATCAGATCTGAATGTAATTAATGTGTTTGTAATTTATGGTTCATCGTAAGGAGATTTCCTAAATTCTATTGGATGTGTGATTGCTTAACTAAGGACCTGCTAGAATGATATTATAATTCTTTGCTATTCGTTTGTCTGTTTGAGTGGATGTCCTCTGTTCTAGAGAGTCATGCGAAATTTTGTAAATTCGGTGGCTTAGTTTCTAAGCCGGTCTTAATAGTTAGTTGGTTGGTAGCATCCGTGGCGCGTTTGGGCTCGGGGTGTTACAACGAGAGACAAATCATTTATTACGGGGGCGCTCTTGTAGAGGGCGTCTGTGAGCGAGCGTGCGCGCCACCCACCCCGTACCACGCGGCGTGGGCACGATGGGCGTGGACCAAGTCGGCCGGACGACCGTGGCGCGGATCCCGCCGCGATCCTGAGCCGCCATGCATTTAATGCCACGTCGCCTTGTCGAGGACCCCGAGTGGCTTGCTCGGGGCGGGGTGCCTGAAGGTCGATCTTGCATCGTTGTCGGGACAAGGGCATGGTCGGTTGGCGCCAGGGCCGATGGTCGTCTTGATGCAGTGTAGCCAATCCCCGACAGCCTAGCCCCCGAGTGAAGGGAAAAAGGGCCTTCTTGAGGCCTCCGCCTTGAGCCTCTAGACTTCTTAAGAGGATTGGAATCATGCGGTGAACAAGCTACATGAACAGAGCTTCCTTGCTCGGGGTGAGGATCTCGGTAGCGGAAAAGCTTTCTGGCGCCGAGGAACCATGCTCGGCCTTGGAATCTGTGGGCGGCGCATCGCATCACATCTGGTATCACCTTTCGGGAAGAAAGGGGCTCGCGAGAGGAAGACACGTTCTTGACATCAAAACAACTTTGGCGGGGATATCGCTTGCCTGTGTGGCCGAGCATACTTGGCGAAGCTGGGCGAATAACACACAGGTGGGTGGGCCTTGCGAAATTTTCAGTGGCTCCTTCCTCATGAAGCGTCGCGGCATGGCCTCGACTTTTTGAAGCTGCGCCCGCCAGTTCGCCGGAGACCGAACCGCCACGCCCGACAATCATTGCCTTTACCCGTTAAGCCTAACTTCTCCGCCTACAAATTGCATCTGATGCGCCTTGAAAAGGCTGCTACTTTCTTCTTTTATCTTCATCTTCTGCGTAAACACTCCGCCCAGGACTTCCTAACTCCCAAGCTTCCTCTTCTGCCAGCGGCGCCGTTCGTCTGAGTCCTCCCATGGCGCGGTTTGGTGCGAGCAAGATCACGGTGGAGAGGCTCGGTATTGCAGAGGATTATGGATTCTGGACCCTTATTCTTGGAGGTCCGGGGCGTGAAAGGAGGCGCCCTTGCGACGCTGAGATAGTCTCGTCTGAGCTCTACCGTCAATGGGCTCCGGATGCAGGAAGCGAGTTCTGGAAGGCGTTCTAGCGAAATGCCGGTGTGAGGTCACCCACAGAACCCCAACTCCATCCTTGTTTTAAACATTTTAGCCCATCTCTGCGAAGGCTTGTGGGCGTCCTTCCTCGTCGGATCTTTTCTTCCATTTTACAACCTTTTCGTCATAGGGGCTCTTCGCTCACGGTGCCCTATCTCACTTTGAGGCCCAATCGCCGTCTGAGTTCCCGTCTTCACCCTCAAGGACTCCGTCGCGGTGGGCGAGCATTGGTTCTACTGCGGAAGGCTGCCGAACTCTCTGCGCTATCTGAAGCGGTGGCGCCAAACAAGGAGACGCCACGCCCGGTGACCAGGAGGCGGATCGATGGCGATCCACGAGCTCACAAACATGGGGCTCACCGGGCGGGACATCGTCCGGGACTTCCTCGAACCGGATATCGGCCGAGGCGAGAGAGCACCCTTTCTTCAAAATCGGCGGGTGGGGCGACCTCACCCGCGAAGAGGCAGGTAAGGTCCATGACTTGCTGATAATTTTGCCCGCCTATACTGCTTGAGACCGTCTTGACCCTTAGCGATGTGGTGACAACCGAGGCCCGGCTGGAGTCGAGAAGAGGGTCGCCGAGATGTTGGAACCCCGAAGGGCAAAAAGCTTCTGACCGCCAAGTGCGAAGAACGTGCTTGCTCGGTGTGGCGTGGTGAGCCCCTTGATGCGTTTATGCTCGGGAAGGGCACCCGAGCTTTCTTGAGTCTTGCGCATGCAGGAACAATTATCCGAGCTATTCTAACGTCATGCCGTTGTCCTTTGGTAGGAAAAAGACATACAGGTAGGCGTGGCGAGCTCAAATCCAAGCGGGTGGCGGCGGCGTCTTCTACATGACGGGGCAAAAAGGGAAGAAACAAAAAGGCGCGCCACCACCCAACACCGAGGCGTCAAAGCGCCACGGCACCACCGAGACCCCGGCGACACTTGGGTATCTGCGTCGGATGGAGGTAAGCCGCTGAGCTCTGGTTGAAGAATTATAGCTGGCGATTCGGATCGAGCAAATCGAGGCGGAGGAGAGATTGATCGAGGATGGTCTGCGTGGCCAGGCGCCTGGCGAGGAGCTCGAGGATGTGAGAACACGCGCCGATAACTAAAGCTCGGGAGTTCGGGATCGTCGGTGGCGCAACTCATGTGATGTGAACCCGTGCAATCGGAAAAGACGTTGGTGGGGGTCGACATGGAGGAGGTCGACCCCAATGGCGAAAATCACCCAAGCCGCCGATGAGAAGGCCCAATGCGGTGCTTTCGTGCGCGAAGAACCCAACTCTTGGCGGCGAGAAGGCTCGGCCAAGGGTAAGTCTCGGCGCTTGTTTTGCCTTAGCTTTGTTCTTGTCTTGCGCTGCGACCCGAGCTAGCCCCACCTAACTGACGTGGGCGACATAGCTCGTAGGTTCATTCCGGACTGCCGGAAAGTGGCTTACGAGATCGTTGACAATGTCTTAGCGGCGATATGCTCAAGGTCGCCGACATTGTGATGGTAGAGGAGTGGAGGTGGCGGAGGAGTTCGTGCCGATGACCAAGGCGGGCGAAACCCTGGCCCCGAAACACGGTGAGCGTGCAAGGCGAGGCCGAGATTCAAGATTGAGGCGAAGAATCTGCCGAAGGTTTGAAGCCCGGCGAAAGATATGTTGGGCGACCTTCCGCGCCCTCGGGCGAACAACGTCTTGCGGAGGACAGCGGGAAGACCTAAACAAGGAGCTCCATGGCGATTCCCACCGGGAAGCCGTCGTCCTGAGCGATCCGCCCTTTACGGGGACTCTGGGCTTGGCGTCCTCCTACTAGAGGTCAGGGACATCCGGCGGCGATTTTGAGCAATCTGGGTGAACCTGCGGCATAGCGTCGCCGAGGTAAGGATGCTCTGGCATCGCCACGACTTTCCTTATTTGGATTTTCGGGGAGCTTTACTTGGGGTATTTTCTACATGACTTCTTGAAAAAACCTGGCGACTTTGAGGAGGTCTTGATCGTCCCTAACTCTGTGAGCCGCTTCTATGAAGAAAGCGGCTCGTGTCGGCAATTTGGAGGAAAGTGGGCGAACTCAAGCGGAGGTTGCCTGCTTGAGCAAAAGCGCCTCGAGGCGGGCCTTGCGTCTCGAGAATCAAGGAACGTTTCCTCGTGCTCGAGCAAGAGCTTGGCGAGAAAGGTCAGACTCTCGCTTTGTGCAAGAAGAATGCATTGCCAGCGAGAAGAGGGTGCTTGCGCTCGAGTAAGAGTTGGGACAGTGAGGCAAGCCGGCCGTGGCGGAGAAGGACCTTGCCCTTAAGCGGGACAAGGTCCGTGGCCTTGAGCAAAACTTCAACAACATCGAGGTATGCAGGACCATGGAGGCCAAGGTGGCCGAGCTCGAGGAGTCCGGCAGGGCCAAGGAAGAACTCTCGCGGTGGAAGCAGACTGCCGGTCAACTGGAGAAGGACCTAGCCGTTAGCCGGGACAGGGCTCTTGGCTCCGAGCAGGAGCTTGAGCGGGAAAGGCGGCGTGCCCAAAGTCTTGAAGCTAAGGTGGCAGTGGAGCAGGCGATGCAGGCGACCGCCGCTTTGCCGACCAAGATAAAGAGGAGATCGAGCAACCGTGAGGAAGCTAACGAAGGTCGTGAAGCCCGTGAAGGTGATCGATCTCAAGCCATCGCCGATTATAGGCAAAAGCTTTCCTTGGCCTTCGAAGCGATGCGGCCCATAGAGTTGTATATGTATATATATAAACCGATGTCTTGGAATGAAAATTATTCCTTAGTTAATTGTAGTATTTTGTGGCGGTGCCGGGAGGTGATGTTTGTCGGGGGCAACACTTTCTGGCAGTAGTGCCCTAGCGACAAAAAGATCTGGCGCTCGGGCTTCGCTTCCATCCGATCCCAGCTGCGAATAGCAGCTCGTGCACAGTTGCGAGCCGCGAGTTTGTTCGCGAGGAGAGGTGAAAGAAAAGCGGCCCCTCCGATCAACGCACGGCTTGTGCAAGCAACAAGCGTGGGATAGGTCGGTGAAAAGAAGAACGGCGTGTCTGAAATTTGTTAGCGCTTAGGGCGTGCATCCCTAATTTGTGGGTGCGGTGTGTAGCGACCAACGCCGCGAGCCGAGCTAAAAAGTCGAGCCGACCCGAAAAGGTGTCATGCTTGCGGCTTGTATCACGTAGCGGATGGCTCTGCGGACCAAAACCGGCCTATCACATTGAAGCCTTTGGTGGTGAGCTAAAAAAGCCATGATACTGTTGTGTCATACGCCCAATCCGTGGTAGTAAGATGAAAAGGGTGCGGTTGGATGAAAGCTATATTGCGAAAAGTAGGGGCGTGGATTCACAATATAACGTAAAGAGAACATGAGCTTAGACATAGAACTTGCTTGGTGATCGATGTTCCATGAGTTAGAAGCTTCATGGCCGTCCTCCATGGCAAAGCGAATGACCCGGTAGCGTCGTTAAGCGATTGTGAGCGGTCCTTCCCATTTGGGGAGAGCTTGTTGGCCTTCGACAAGTCTGAATTCGGCGTAGGACAAAATTAGCCTACTTGCAAGAGATCGAAGTCGATTTGTCTTGGCAGCGTGCTTATGAGTGCTGTTGGTAGGCGGTGATCGGGCCGTGCCTTAAGCGAATTCCTCGGCGAGATCGAGGTCTAAGCGGCGCTCACGACCACAGTGAGCGATGTCGGTCAAATGGATTCTTGAGGATCCGAGAACGATTTCGCGGGCAAGACGACCTCCGCACCATAGAACAGTGGAATGGCGTTTCGCCGTGCTTCGGCTTCTTTGTGGTCTTGTATGAACCGAGAAGACGGAAGGAAGCTCGTCCACCCATGATCCGCCTTATCGGAGAGGTCTTTGAAGACCCTTTTCTTGATGCCTTGGAGTAGTGGCGTTTGCTCTTTCGGTTGCTCCGTTGCTCTGGAGTGAGCCTCTGAGGAAGCGGATCTTTGTTCCTATTTCCTCGCGAAGGCTTGAAACGACTCGCTTGTGAATCGAGTGCCGTTATCCGTGATGAGCGATTGGGTACCGAAACAGCGTCCTGCGTTCTTTGCGAAAAAAAATCTCTTGGTACTGAGCGAAATGGTTGGCGGCGCTGCCTCAATCCACTTAGAAAGTGTCGATAGCTACGAGCAAGAATTTGCAACCCTTCGACCACGGGGAAAGGCGAGAATATCGGTTCCCAGTCGAGAATAGCCATGAGATCGGGATAGTTTGCGGTAGCGTCTGGCCATTTGGTGGGACTTCTGGCGTGGGCCAGCACGCTGACAAGTCTAACAATTGCGGCGTCGTCTAGAAATCATGGCGATGGTACCCGAGCGAAATGCCTTGCTTACAAAGTCGAAGGACGAGTGGAGCTCGCACATTCCGCATGGATGTCACGAGAAGAATTCGCCCTCTGCTCGGGATCGCGCGGAAGTACCCCGGTGCGCCTTTACGGTATAAAGCGCCGTCTGAGCTTGTAGAGCGGATGACCACCTTGCGGTAAGGAAGCGCTCGGCTTCTTCCTCGGGCAATGTCCGTGGGCAAGATCTTGGATGAATGGCGCCATCAATCGCACCTTGCTCGAGGAAGGAGGCGTTATCAGTCGTCTCTTCGCCACCTCGGAGGGAGTAGGGGCTTTTCGCGGATCTTTCGGCGGCGCCTCGGGCGGGCGGGCGTCTGAGTGGTGCCTCCTCTGAGAGGAATGGAGGGCTTGTGCGAGATGCTCAGCGCGCCCAGTGGGGCGAACAGCTGCGAGAACCGACCTTGGAAAGTTAGTCGGCGAGTGAATTGTCCTTCTGAGGATGTAGAGTACTTGAAATTTCTAAAGTATCGCTCCATCTTCCTCACTTCAACGGTAAAAGCGCCATTGAGCCATCGAACACCGATACTCCTTGTTTACTTGGTTGTGACTAGTTGTGAATCGCCCTTCACGGTCGGTCATTTGGACTCGGCGCCTTACGCGCCGGCTTGGCGCCAGAGGCCGCCGTACTCTGCCGCGTTGTTGGTTGCGGCGAAGTGTAATGGATGACATATCACAGGCGGTCCCCGAGGGGACACGATCTGACGCTTGACCCGGCGTTAAGCTCGGGATCCGTCGAAATACATGGTCAATGACGGCCGTCCATGATTCTCGAGATTCGGTGTCGAGTGGGCGGGGGTTAAATCCATTCATACGAAATCTGCCAAGATCTAGGACTTGATTGCCGTGCGGGCGAGAAGTGTATGTCGAACTCCGTGAGTTCCATGGCCCACTTTGTCGACTGGCGTCTGGGTTTCTTAGGATCTCCTTAAGCGGAAGCGGTCGGACGGCGACCTCGTGGGCTTGGAAGTAGTGGCGTAGCTTCACGGAAGCCATGAGCGGCGAGTCTGAGAGTTTACGGACCTCGAGTGCGCTCCTTTGGCGTGCAATACTTGACGTAGTACCTTTGAATGACTGCGTCCCATCTCGCTCTACCGCCGATCTGCGCTTCTGCTGGGGTGTCGCCGAGAGTAAAGTAGGAGGCGGCTCCCCGACCTTAGGCGTGGCGAGATTGAAGTGGGCGAGTATTGCTTTAGCTCGTCGAATGAGCGGTTAGCTTCTTCCGCCCATACAAAGCCCTCATGCTGCGAGTGCCTTAAAGAAAGGCAAACCGCGTTACGCTGTCCGGAAATGAAGCGGCTAAGAGCGCCATGCGTCCGTCGGGGTTTGCACCTCCTTCACGGAGCCGGAGGCGCATCCTTCGATGGCCTCGATCTTTTCCGGGTTAGCACCGATGCCCAGGGCAGATGACATACCCGAGTACTTTACCGACTTTCACCCCAAAACACACTTCTCGGGATTGAGCTTTATTTTATGTCTCGAAGATTACAAAGGTTTCCTCAAGGTCGCATATATGACTGAGGGAGCTTACTCTTAACTCGATATCATCCACGTATACCTCCGGGTTTGACCTATCTCGGTCTGGAAAGTCTTCGCATCAAGCGCTGGAAGGTCGCCCGGCGTTCCGCAACCCGAAGGACATGGTCGTGTAGCGAGAATGTGCGAGCGGGGTGATGAAGGAGGTCTTTCCTCGTCGCCGGGAACAAGCCGATCTGGTGGTAACTGAATAGGCATCAAAAACTCATTACACAGGACTCGCGTTCGTCGACCGATTGATCAATCTTGTGCGTGAGAAGTTGTCCTTGAGGCGGCGGCGTTTAGGCGGTGTGGTTACGACACACATGCGCCACTTGCCCCCCTTCTTCTTCACGATGGTGGGTTTGCCACCACTCAGTGCGACTTCCCTATGAAGCCGGCCTTGAGGAGTTTGTCGAGTTGTCCGGATGATCGCTTTGCTTTTAGGAAGCGCCGAACCTCTGGCGCCGGGCTTTTGCGGTGAGCAACCGACTGTGCTCAATTACTTCCTTGGGACCGGGCATGTCGGACGGTTCCCAGCGAACACGTCCGCGCTCCTCTGGAGAAAAGTAATGAGCTCGAGTTCCTATTTGGGGTCTAAAGACCCGGATGGAAGACCTTGGGCGGGTCGACCTCGCCGAGAGCTACCGCCTTGGTCTCTCCTCCGGGTTGGAGGTAACTTTTGGTCGAGGAACGAAGGCACACTGTCGGGGCAGCATTGAAGCATTGCCGACCATGTCGGCGCCTTTCATCACAGTTCAAGGCATACTGTGGTCGCCCTTGATGGTAATAGCGCCATTGGCCGGAGCCTTGAGCATCGGTAGGCGTGGTGTGTGGCGGCCATGAACACGGGCGGGGCGACTGCGAGATGGCGTTATAAAGTGACTTGAAGTCGACGACTTGAAATTGATCGGCTCGGTCGAAAGTTGGCGGACCCCGGCGTTACGAACGCGTGATCGGCCCAGGCTTGGCCAAAGTGCGGGGCGATCCGTGAAACGGGGCAACAACGCTCGATCTGGGCCGAGGAACGCATCTCGTCGGGACCGAAGCGAGATATAAGGTCAAGGAGCTTCCGCCGTCCACGAGGACTCGGCCGACCTTAGCGTTCTTGATGGTCGGGACTTCGACCAGCGAGCCTCTGAGAACTGGTCATTCAAAGGGGCGATCCTCCTTGGAAAGTGAGGCGCTCGGACCACAGGCTTCTTGGGCGGCGGTTTCTTGTGAGTGATGTGGCGAGACCTCCGTCACGCCTCCTTGAGGTCCTGCGGGATTTGTGCGCCGAGCCCCCGAATATGGCGGCGATGTGGTTTGGGGCTCTGGAATCCTATGCCATCGCTCGCGTCCTCCGGGCCCTTGCCCTTGGCGTTATCCGCTTCTTCGCGGGAGGCGTGGGCATGGGACCCTCACCGTCGTAGAACCTTTCGAGCGATCGCCCGAGTTCGGCGATTCGCGAGGTCGTGACCCGCCGCTTGATGAATGCGGCGAACCGGACGCCGGCGCCCGCGCTTCGTGCCGCGGCCGCCTTGGCCTTAGTCGTCGGGGTCTTAGTCGCGCCCGTGGTCGCGGCCGAGCTTGCTTTCGCCGTCGGGCTTCCGTCCCGATGAAACGTAGGCGGCGGCGCTTCGGCAACGGCTGCCGTGCCCGACTCACCGGCCTCTTCTTCTTTTGGCTTTCTTCTCAACCGAGCCGTGCTTTTCTTGCGAAGAACCCTCGAACCGGTTGGCGGCGGCTGCCTTCGTCCATCATCCTTTTCCATTGCACGGCCGTCGGCGTTAAGCGTCTCCGGTCGACCATCTGGAAAAGCTTCGTTGGCCGTCGGTCGGGTGGATTCAAATCTTGTGTGAAGCGCGCGTCGCGGACCCCAAATTTGAAGGCTCGGACGACCGCCGTCGAAGATGCTCGGAATGGAATTCCTTACTTTGATGAACCTCTGGACAAAGTGACGCAGGTCTCCTTGTCCGTCTGGATCAATAGCTCGGATCCGTAGCGTTGCGGGCGGGTGTAGCGACTTTAAATTTGCGCGGAGGGCATCGCAGAGCTGCCCCCACGAGCGGATCGAACCCTCCTTCTGGTTGAAGAGCCATGTTCTAGCAGAGCCATCGAGAACCGTGGGGAGGTAATTGGCCATGACTCTCTCGTCTCCCCCGGCCGCCACGATGGCGGTGGAGTAGATCGAGAGGAACTCATCCGGGTTCTGGGTCCCGTTGAATCGCTCGATGTGGCCGGGCTTGAACTTGCCCGGCCACACTACCTCGCGAAGAGACGCCGAGAACGCTCGGCAACCGAAAGTCGGGCCGTCATGGCGGCCCCCGCGGGGATAGAGATCGCGATGGTCGGGTCCTAGTCGGTCCTTCGCACAAGGCTTGATCTTGGAGAACACGCCCGGCCTGGCGCCGAGGCGAAACGATACGAAGGCTCGTGGCGGTCGGGCACGCCCCAGAGCCCGCGAGTCTGCCCGGGAACTGCTCCGAGCGTCATCGCGGAGCCGTTCTTGCTTCCGACCCCGGCGAGACTTGAGCGCCGTGTTGGGAGCGAACAGGAAGGGAGCCAGTGGTCGAAAACATTCCGGGGCCCTTGGCGCCGGCCGTCCCCAGGAGCCCTATATCGGCGGCAAGATTTTCGAGTTTTCACCCAAGCGCCCCCATGGTGCCAGTCCGCTGGTGGAGAAGTTTTGGAGGCAGCGTCTGTTGTCGCAATGGCGCTGGCGCTCGCCTCTGGGAGCGGCGAAGCGATCTCGAACGCGCCGCGCCGTCTCGGGAATGGTACCGCCGGGTCCTTGCTAGGCGATTCGGCCCGCGTCCGCCCTCGCTAGGTTGGGCGGGCGATTACGGGTTCCCGCCGGGAACAACTCCGGGGTCCCGCCGCATCGTCTTCAGTGGTGGGGAAGCTTCATGGGGCGATGCTCGCATACGGTAGCCCCCGCCCGCCACGTTGATCTTTGCGGGAATACCAAGGCTACGCGGACGACAGGAGTGGTGTCGATGCGCCGTGTTCTCCGGCCGAGCTCGGGCGATCGGGAGTGGCTCGATGCCGCCACCGAGGTCGCCGTGTTCTTCCCCGCGAGCAAGGGTATTCGATCGCGGCGGAGAAGCGCTCCGTGCAGCCTCTGGGGAAAAACTCCGGTCTCGGTGGCCTACGGGTCGGCCGTCCGCCACGCCATCGTTGGCGTAGTACTCATCTCCGTCCTCGCGTCGTCAAAGACCACGAGAGGTCTGATTGTCTGCGAGTTCGGCATCCTCGGGGATTTCTTGCGAAGGACTTGATCGATCCCCACTGGCGCCCGGTTGTCGGCGATTCGGACAGGTCCCCGCCGAGCTTACTTGTTGAATGAGGGATCAACGTGAGGCCCTTTTTCCGCAAGGGTTGTACGTCTAAGAGTGTGCGAACAAGGAGCGAGGTATCTGGGACAATCGGAAGGCACAAGGGGTCAATTTTATTTGGTTCGGCCTCCCACGGTGGAGATAACAACCCTCGTCGATGGAATTTCACTAGTATGCGAGAGGTGTTACAAAGCGCTTGCTCGGGGTCCCTAGAGGTCCTAAGGACCTACCGGTGGGCTCGAGCGTGAGTGTGTGTGTGTTACAAGGGGTTCCAACCCTCAATCCATCGTGGGAGGGTATTTATAGGGAATTCTGAGACAAATCATTTATTACGAGGAGCGCTCTTTGTAGAGGACGTCTGTGAGCGATGCCGCGCCACCGCCGGGTACCACGCGACGTGGGCACGGTGGGCGTGGACCAAGTCGTAGCGGACCGTGGCGGCGGATCCGGCCTTGCGATCCACGAGCCGCCATACATTTAATGCCACGTCGCCTTGTCGAGGACCCCGAAATGGCTTGCTCGGGGCAGGTGCCTGGGTCGATCTTGCATCGTTGTCCGGGCAAGGGCATGGTCGGTTGGCCCAGGGCCGATGGTCGTCTTGGTGCAGTGTAGCCAATCCCGACAAAAGGTATCTAAATGTGAATAGTATTGATATTTGAATATTATTGACAAGTGAATGGTAGTGAAATTACTAATGATATCGCTATATGGTTATGCAAATACCTATTTTTGCACTTGTGTGATTGTAGTATTGCAATGAAAGATTATTTATTGAAATATTATTACTAAATGCCTAATTTATAACTTCCAATTGTCTAAAATATAGCAAAGGTTATGTCGAAATTTTTCCATATTTAGGAGAGATCATACTGGATTTTTTTCCATATTTTCATATACATTCTTTATATATTTATTACATTTTTACTCAAATTTAGCCTTTCCTGTATTTTTACAAATTTTACAACATTTTTTGCATTTTTTTTCCATTTTTTGGATTTTCCCTACATTTTTCCAACCCAGCTTGGTTTTTGCGCTTTTCTCCAAAAACTACCTGATTTTTTTACAAAAACCAAGTGGTTTTCGCGCGTGGGTTTAACCAGATTTCAAACTAATTTGAATTTTCAAACCGTTCAGTTTTTCGCAGTGTTCGTGCGATTTTTCGCGAAAACCGCTACCGTTGGGGTTGCGGTTTTCGGCTCCGAAACGAATTTTTGAACCTTGCGTGAGATATTCTGGTATGAATCATAGGCATTGTAAGGACTAGAGAAGAAAGACAATTGTTACTGTATTTTAGTTCAATTGATCTGTCTTTACTTGATTTTTTTTTCCTTTGATGGGAAGCCTGAGACATTCTGGTATATGAGGATATGTGTGGTAGAAGAAAGACGGCGAGGAGAAAGAAGGCATTTTCTTTGAGATTGGCACTGCCATGTGTCAAGTACCGTATAGGATAGGTACTGTAGAATTGTTTCCCTCCCATACCCATCCAACCCATGTCGTCAATGATAATCTTTTTTATCAGCTTCAAGGGAGTGCGGTTGACTGCTTTATATATTTGTGGTTTGGTTATATCATCAATTGAAGGAGTTCTAGTTATATTTTATCATAATTAAATTAGTAGACGTAGCAATACTCCTTGCTGTCCTTATAGAGATTACAACTTATAGTCCTTGACTATTATGGTCATTCAATCGAGACAACAAACGGCTCAAACCGTGCCACAATGTTCATTTATAGTAATTCAGAAGATCTGAGTTGTAGCTTTTTGATCCAACGATCCACGTAGAAATATAGAATTACTAAAGTTGCAAAGGAAGCCGGCCACCTTCCAGGCTTCCCCCTTATGTCCATGGTGTGTTATGGTCCTCCAAAGCCGCCCACCCTAATTCACGATTAGGTGTTCGGTGAATCCTACAAACCTAACCGCGGCACGAATCATGATGCATGATTAAAGGGAAATCAACTCACTGATAATTTTTCTTTGATCCAAAGCTGACTAATAATTATGAAATCATTTAATTCATTTACTTCTCTCTGTGCGAGACGAAATGAAAATGAAAAATGATGTAGAAACAAATCACGTACGTACGTGCTATGTATAGCCCGGCCTCATGACATGAGTGTCAAGTTTGCTACTAAGCAACTAAGGGCCTACGTATATCTAATGTATTAAAGACGGAAGATTTGAGGCTCATTAGGTAGCCACGTCCACCGAATAATTGTGACCGTCCGATCGCGCCTTAGGCTCATATCTGGCGTCTGCGCTCTAGCCCTTCCCCGAACACCTCGCCCAACCCTAGCATGTTCCTTGCTATGCCACTCCTTCCCTCTCCTTTCCCCGTCTACTCATTGCCGCCGCCGCCCCCATCTCAGATCCCCGGCTACGCCTCCCTTTCTCCTTGCTGCGCCCCCACCCCCCTGCGTCTCTGCGACAGCGCTCCCTCCTTCCCCCGGCTGCGTCGGTACACTCGCCCTCCCTCCTCGGTCGCTCCGTCCGGTGCATTCGAGATCTCCCGGACCGAGGCTTTGGCTTGAAGTTCCCCATCGCTGCTCGCCCGTCGTTGCTTCAACCCGAGACTTGACATGAAGTTCAGTGCTGCGTCGTTTCTTCCCCTTTTCCGTTCGTTCGATTTTGCCTTTGATGTTGGTAGTTAAATAAGTCGATTGAGCTTCTCCTTCGTTGCCTCTAATTTTTCGCGTGGCCTGTGGTCTTGGGGCTTCCTCGGCGATTAGCCCTTTCGTGCTTCATTCTGGTTTCGCGCGGCTCCTCATCTTATCTTAGCGTTTGATTGTGAGTTTCACTCCTCCTTCTATTTGTTCATTTCCTCATGTCCTGTCGTGCGGCCAGTTCGTTCCTCCATTGGCGTCGATCGTAGGTTGGAAGGGTTCGCCTTTCGCTTATTGGTCCCGGGTGAGTTGCCTTGTTCTTGCTTCTGATTATTTTCCTCTTGCGTTTATTTGTGTTGGTCTTATGTGCTATCCCACCGTTTGTGTGGACTTCGAGCTTAGTGTCGTGTTTCTTGTTTGGTGATATGGGCCAATATTTTGAGAGCTATTTGTTCTGTGATTGTGCCATCCATGTGCTTCTGGCGCCCGTGGCGTCGCGGTGTCATCGGAGTTTGAGACGAGAGGATGTGGAGCGGGAGGAGGAGGGAGTCGTCGAGAGGAAGATCCGATTCTTCCCAAGTCGATACAATCTAGCCCTGTCCTCTTAGTCTCTGTCGAGAGGGAAGATCGCCGAACCGGGTGGTAGGGCTTTCAAGTATATAGAAGAAACGGCGCAAGGTTAGTGACTGAGGTGTGTATATATGGACTATAATCTATTAACCATCCCCCCTACTCATGCGAAAGCGTGAAGTTAAAATTTTGTATTATGATGCCTTGCATCTAGAATGAATCCATTGCAAGGACGATAAATATAAGTAGACATGGATTTTGCCTTGATTGCGAGCCATTTTGCTTTTCATAAGTATGCCTTGAAATGACATCTTTGCCTTGATTTTCCTTCATATTCCCATTTTTTCGGGTTGTGTATGATAGAATGAGTGGAAGAGGCCGTGGATTTGGATTCGTGACAATATCTACAACCGAAGAAGTTGGAGCATTGTCGAGCAATTCAATGGCTATGTGAGTATATTCCTTGTTTTAAGTCACCTTTTGGTATATAGGCTTCGGAATAGCTGAACTAGTCAGAGAGAAAAATATATAACAATACTATGCGGTTCAATGTAGTTCATTAGATACATGAATACCTCCATAGGTAACATATAATGTTTTGTTCCATTGTTAGTGTTGTGCGCATACAAGCACAAAGTCTTGCAAAAAAAGCAAGTACAAACATGCACATAAGTATTCCCAATCAAGAAAAGTTAAGTTGTAAATATAACTAATGGGTTATTTGTTGATAAGGGATATGGTACATTTAGTTAAGGTTTTAGTAAATGTTGCCTTTCAACTCTGCGATTGATATCATTGTCAAGGATGTCTTCATTTTGATATGTATGTCTAGTAATCCAAATAGAAGTCAAGAAAAGTGGAATTAATTTTGACTAGGCATGCGTTTACGGTCTTGTTTCGATGTGCAATGCTTCGTGAAAACTTTCTAGAGGTCCTTTGGGTAGCTATATAAAGGAATTTGGATTCTCATCCTTCTTTGCGACACGGTGGTAAGTTATAGTCTTTCGTTGGATATGTGTTAATGAAATTCAATGGTGATAAAGTAACTTCGACAAAGAAGGTCGATCTAGACCTTTTGGCTCTGTGTAGCCATACAACAAAAAAAAATTGCAAGACTTTGTCCTCTTAGTCTCTGTCGAGAGGGAAGATCCGATTCTTCCCAAGTCGATACAATCTAGCCCTGTCCTCTTAGTCTCTGTCGAGAGGGAAGATCGCCGAACCGGGTGGTAGGGCTTTCGGTATATAGAAGAAACGGCGCCAAGGTTAGTGACTGAGGTGTGTATATATGGACTATAATCTATTAACCATCTGCCCTACTCATGCGAAAGCGTGTCCTCTTAGTCTCTGTCGAGAGGGAAGATCTGATTCTTCCCAAGTCGATACAATCTAGCCCTGTCCTCTTAGTCTCTGTCGAGGGGAAGATCGCCGAACCGGTGGTAGGGCTTTGGGTATATAGAAGAACAAATGCCAAGGTTAGTGACTGAGGTGTGTATATATGGACTATAATCTATTAACCATCCCGCCCTACTCATGCGAAAGCGTGAAGTTAAAATTTTGTATTATGATGCCTTGCATCTAGAATGAATCCATTGCAAGGACGGTAAATATAAGTAGACATGGATTTCGCCTTGATTGCGAGCCATTTTGCTTTTCATAATTATGCCTTGAAATGACATCTTTGCCTTGATTTTCCTTCGTCATAGATTTTTTTGGTTATTCTCATGGATGGTCATTTAGTCTAGCGACTTTCCTTGATTGCCCTATTCTTTTAGCTCATTAATGTGTTTGATGAACCATCTTTGGAATGTGTCGGTTTGTGTGGTTTTTATCTGGTTGTTCATGGGTATAATTGTGCTTGATCAATGCACAAAGGAAGAATGTAATTGTATCTCTATTCGCAATCTGCAGCAAAGGTCTGAGTAAATGATCGTTCTCCTCTACTGATCCTTTCGCTAGCTTCTGTGAAGATAATGCAAGATCTGTTGTTATTGGGATGGGATACCATTATGGACTACTGGGATGATGTTTACTGATACTATATTGTATATTTTTGAGATACTAGCATTATTCATTTATGTACATGTATGGATTAGTGATTGTTAAACAAAATACATATGCTAAATGCCCTTGCGTAGTATTAATTATAGAGATATTTGATAAAGAATATAATTGATGATAACATCGTGCATGCATGCGCCGTTATGTCTCAATGAAATTTGTGAAAAAACATGATTTTGCATGTATAACTACAACCTTTACATGTATTTTAATGTCTTTGGCTAAAGTAATTTGTCATACTTTCACACGTATTGTATCGCGATTTGCGTTCTTCATTTTTGAATAATATGATTTCCATGTTTGGCATGTTGCCTACCATTTTTCCTCTTCTGTTGCCGACAAGTTTGCAATAGCGACAAGATGTCATTTGTCAACTAAATTTGTTTCTTTTCATTTGCGATTTTACTCTGAAATTAGTATCAAGATTTACTCTGAAATAGCTTATCTATGAAAGCGGAAGAATTGCGGCGCATTCACCGCCCACGTCACCCAAATTTTCACAGACGTCCATCGCTATGCGTGCGTGACGATCCGACCGATCCACACAGCGGTAAGGGCCTCGCAACGCCATGCATGTGATGCTCACTACCTAGATATAGTGCCATCAGATATATTTCATTCAATTAATTTTTGTTGTTGTGGTAGTACAGATAGCAAAGAGTTTATCAATGGTAGCATCTCATTTATTGCAGGTACTGGCCGAAAGAAGCCTGACTAGCTCTTGGTGGTTTGAAGGTCAACAACGGGTTTAGATTTTGGAACCGAACCACTAGGAAAGATTTTCTGCATTGCACTTATTGTTCATTCAATTTGAACTGATGATAAAATCACCTTTCATATTGCATGAAAAAAATGCAGGCCGTAACATATCTCTTCCTACTTTCATTTCCGGTAAGTAGATGGCTGTTAATGAAGCCTGAGGAGCACTAATTCCTCCTAAAGTTAAAAAACACTTGCTCTCATATCAAGATGATCATTTTACTTTGTCTTCTTTAAATTCATCGGACAAGGTTGGACTCTTCACTTGCAAATGTTCAGATACCAACGCCGATCCATGACAATAAAAGTGAGTACCCTATTAGCCATTCTTGTGATGTGCAACCCAAACCAAATTCAGCTCATGGGATTGGTGTCGATGTGAAGCCATGGGTAAGAGCTCATGTGACGAGCGGTGATCCTCATAGCATTCTTTGAATGGGTGAATTCTTTGGTTAGAACAGTTCACTTTATAACAAATCAAATTGTTGTATAATTTTTTGATGGTTGTTTCTCTTTCATTTACGTGTATCCGTAGCATATAGTCTTAACCGAAATTCTCATTATGATGCGACTTGGCGGAGAAAAAATCGAACGGATGAAAAATCTCCAAGACCTTGTGCCAAAATTCCAATAAGGTATTATTTTTTTGTCTTTTATGTTACCCAAAAAATGCAAAATATTCGTTTCCCCACCCCATGCATCATGTTGTTGCAATTACATTCATAATTATTGAATTAGTCATTCAACTAAAGATTTGTTACTTGAAAAAATGAAACAACAACAGTATTCGTATGGTAAGAATCAAGAATATACAATGGGAAAATATATCTTGTGTCTTCGAATTTCTCGATAGGCATGCAAAATGAATTCTTGTGCTCATCGGTTACTATTTCTTTGTATTGTGATTGGATGAAAGCAAGACCTAATCTTGCCTTCCCTAAAGGCTCCTTTGTATTGTACCTTTTAGGGGGCAAGGGACATAGCCCGAGACTAATTTATCATAACTAAAGGATCCTAATTACACCCGCAAAGTTGATTGCTTTCCTTTCCATTTCTGCTTTTGAGGAGATGGCAAGTGTTTTCACTAGGATTGTGAAATTCTTCTCCAGATTTCATCGACTCTCAATTGAATTGTGAAATTATCCTGAATTTTCCTTTTGCCTCTTAAATTTTTGTATGGTAGAACATAAGAAGTTATAAAAGTACTCTCATAGCTATTGGTTTTTGCATACAGGCAATCTTGAGCCACCAAAAGTGATGCGAGGTGGAATTCTAGATGCTTTCATGCAGTATTGTAGTATCTCTTTCTACCCTAGGTTTGGAGCACATATCGGTGCTAGCAATTGATAGTAAATTAGAGATTCTACTATTTTGATCAAAGACATCGAGAGGTGCGGTGTTATGTTTTTCATCTATTCCACGTACAATTTTTCTATCAAAGAAATCAATAGGTTCTGCAATGTTATTCATGTAGATGGCAATAGCTCATGCACTATAGGTTCGCACTATAGGTTCGATACATTAACCAAAGCTAAGTTATATTAGTTTTGTGATAAGTGATAATGCTTAAAAACATGGCAGCGAGTTTTCATGGGTTCATAGATAAGAGCAGGATGGTTAGGGGTTAAGGAAACATTCATGTCTAATCGATGTGAAATTGTGAATCAACTATTTGCAACAGTTCTTGATCTTTTACAATGGGCGGTATGCTCTATTTGAAAGTTAACCTCTTCATAAATTTCAATTTGGATTCTTTATGCGATATGATTGTAATGTGAATTCGAGTTTTGAGTTACGTCTGAAAGTTTTATTTCAATGGATGGTGATCTCATTGGTGTTGTGTGTCATGAATGTTAACGGAAGCCGTTCTATTTCTCGTTGCTTATCACACATATCTTTACATTTCGACATCACGTAGCCATTGTTGAACCACTGAATTTATTAGTAGTAGTAGTAGTAGTAGTAGTAGTGTTCTATTGAATTTCATGTTATGTGCTTGACCGATCTCATGTTTTTACCGTCTTGTCTCATATGTTACGGGGTTTATGTTACTTTACCTTAATTAGCCCACTATCATATTTATTTTCTTCCTTGTGATGAAACTTAATCATTCACATATTATAATTGTTTTCGCTATTCAAAACATGGAATCTTCTCTTTCCTTTCTTTATTGAATACTAAATTTGGTAAGACTAAACTATGTGTAATCTTTGAAGTCATGAATTATAATACCTTGTCACTTCTCAAAGATCTATAAGCTTGAGTTGAAATTTGTATATTAATCAAGAGCGAGAACATGCATGGTAATACAAAATGGGTGATCTGAATTAGACATTTAAACCTTACTCAATTTCTAGATTAGTCGACATCGATGCTTAAAACTACCAAATTTCACAAAAACTAATTTTCAATCGGATCTTCCGAGAGCTAAATCTGGTAGTTTGTTCTACCATCAAGGAACCAATGCTCCTCCCGCCTTGAATTGAAGCTTATGATCAACAAATTACTTGTTTATGAACTACACAGTTCATGCTTTGAGAATCAATAAAACATAGGAGTTTTGTGACATTGTCATGGACAATATGCATAAGTTGATGTGTTGCACCTTGTTGATTCCAAATGAAGAGAGGATAGAAGGTCCAGAGACCCATGATTATCTTGATGACCTTAGCTACGAGGCGTTTTACGCAACAAGGAGATGCTATAACATTTGAATCGGAGGTAAATTTTCATTTATACGTTGATGATGTACATGGACATACTCAATTTATTTCACTACATGGGTCATTTCACCTTTTGGCTAGATACGGTTGTTGCACTTTTGTCAAGATAAGCTCAGTATAGGAGCCGCACTTGAAACGTTTGGCTAGATACGGTGTTCCTTGAAGTACAATGTCGATAGATATAATATGCTCTCTTGAAATGTTGTCTTTGCACTTGAAACGTTTTTCAGATTTGCATACAAGACCGAGCTATCCGGTATTGATCTTGTTGGTTCGGGCCTATCCACCATCCACACGGTGCCATACTGTACATTTGTTTCTCCGCCAACCGATCACGCCTGCGTCGCGATGGTTGATAAAGCAATGGTTACGAGTTTTATCTTGCTTAGATTTTTCCTTTTGATAGGGAGCTAGCATTTCTTGGCAAAATCGTATATAGACATACACATCTTTTATGTAATATAATTAAAAAACACTTATCTTCCATATTGGAATTCCCGCTTGAAAGAGAATGCCTCATATAATTATGTTGATCTTGTTTTCTTTGAAAAATTACCTATCTAATATTTGGTTTAGCAAGCATCTATGTTTTCCTCTTTCTTGTTGATCTATTTTAATATCTCTTTGCTTTACATTAATTTCTATATGAATTGGTCTTACGGTTTCATGTGATCGATATCATGCATTATAGAGAGAAATATCTAGGGTTTTGTGATAATGTATATATACATAAGTGGTGCATGTTGCCTCATATAATTATGTTGATACATTTTTCTTTGAAAAAGGTACCTATCTAATATTTGGTTTAGCTAGCATCTATGTTTTTCCTCTTTCTTGTTGATCTATTTTAATATCTCTTTGCTTTCTGTTAATTTCTATATTAATTGGTCTTACGCTTTCCTTTGATCCGTATCATGCACTATAGAGAAATATCTAGGGTTACGTGATAATGCATATATCGTGAATGGTGTGTCTTTGTTATTACAGTTCCATGCCATACATATCGTAATAATCAATATTCTTCCACTCGGATTACATGCATCTAATTTAATTAATTAAGAGTGTTATTTGGGCTTTTATTTCTTGAATTATCAACCATTATTGCAAATCGCGTGTTGATATTTGTCGCTTGCCATTATGCAAAGATGAAGACAATGGTAGATCAATATGGCGAGAACCAAGGATGAGCAATAGGTCATCGCAAGTCCCAACTCGAGCTAGAATTTACCCCTTCCTTCAAAGTCCGACTTTTGAAGAAATTAAATGAAGATCGTGAGTGCCTGGTCTCCATGATACAAATTTACCTTTTCTGTATTTCTCTAGGCTTCCATGCCACGCAGCTAGCAAGCAACACAGTTTTTTTTGCTAACATGATTATTGCACCGCTCTACTTCTTGGTTGCCTTAGGAGCCGCATAGATATTAGTTGTTTGTTTCCATAAGCATTTGCGATGAAGATATATTAGGTTTCTCACCATGGCATGACTTAATTCGACCTCGGTTGGTTTTGCCCTTGCTTCTTATGTCTTGGTGTAGGATGTCTTATTCTCTCCTTCATGACCACCTCTTCCACCGTGCATGAAGAATTTTTACGTGATAGATGACATTGAGCTGGAACTCTTATGATAAAAATTTTTATCGGATGGAATTCTATGAGGCTTTTTATTCTTAGAGCCACACACAATTTGGTATGTGAGTTCTCCTTTCCTACTTATGTATAAAAACTATTCGGTAGACATCGTGTATTTATTATGTAGAATAGTCCTGCAATAATTGGACCACCGATTTTTCCTGAACAATGAACCCATTCTATTAGCATCTAACAATTTGAAGTTGTTTAGCCAAGAACCAGATTAGATGTCCTTTATATTGTCATATTGCCATCTTAAAAATAGGATTTGTAACTTCCTTTATTTCCAAATTTTTTAAAAACAACGATAGCAATTCTTCTTTAGGGATGCATCATCCAACGCACTATTTTAGTGTATGATGATAAATTGTTTTTTCCTCGACTATTTGACTCGCTTTCCTAATTGTCATGATTAAATAGTGCATTTTGCCCTAGACCACTTGTCTTGTTAACTACACCAGCGGTGCATCCTTAGTCAAAGAAAGCGTAACATCTGAGGAAACATTGCACTTTTAGCACTCTTCCGTGGACCGATCTTCTAGAGCAGAATCTGACAAAACTATCAATGCTTAGTGAATCACAAAGAGAATTTATTCACGATGCACAATCCACGAGATAACGCTATTGACAGTTGACATGCATCAAGCATTGCCACCTTTAGGAAGACAAAGGCGAACATAATAATTATCTAACAAAGAAATGATCATTACAGGTTTCAAATGAACATTGAACTTTTAGAGATCTTAAGGAAAATATCTATTACAAAACAAGGTGGAGGACCTCTCTAGAGGCTGTAAGACTAAGAGATCTTCTACAAAATCTTCCCCGATTACTGATCGTTTGTCTACATCCTTTGGTTGTAATATGAGTCTTGAGAATTACCGAAGCTCATCTTATTATATTATGTTATTTTCTATCGCCTAAGTATTTAGTAATGGCCCTTCAATTATTTAATACCATAACATCCTTTGTTTGCACAAGCACACGAATGCCCAAATGGGTCTCTAACAACATATAACTATCTGACCTTTCTGGTTTCTCCATGCAATTTCAGAGAGTAGCTCTGTTAGAAGCAATTTGGATTCCATTTCCAATTCATGAAGCCTTTAGAAGACTTGCCAACTTTTAACCTTTGGCCTCTTGAGCTCCTCGACGATTTTCGGAGATGGGAGTAGTCTAGTCTGTACTCACTATGTTTGTCACATATTGTTTCATAGTTGCCGATCACCATCACCGCCTAAATTGCCCATATGAGGCGTATGATCCCAATAGATCTATACAAATCAATATGTGATTCATAATTTTCGGACTATCGGGACATACACAAAGTAATATAGCTATCTCTGCTTCCAATAGTAGCATGTTTCTTATCATATTCTGCATGCTATTTGTCTTTGTATGTGTCTGTATGCGTAAGAAAATAGGCACACCTTTTTATGTTTGTGTTCTAAGAACATCGATGTGTGCGATTTAATTTGTTTCTAGGTGCATGTCTCTTGGCTAATCGAATATTTTATTGAGAAAATCACGATTGCCGCCAAACTTACTTTGATATTTTACCTACAGTTCACAATTAGATAAGTTATCAAATTATACTGCATGTAACTACTTTATAAGTATGCTCCATCAAAATTCAACGATATTTCTTCATGTTACAATATTTTCCTTTTCTTTCAAGAATGTGCAATGCTCCTAACAACACGTTTTTTGTAAAGAAAACAGAAAAGCCAGGCTTACACAGTTTCCCTGTAAATATCAAACGATCAGAATTTCGCGCGACGCAGTAAACGAATTTCATGCGCCGCGGCGTAGCGCGGGTTCTTATCTAGTAAGACTAACTCACAAACTAAAGGACACAAAAGTAAATATGAACTGGAATAAACCTATCTAACTCTATGCTGCAACTGCCGTCTCGATCGAGGACGAGGCGGATCATCTGATAAGTTCCATCTCCGTGCTGATCTTCGCCGACCGCATGTCGTACGCGTTCAGGTTGGTAACCTTGATGTCCGACTCGCCATTGTTAAACATGTAGAGGTGCGCGTTGTCGCCGACGGCCTTGGTTGGGTACACTCTCGACAGGATGCTCATCTTGCCGTGGCCTCCAAAGCTCTCCACCAGAGAGTGGTCAATCTGCGCGCACCAGCGAGCACCAGTTAACAGCATCACATGATTAATTAGCAAACGAATCGATGCAGGAGCAGGTTAAGATGGTCTAGGCGACGTACCAGGGTCCTGAGGGAAATCTTGCCGCCGGTCTTGACGATGTCGACGTCGATGAAGCCGGCGAAGGTCGGCTTGTAGAGGTGGTCGGCGTAGGACGACCTGGACGGGTCGTTGCACATGAGGACGACGTGCTTGCCGTTGCTGTCGTACTTGAACACCCTGAAGAAGACGGCCGTCCTCTCCTTGAGCTCGTCGGACGCGAGCACCCACAGCCCGAACGGCCCGACGCCGCCCTTGGCGTCCGCGCCCCGCGCCGCGCACACCGTCTGCGCGTCGGCCGCCCGCCACGCCGGGTCGAACGGCTCGGCCTTGTCTAGGTCCATCACCTGGAACGACACCTCCACGTCGGCCTGCTCGGGCGACGCTAGCCCAATAACCTCGAAGTACTTGCCGCCCTTGACGAGCCTGTCGGTGACGTTGACGTGGTTGCCGCGGAGGGACTCGATCTCGGCGACCGGCCACTGCATGAGCTGCTTGCCGTCCGACGCGAGCCAGATCTTCCTCGGGATGGCCTGCACGCCGGCCCAGCCCTTGTTGACGTCGTCGGTCGTGGAGTCCGACTCGTTGGCCCACCCCCACAGGACGCGGCGCTGCATCGCCGGGTCGAGAAACGTCTTGGACGCGTAGAAGTTACCGTAGTCGTACCGGAGCCCGTCGTTTCCGTCGGCGAGCGCCGCGTCCGGCACGTACGTCTCGGTGGCGTGGTCGTACGTCCCGAACGTGTAGTACTCGAACCGCGTCAGGTCGAGGCTCACCTTGAGCACGTGCTTCTCGCCGCCGCCGACGCCGGGGGAGGTCACGCGGTAGAAGTCCGGGCACTCCCACATGCCGGTGTCGCCGGAGTGCAGCGCGCGCCGCGCGGGCGTCCACCGCTTGAAGTCACGGCTGCGGTACAGCGCCGCGAAGCCCCGGTGGTTAACCTTGGTCCCGATCACCAGCCGCCAGAGCCCGTCGGGGCCCTGCCACGCCGTCGTCGGGTCGCGGAACGCGGTGGCGTTCATCCCCAGCCCCGGCGCGATGACTGGGTTGTAGTCCGGCTTGACCCACTCCCGGAGGTAGGGGTCGGAGATGTCCTTGGGGTAGGCCACGTTCTGCACCTGCCGGCCCTGGTCGTCGATTCCGGTGTACATGATGACCGGCGTGCCGTCCGGGAGCACTGTCGCGGAGCCCGACCAGCAGCCGTTGACGTCGAACGGCGCCGTCGGGTAGATGGCCGGCTCGAGCATGACCCAGTTGACGAGGTCCTTCGACACGGCGTGCGCCCACACGATGTTGCCCCACACGGCGGCCTTGGGGTTGTACTGGTAGAAGAGGTGGTACACGCCCTTGTAGTACATCACGCCATTAGGATCTGCACGTACGCGCGCACGCAATGACGCAAATAAACACGAGCAAATCAGTTTCCAACGCATTACACATTTCACATCGGAAGATTAGAGGACACCGTGAGAGATTAGAGGGCAAAATATATCGAGTTGTCGCCTGGATTGATGCATGCACGTACCGTTGATCCAGTGCTGGGGAGGCTGGAAGTGGAAGCCGGTGCGGAGCGTGTCGTCGACGTGCTCGGTCTTGAGAGACTGCAGGTCGGGGAAGACCTGGTGCGACGCCTCCGCCGTGCGCCAGGAGGACGACGACAGCAGCGCGAGCAACAGGAAAACCACCCACGTTCCCGTCGGAATCGCCATGTCGTCGTCGAAGCAAATCAACTCAAAGCGTTGGTTGGTTCGACTTCAACTACTGGTTGCTATGGAGAAGTCCGTGGGTGGAGACCGCACGTACGTGCGTATTTATAGGGGTGCCAGTCTTCCGAGTCTAGTCGCCTACGTTACGTACGTGCGTGCTGTCGGATTAGAATTCGTTGGTTAATTGGATTACGTACGGGAAGTCGTTCCGGATTAGAGATAATTAAATCTGACGGGGATCGATCGGTACAAGTATTACAAGTCGTGGATTCATGCGTCCCTGACGTACGGCCTCCTTATACGTCCATGATTTGGCATCGATTCAGCATCCATGCCGTACCCGCCTGAGACTCTTGGACAGCTAGCTATGCAATGAACCGTGATCAGTTTATCCCGTCGTGCCACCTAATTAGGGACGAAAAGGGTGCATAAGGGCATCTACAATATATATACAATGGTTGTTTGTAATACATCTTTGTATCATAGATCTATAGATATAACTAAAGATAACTCATGCAAAGATTGTTTGTATAGTCATCTATAATGATCTCTTATATGATTAATAAATTGTCTATACAATGTTGCTGACCGTCTGTTAATTAGTAGAGTTTATCTTTCTCTCATCCATGTCACACAAAATCTTAGATGCAATAGATTTACACACATTTGACATATACTATCTATCTATCTATCTATTGCTACTTAATTTTAAGATTAACCCTGTACTTGTATTTGTATGCGACATATTTTAGATCAATATAGAGGATACGTACCGGAAGAAAAGTGTACCGACTGGACACTTCCGTGTTCGCATCAGATTAATATCATGTGGATACACGATAAATATATATACAACATGGTTATCTTTTTTAATTTAATATTAGTGAATTGCGTAAAGTTCCTACATAAGTATAATTAGGATTTTCATTTATATATATTCAAGTATTGAACACAACCAGATAGAAAAAAAAAATAACAACAAATAAAAAGTAGAACAAAAAAAAAAAAGAGAGGAAGCGCTGGAAATTAGAATTCCCACGCCTTACACCATGTCTGTTAGTTGTAAACGTCTTATGATAGCCTAGCATATTCAAAAGCCGAATTTGTATTATATCTGTACTAATTAGGCCCACATCCACGTCGAGGAATTTAATATCTCAATTTGCACTTGCATTCTTGATATACACATTTCCACTTATGTTTTTGAAACATCCTAAAATTTTCAAAAGTTATATGCTATGTTCCAAAGTCTCTTTTCTGTACTTTCTCATTTTTTTCTAAGATTTTCAGCATTTAAGAAAATTGTTTCCTTAAATCTAGTTGTTTTTTACAATTTTAAAAATGTAGTTAAATCTTTGTCATAGCCTAGAAATAATTTATTTGAGTTCTAAATAATTTCAACGGCCTCTCCAAAACTTTTCATAATTTTTGGAGTTGCTTTGCTAATTTTAGAAATTCAAACTTAATTTTTGCATTTAAATCAACTAAGAAAGCAAATAAAATTCAGGTCCGCGCTCATGGGTTAAATCCCTTCCATCAACCTGGCCTGTCACTGTTTCGGTCCAACTCCATCCCACATATCAGCCCTCCTTGAGCTGTCTTATCTTTCCCGCTTTCCCCACATGAAAGCATATTTCGTTGAAATATTTTTCTCTCTTAACCACTCACTAGTCATCTTCTTCCACAAGCTTGTGCCTACGATGGGAGAGCTCTCGAGCGCACTGTTGAGCCAGCAGATTCTGACTCCACTACCCACTGTTTTGCCCTCTGACACTCACTGGTTTGTCCTCTCCTCCAAGCCACAGACGAGTAGACGACGTCGACCACAAGCCTCTGCTGCTCGAGTTTCTTGTGTTTTGTCCCAAGCTATTGCTGGTTCTCGTTGGATAGAGCAACGTCATTTAGCACTTTCAAGCCTAATCGAGAGCGCTATTCTTCTTCTCTAAGCTCACTGCCTCTCTTTTACTTGGTCACAGCCCCTATATCTCACTGAGTTGCTCGGAACGCCAATGTCATCCTTAACACCAGTGCGCGCCCTCCACCACGCTTTGCCGTGGAACACACCCTTCCCGGTGAACTAACTCTTTGACACTCGTGTCACATTACACCATTATGATTCCTCTTCAATGCTCATCAACCAATTCGGAGATTTTTCAGCATATCATCAGTGCCATATCTTCCCTCGCAACTTCGTTTGTCATTATCGCCAAAGCCGTGTGGTCATTTGTAGCTCAAACCCTCTGCAACATCCTGTCCACCGACCTCGTCATTGTCATTCTCCTATCTTCGGTGAGCTTTAGATTTAAATATGGTCCTTTACACGTTTCTAGTCTTCCTTAGAACCTTATTTGCATGATGGTTGCAATTGATTTTCTCCTTTAAACTCCACCACTGTTTTGACCCGTCACCGTCTTGGTTTTTCCGTCGCCAGCCTTTCCCCACTGCTCTCATCCGCTGCTAGTCGTCTGGATAGGTACCTAGAGTTCCCATAAAGCTTCTACACTCATCATCACTTAGCTCGTTTGAGCCATCTTGCGTGTTAGTTTCCTTCCACCTCTTCTGTCGCCATTCTTCGTCATTGTTAGCTCTACTCCGACCACCTTGTGCCATGTCGCTGCCACCAGTGACCTCGCCGTCAACTCCGCAATCCATTTTGCCGATTCTCGCATGCCAATCCTAGTGTCGTTCGATGCCAGTGAGCCTAGTCAGAGACCGCTATCGCTCTTCTTTGTTTCTTTCTATTATCTCGTTTTATCTCTCTGACATCTAGGGGCCAAATATTAGTCACATAAATCATGGTTAAGAAAAAATTTAGTGTAATTAGGAACTAATGTGAGTATAATAGGTGGGACGCCTTGTAGTTTTGTAATTAAGTCCAGTTTTAAGTTTTTGTGAGAATGAGAGGTAGGACCTACTCGAGAAAAATCAGTAAAAATAATAAAAATCTAAAAGGTGGACTCCACTATTAAATAAATTCAAAAAAATAGAAAAACCATCTTTAGTTTTGTAGGAATACGTTTTTCCCCATAGAAAAACGTAATATATAGAAATACACCATCAACATCACCTTTGACACAATATATTCTTTTTAAAAAAATTTCTAGTTGAGTTTGATTCAAATATATATAATTTTTCATTTGAACTCTAAATTAAGTAAAACCAGTTTCTAATTTTTTCTAAAATCATGAGATTCCAAAGGCCGCAAAAAATATTTGGATTTGCTCATTGTTTGGATTATTTTGGCACTTATTTGCAACTATTTGATTTTTTTGCATATAGATGCCGACGTCCCAAAAAATCCCACCAATTTACTAGAGTAAGACGAAGTGTTCAACTAGCAAGGAAAGCATTCCTTTGATCATATTGATCCTATATTTTATTGTTATGTGTGTGTGTTCAAAACTATTATACATGTGAGTATTTCCAATAAAAATCGTTATATTGATGGGAATTGTAGATATATCCAATTGTTTGGATATACCCTACCTTGATAAATCAAAACTTTGCCATTTTCACCTTAGTAACTATTATCGAATGCTCAAATAATTATATATGGAAAGCTGGAATAGACGTATGATATATGCTTAATTCTACTTATACCGATATCCCTTATACTACATAGACTATGGTCAAATGTTCGTATCAGAATTCTTCAAAGTTATGGTCCATGGATAACACCTCTATTAGTTTAGCTAAAATATAAAATATGTTTTAGACTTGTACGAATACTTGTGGAGATCGGTGCTTGTGCACGAGATACGGGTATGTGTTTGTCTTGCCCAAGTCACTAAGGACCGAATCTATGGTGTAGTTAAATTCAAGAATCAATGTACAAACCACATGTGTTTTTTTATGGGAAGGTTCTGGCATAATAAGTTGCCTTTGTTTAGCAACAAAACCATATGTGGTAGCTGATAGGTGGAATCAAGCTTGTGCAGGAGGGTGTACTCCCTTCTTGTAGAGATCTCGTTGGGTAAGCGTGGTGTCCCTAACACAATATTTAAGCTCTACGAATATCGAAGGGGTTTTCCTTATCCTAAAGAGGGTATCGGTGGGCGGTTTGTTGTTAGGACCGACAATGTAAAAGTTTTGTCATAAGCTCTCAAATCGGGTACCAAAGGTATCGCGTGACATGTGTCTACATGGTGGGATATTTATGTCGTGTGGATAAAGTTGTACAGCTTCTACATAGTGTGTGAATCTATTTAATAGTTGTGTCCCCAATTGTGGATGACTTGGTGAATCCTCCTCTATAGTAACTGTCGGGGGCCGGGCAACCCTTGGTCGGTCAGCATAGTCAACCGGTCCCCTAGCTCGAAAGGCCTCGATCAAAGACTCGGATCAAGCTCGAGGCCGCTCGACCTAGGGCGCAGTATCTCCGAGCTCGGGGCCCTCACAACCTGCTGTTTGGGATGATTCAAGGTCGGTGGCGTTCCTTGGATCCCGAACCGTCATCACTTGGCGATTCTGAGCGTGGGATCGTGGAGTAATCTGTAGCTGGCATGGATCGAACGGTTTCCACCGGCTATCAATGTGCATGAAGGCCACGATCAGGAATACTCCCGAGCGTTGCAAGGAGAATGGGTATAAGGCGAGGCTTTGTAAACACTTAGGGAGGATAACCCGGCACACACACACCGAGTTCAAGTTTAGACTTAGCATCGTCAAGATTGAGTGTAACCCTCTCTTGTACTCACAAACATCGGGAACCACCACCGCAAGGTGGCCGGAGTAAACTATTATCTTCTCGGGGCTCGAACCAGATAATCCTCCATCTCGTTCGTTGTCCCTAGCTCAGACCATCGACCTCCTCGACCTCATTCCCTGTTCGAGCAAAGCGCGATTGTGGTCCCATTTCTCATTGACCCTACCTCATTTTACTGCGGTTGGCGATCCCGATCGTCGGCAATTTGGCGCCAACCGTGGGGCCCGATTGCTTTGTTCATTCACGGGGAAAAACTCCGAGGTCTTAGGAGCATGGCGTTCTCCATCGACGAACACTCTTCAGCGTGGGATCGGACGCGAGTCCGACTCCACATCCTCGTTCGCCTTCCCCACCACCGTGTGGCAAAGCCGTCTTCATGGCGGACGCCTCCGGTGAGGACGCGGCAGCGGCGGATCGCGACCCACAAACTCCCGAGGATGCTCGTCGAATGATCCACGTTGCGATCAATCAGGCCATTACTGCGCTCCGACGGAGGACCAGAGAGGCTCCTCCCTCGGGGCGCCTTCAGCGCTATTGCGGGATCATGGTGATCCCGATAGGGCAAAATCGAGCTCTTTGGCCGGGCCTTGGCGAAGAACTCGATCGGCCGGCCTGGCGAGGCCATTCCTCCGCAGCACCGTCACCGATTCGAGGACCCCTTCCACGAGAGCGGCGACAATTCATCACGTCGTCGTAGGCGCACCATCGGCCGTCGCCGAGGCGAAGCGCCGCCGTCTCGGCAACACCCTCGGGGCAAGACCCGGCAATTTGACGCGAGGTGAGCCACACAAGCTCCACGCCAACCGGCGGCGAGTCACGAGGACTTTCCCAGGCATTACGCGGCGTCGTCGCGCCAAGAGACCGCTGCAATACCTCCCAGCGACTCCGTGCTCGGCATCATGACCGATCTCGCCAAGATCGAAGTCGTCAAGGAGCCCGGGCTCGGATTCGTCTGCGATGGAGATCTCGTTGGCGCGATCGCTCGGCGTACACCCGTCGACCTACGGTTGTGTGGCGTACTCGGCGACCTTCGCCGTGTATCTTTGCTGCTTTCGGTTTAAACCCACTTTGATCGGCGCCGACGGAACCAAGAACCCCGACGAGTTCTGTCCATCTACTCGACCGCCATTTTGGCGGCGGAGGTAACGAAGTTGGTCATGGCCAACTATCTCCGGCCGTTACGGGCCGCCTTTGCCGAACAGCTCTTCAACCAGAGGCGGTTCCTTGGTCGTGGCGCCAAATCGAGCGCCCTCGCTCCAACTTCCGAGTATTCGGCGGCGAGGGAGGAGAAGGACTTGGATCGCGTCATCCAGGGCAAGCGAGCCTCTTCGTGATTTTGTGCGGCGGTTCATCCGCACAAGAACGATTCAAGCATCTCGATGAAGCGATTATCAAGGCCTTCAAGTTTGGCGTTAGCGACGGCGCCTTCAAAGACCTCGAGATCACGACAAGGCTCGGCGTCAACAAATTGTTTACGCATGGCGGAGCAGTGCGCTGAACGCGACGACGCCGTCCATTGAAGCGCGATTCGACCAAGGTAAGCTTGGTGCGAGCCACTCGAGGTGGCCCGTCCAACTCAAGGCGTCGACCAAGACACCCGCACCAGAAGCGGAAGCGTGACCGCAGGACGGCGGAGGTCGTGCATGAGTCATCGTCTCGGCGGACGGACGGCGTGAGGTCCTTGAGTCCGGGATCGGACTTCGGGGCGGGACCCGACCTCGTCAAGGTCGGCCTCGATCCCCGCCAGCCTGAGGCCAGCCCAGAAAGAGGGCGGCACGGCTGGACCTCGGAGGACCGGCACGCCGACCGCAGAGGAGTCGAAGCGGTCGAGACGACGAGGCGAAATTTTGCTGTTTCCGCAGGCGGCCGCCCGCGACCTGCGGTCTGCGAGGCTTGGCGGAAAGCTTGAAGCCTTCTATGACGGGCGTGGTGAGATGCCCGTGCTCCGAAGGATGACGACCGGCCGAAAGGGTGAATCTGGGTCGAACCGGCGACCTCGACTGGAATTCCAGCAGGCGGCCGGATTGATGTTATCTTCGGGGCTCGGCGACCTACCATCGGCGCGAGATCAAAGGCTGCTTCTCGGACCATCTATCGAGTTACATCGGAAAGCCCGTCGGCGGCATTGCAAGTGGGCGGGCCACCATCACCTTTTCTCCGGAGGATGCCTTACAAGGTATGGCGAGACTTAAAGACCGCCTTGGTCGTGACCCGACCATCGGCAACACGGTGGTCGGGCGTGTCATGGTCGGCGGCGGCTCTCTTAATTTCTTTGCGGCGGAAGCACTCGGCCGGATCACGATTCCCGGTCAAAGATCAAAAGCATCGCCATCCCTTCTTCGGAATCGTTCACGGAGCTCGACTACTCCTTAGGGCGGTGGTCTTGCCGTCACCTTGGCGGCTCGGACAACTTCCGCGACCGAAATGATCACCTTTGAGGTGGTCGAGGCGATCTCCGTCAACGCTATTCTCGGAAGGCTGCCCTCATCAAGTTTATGGCGGCTAATCATTACGGTCATCGGTGCATGAAGCTCCCAGCCCCAACGGCATCGTTATCGTCTTGCGGTGACTGCTGCGGCACATGGCTGCAAGAGACCAAAACCTGGCGCTTCGCCCGACATCTTTGCCCAAAGAAGGTCGAGAGGTGACGGAAAAAACGCCCGGCGGCGGCGATCCAACCAGCCAGGGCAACAAAACCGTCTTGCTCGAGGAAGGCGACACGACCAGGTGTGTCCACGTCTCGGCCGAGCTAAGTCCCAAATAGGAACTCGAGCTCGTCACCTTCCTTCGCGCCAACAAAGGTATATTCGCTTGGGAGCCTGCGGATATGCCTGGCGTTCCAAGGGAGGTGATCGAGCACAAGTTACAGGTCAGAGCCGATTCTAGACCTGTGCGTCAGAAACTACGTCGCTTCTCCCCAGAGAAGGTTGCGGTCATCAAGGAAAACCTTGATAAGCTCCTGAAGGCCGGCTTCATCCGCGAGATCGACTACTCCGAGTGGCTGGCCAACCCGGTCATCGTGCAGAAGAAGGGTGGCAAGTGGAGAATGTGCGTCGACCATACGGGGTTGAACTCGGCCTGCCCGAAGGACAATTTTCCCCTTCCGCGCATCGACCAGATCGTCGACTCCACCGCCAACGCCAAGATGCTAAGCTTCTTGGATGCTTACTCAGGCTACCACCAGATCAAGCTGGCGGTCGACGACGAGAGCAAGACTGCCTTCATCACCCCGTTCGGCACTTATTGCTACACGACCATGTCGTTTGGTCTGCGCAATGCGGGGCAACATTCGGCGTTTGATGACTAAGACCTTCAAGCCGCAGATTAGGCGAAACCTCGAGGTCTCGTAGATGACATCATCGTCAAAAGCCCTCCGGGGCGACCACGTCCGTGACCTTGAGGAAACATTTGCAAACTGAGCAGTACAAAATCAAGCTCAACCCCGAGAAGTGTGTGTTTGGCGCGCATCGGGGAAGGTCCTTGGATACATGATCGGGGCTCGGGGTTGGTCCAAACCGGAGAAGATCAAAGCCATCGAGAAGATGGAGCCCCGACCTCGATCAAGCAAGTACAAAGCCTCACCGGTCGCATGGCCGCCTCGTGAGATTCATTTCGAGGCTCGGCGAAGCGAGGTCTTCCATTCTTTAAGACCTGCGCAAGCAGGGGCTTTGAATGGACTCGAGCTTCTACGATCTTTCGGCGAAGTGAAGGTATATCATCATCCCCACCCTCCTTACAACTCCATGACTGGCGAGAGGTTCTTTGCTCTATCTTGCGACCACCGCCCAAGCCGTGAGTCTTTATCCCTAATTGCGAGCAGGGCACAAAGACATCAATTTACTATGTCGGCGAGGTCTTACATGGCCCAAAGGAGCGTTATCCGCAAGTCTGGCTACCAGTATGCTCTTCTCATGGCCTCGCGCAAGTTTCGACACTACTTCGGCGCATTAGTGGTCGCGTCGAGCAACTTCCGCTCGGTGACATCTGCGGAATCGAGAAAGCGGCGGGACGGATAGCTAAATGGGCTATGGAACTGGCGGCGTTTGACATCCGTGTCGTGGCGAAACGGCTATCAAGTCACAGTGCTCGCCGACCGTGGTCGAACAGAGCGTCGCGGCCGCCCACAGGCTCGAGGTCGAAGAAGAGAAGCCACGGATCATGTTCTTCGACGGCTCGAGGTCCTTCAAGCGCTCGGGGCCGGGATACTTATCCTTACCCAGAAGCGCCAGTTGAGGTATGTAGTTCGTTTTGGCTTTCCTGCGACCAATAACATGGCGAATATGAAGCTCTCTTGGCGGGCTTACGAGCACGCAAGTCCTTAGGCGTCTGACGGTTGGTCGTGAAGGAGACTCGGCTCGTCATCAACGATACAACAAGGACTATCAATGCTCGGGGGATGCAATGGCAAGGTATCTCACCGAGGTCCGCAAGATGGAGAAATGGTTCCAGAACTTGGAGCTCAGGCATGTCCCTAGGAAGGACAACTCTAGTGCCGACTTTCTCTCCAAGCTCGGCTCTTCCGACGAAGAGATACTCCCCGACGTCATCCTCGAGGCCGATGGCTCCGTCTATCTCCGATCGAGGTCGTGCTTCTTTGTGGTGGAAGGTATTCCGCATGGGCGAGCCCATACGGCTTCTGACGCAGGGCGACTGCCGCCCGACCCATTATGAAGCGGGATTAAGCGTCGAGCAAGCTTAAGCTTCGTGGAGCAAGCTCTGAGCGGAAGCTCGTGGATGGCAAGCTCTCGAGCTCGTGAATGTCTGGTCGGCATCCGTGACTCCGGTGCATCTCCACGGAGGAAGGTAAGTACCTACTCAACGACATCCACTCAGGGGCTCTCGTTCTGATCGTTAGGCGCACTTTCTTCGTCTCAGCTTTCGGGCGATGGTCGGGTCAAGGCCTTTATCCGTGGTACTCGGATATTATTCGCTGCGAGACATCGTCAAAAGCGAGATTCTGATGAGCTCAAAACGCTACTGGCACGACACAGGTGGGCGAACTTTCCACGTCTTATGGTCTATTCAGTACCCTGATCGGCCGAACAGCAGGGTCCACACCCTTCGGCTCGTGTTTAGTCTTGGCCGTCCCGCCTCCGGAGAATGCTGGCTCAGCTCGCTTGGTCGGTCTGATCGACCACGCCGATCGACCGAGCAAACGGTCTCTTGACCTTGCCCTCGCGGAAGAAGTAAGATGTGCCTTTGCTACGATCGGCGCGATACACGCAAGCTCTTCGCGGACATGCGTCTCGGTCGATGCGACCTAGGAAGCTCCTTGTTGGGGACTTAGCCACGAGGCGGATTCGGTATTGTCGGCACCAACAAGTTATCCCAGCGGTGGGAGGGCCCTATAGAGTCGTTTCAGCAGATCGCCGCGGGGCTTCTGCTGCTAGCGATGCCGATGGCGAAGAGCTTTCTAGCTCGTGGAACATAGATCAACCGCCAAGTTTTATGTGTAATCTCTATACCTTTAAAGCTCAATAAAGGATATTCTCCGATTTCTATCATTCATGTCTTTTTCTTTATGAGCGTCTCTGTAATTTTTTCTTCTGCACGACTTTCGCATTCGCTCCTTAGTGCAGGTATCACGAGCTTTACGTTCACCCCCGGTGGTCGAGCTCAACGTAAGGCGAAACTCTTCATAATCAGCTCACCCCCTGCGTCCGGGTTTGAACTACAAGCTCGGCCTTAACTATTGAGTGCATGCATGGTCGAGTGGTCGTGGAGTTGGTGATTTATTCACTTTGGGTTAAACTTCTTTGCATTTCTTTTTCAGCGAGTACTCCATCTCGATTCTGCGAGTCATGGTCATTTGCTTGTCTTATACTTGTGTCCAAGGTCGGCGTTGCTCGACCTTAGACCCAACAGTAGCTAGGATGTAACATCTCTGAGCGACCTATGGATCTTGATCGCGAATAAGCGCACACTTCAAAAAAGGTAACCCAAACCGAGTTGATAACATCGAATGTTTTACGAGGATCAAGGATGTTTGAGCTCTGATCCTCCATCTCGTGAAGCTTCTCTTCTTTCGAGCTTCGGCGACTCTCAGGCCGCAGCGTCGAGGCTTGGTTTCTTGCAGAGGGCCTCGTTAGTTGCGTCCGTGGCTCGGCGATGTTAAATCGTTGAGTTGGGCCAAAGCGGTCTTCGCCGCCTATTTATGCCAAGTTTCTCCTCGGCCCGCGACTTTGGCCTCTAGCTCGGGAGACGCCTTGGTTGAGGATGATAGCTCGGCAATCCTCTCAACGCCTCGACCTTGCACGCTTTCACGGCGGCGCCGTGGCCGTAGCGATGGTTTGCTCCTTGGCGACTTCCTCAAGTGCCACGACCTTGGCCTTCGTCGGCAAAGCGCTGGGCAGGCGGCGGCTTGTTCCTCAACGGCCTTCGAGGGCCTCGATCTGGCGAAAGGGTCTCGGCGCCGAGTCTGAAGAAGTTCGCTCTGCGGCGGCCTTCTCCAAGCGGCTTTCGACCTTAGCGCTCCGCATCAAGGGCCTCGATCGCTTTAGTCGCTTCGGCGCTTCGTGCTCCTGCGCCTTCAACCCATGCTCACGCTCGGAGGATCTGGTCCTCTCGAGCTCGGCATGACATGGGACACCTCAGCGCCACCATCGTGCGGCGCGGTCGTTGAGCTCGGTTGGCCTTCGATTTCTGTAGCGTCGGCCTCAATGGTCGCTACTGAGCTTGGGCGCTTCGGTCTCCCTCTCTTCCACGGCGTTCAAGATCTAGCGAACGCGTCGACATGCTTTCGTTGAGACCTTGAAGCCCTCGAGTCCGCCGCCAACGCCTTGAAAACAAGGAACACGATTTGGTAAGTTGTCAAGAACACACAACTTAACGTATTACGGGGCATATAAGGAAGGTTCCTACCTCACGGAGTCATTTGTTGGCCTTGCTTGGAGAACTCCTCGTTCATTTCGTCGGCGGTATGTTGATCTCAAAACCTTCGCCCGGTCCCGTGACCTAGGCCTTCTTCAATCACCGCCGGCACACCTTGTCCGGGGCCTACGAACGGCGTCTTGCGTGCGATCGAGATCCTTCCACATCGGTGCCATGTCGGACCCCGACTAGAGGTATGGCGGCGGTAACCGGACCCGACCTCCGTAGTCAAGGTTCCGCCAGCTCGATGGCGGGAGTTGCGCAGCGACGACATCAGATCCCACCTCACCGGGGTGGAGTGTTGTGTTCCCGAAGGCCGAAGTTATAAGCGGGTCATCGGAGTGCCTCCGTTGTCGTGGTCGCTCTCCGTGGCGAGGGAACCGCTGATCTCGCCATCGGTAGCGGTCTTGGTCGGCGGGGCCTCGGGGACTTGGTGACACGGCCGCCAACGATCGTGCGCGCCGCGACTTGAGGCCGTCTTGGCCCATGTCTCCCTCGATCTCGGGAGGATCGGCGACCAGAGTGCCCGTCTCGCCGGTCTTTGTAATCCTCGTGATCGCGGGTTGGGGTCCCCTTCGTCCAGGAGCTATCGGGGCCTTGGTCGAACCCTCCGAGGCAGGGCCCGGCTCGAGGCCCCGACGGGGCGCGCCTTTGTCGAGAAGGCCGTGGCAGGGCGGCATGTAGCGTCTGCCCCTCCTCGGACTCGGACTCGCCACTGAACAACGAGCATTGTCGAGTGGGCAAGCTCGGGTCTCGAGCACTCGAGTCTGCAATCAGGATAAGCACTAAGAAAACACGGAGATGGAGCGGGTTGCAAAGCCGGGCTCTTACAGGTCAGTGGCCTCTGCCTCGTCGATGGCCGCGATGGTCTGTTGCCCGAGCTCGGAGGAGGAATCCGCTTCCTTCCTCACAGTGCAGGGAGGCGGCTTCGCGATGAGCCCGCACCGCTGGCGGGGGCTCGGTGGTCTGGCGGCGGCAATTGCGCTTTATTCTTGCCAAGTAAAGAAACTTTGTTAGGCCACGAGAAGCCAAGAGCGCGAGCTCGAAATTGGCTATGATCGTCTTTACCGTGGGCGCGGTCACCCCATTCGATGTGAGGCCTCTTAGTCCTCTGGCGGTCGGCTCGGTTGAGGAGTCTTTTCTTTCCTTTTGCTCTTGCCCTCATCGGGCAGGGAAGCGATCTCATGTTGTCTCCCACAACTCTTGATGATCCTACAAGCAAGCACGGGTCGAGGCAAAGGCGTGCGCATGTTCGGATGAGGTCAGAGGTCGTGGAAGGCTTACCTCGGGCTTTACGTGCCAAAGGCGTTCTTGAGACCGGGTCGTCGAGAGTGTACTCATCGCCGGTTCCCGAACATTTCACGCATCTGGCATGACCAGGACTCCTTGGCCTTCTACGAACAAGAGCCATCGGAGGAGGAAGAAATGCGAAGTCAAGCAAAAGCCTTGTGGTGAAGACCTTACCAGATGAACTCTCGCGGGTCGAATCGTGGCGTCCACGGATCTGGGAAGCGGATGTAACCTCTTCGGGAGAGACACCCGATTCGCGAAAGTCGTTCGCGATCGCTGGCCGGTGAGACCGCGTGTGGCGCAAATGTGGATGGCGGCGATGGCCTGCGTCGGCGTTGAGGTCCTCGATCTCT
Organism: Guadua angustifolia; assembly: GCA_036346375.1. Lineage (NCBI taxonomy): Eukaryota > Viridiplantae > Streptophyta > Magnoliopsida > Poales > Poaceae > Guadua > Guadua angustifolia. The sequence continues at coordinate 8,368,224 of CM070505.1, forward strand.
GGGGTCTCCATCTTCCCATGTGGCGGCTCCTTCGTGCTCATGACCTCCGTTCTCCCCTTCTTGAGGTAGAACCGGCGCTTCGACCATGGACCAAGAGAGTCGGCGAGGATCTTGGCGAAACCCACTTGAGCCGGGCAGCTGCGGAAGTAGAGGCACCGACCACGGGTCCTTCCCGGCGGAAGAGGGAAAATGGCGGAAGAAGCGAGGCGTGGGAAGAATCCCGGGAACCCCTCGCACAGATGGGAGAAGACGGCTAGGGTGAGGGCGGAATTGGGTACCGGGTTGATCACTTCAATTTGGCAACGTCGAGGGCGTCGGCGAGTCGCTCTCCGGGTCCGTAGCAGAAGAGGAATCTTTGCTCGATCTGAGCGATCTCGTCATCCAGGGGCGAGTTCGGTCTCGCCACGAACAACCGCCAGTCACGATCCAATGACCCCGGGCCTCGAGCTCCTTCATCCTCGTGATCGACAAGGTACTTTTCCCAGCTTGGCCATGGTGAAGCGTCGTGTGGAGATGGAAAAGCGATGCCTTTCGGGCGAGAAGGCTTGGGAGGAGGCCTTGCTCAGGTGATGATCCAAAGCTCGGGGTCTTCCACGGCGCTCTTGGGATTTAACCTCCTCTGGCGCCTCAAAAAGCGCCACGGCATGATTAGACGGGCTCAATTAAGACACAGGCGGCGGACTCGAAGCTTCTTGCAGGTGTCCGCATTTTGTTGGCATCCGTATCACTTGAAAAAATCAAAGGTCGCCAGTGTCTCGCTTTGGGGTTCACTTGCGATCTCACTTGAGCCTCGAACAAGGTTCCAAGACCTTGCAAGGGTTGCGCCAATGACTTTGTTGGGTGAGGCTCGAGGCCGTCCTTGGTGCTACTTCTCGACCTTGAGCCTCGGGGCTGGCTGCCGGGGCGGGCAACCCTTGGTCGGTCAAGCCTGATCAACCGGTCCCCTAGCTCGAAGGCCTCGATCAAAGACTTCGGATCAAGCTCGAGGCCGCTCGACCTAGGCGCAGATATCTCGAGCTCGGGGCCCTCACGACCTCTTGTTTGGGATGATTCAAGGTCGGTGGCATTCCTTGGATCCCGACACGTCATCACTTGGCGATTCTGAGAGCGTGGGATCGTGGAGTAATGCTGTGTAGCAAGCGGATCGAACAGTTTCCACCGGCTATCAATGTGCATGAAGGCCATGATCCGAGGAATACTCCCGAGCGTTGCAAGGAGAATGGGTATAAGATCGAGGCTTTGTAAACACTTAGGGAGGATAACCCAGCCTTTTACACACCGAGTTCAAGTTTAGACTTAGCATCGTCAAGATTGGTCAGTAACCCTCTCTTGTACTCACAAACATCGGGAACCACCACCGCAAGGTGGCCGGAGTAAAGCTATTACCTTCTCGGGGCTCGAACCAGGATAATCCTCCATCTCGTTCGTTGTCCCTAGCTCGACCATCGACCTCCTCGACCTCATTCCCTGTTCGAGCAAAAGCGCGATTGTGGTCCCATTTCTCATTGACCCCTACCTCATTTTTACTGCGGTTGGCGATCCCGATCGTCGACAAGAACTTTTTAATTTTTAAATGGTATTGGAAGTATATGGATGACAAATCCATGTATGAAATGTTCGGCAAAAAGAGTTTTGACATGGTTAATTGTTTATGGTAGATGATTTATATTTATTACATATACTTTTATCATTACTTGCCATCAAATGTCAAATATTTTTATAGCTTTCCATTTGCAATCTACTACTCAATATTGTGAAAAAAGCTTGCTTTATGCAAAATATAAAAACATAGTAGGATAGTCAATCCATTAACATAGCCTTGCAACTATATACATTTGTTTAAAAGTTTTGCAAAGTATAATTTTTGTACTCAACCGTTGCTTTTTGAACATATTCAGAATATGTGAAAGATGATCCGATGCATGATTACTTTTACATCACATGTTACCGTTACAAGGACGTTGATTTCTAAGTCCCATCTAGTCGGTTGCATGTGGGTGGGCTAGACATGCTTTCTAGACCCTATCACCTTTTACTATTATTTCCACTTTGATCTTTTGCTATGTAATGTTATTTGACCGGTCGGTCTCTTTGTTGTCAAATCAGTAATGTAAAATTTAATTTCGTACACTCATTACTAAACATTATTTAATTTCTCGTTATATATGGATGTGGTATGTTGATGTTGGATTGTGTGTTAGTGACTATTTATGGGACAAGCGTAGTAAATACATAAGGTTCAGAAACTAAGTTTTTAGGTCCAACAATTTTTCAGCAAAAATATATGGATTAGGTGGAGAAAGACCATATTTGCATGTATTCCTGATTTCACCTGTTTTGAGAAAGGAATTTTCCCACCCCAATCCTATATACTCCCTCCAGTTACAAATAGTTATCATTTTAAAAAGTGCAGTCAAATTTTTGAAATTTTAATCGTCATTATCTTTTAAAATATTTATATCGGATACATGAAAATTATATACGTATATTTGACTCAAAAAGTACTTTCATAATATTATAATTTTATTGATTTTTATAAATATACTATAATATAAATTAATAGTCAAATTATGTTTCAGAGCCGAGTATGACCTATGGCATGATGCAATAAGATTTATGAGCTTTATGTATTTGCCCAAGGTGCGTACCTTAACGAAGACAGCCTACGGCCCTCTGACTCACGCTGCTAGGCTTAGCGACAAGAAAAAAAGGTTGGACATCAGGGCATCCGCAATAGTACCTAGTCAGCTATCTATAAGAAGTCCATATCAGCATCTATCCTATGTGGCAAGCAATTAAATGAAGAGAGAGAGCGCTGTTATCTATAGACCTGTAGATTGTTTATTAATTAAATGAAGAAAGAGAGAGAGAGAGAGCACTCTATTAATTAAAAATAGCTATAGACATCTATATAAATTCACCATTGCAAGGGTTTACTATAGCATGGTATATAGATGACATGGATCTTACTATAGAGAGCAATTATCTTTAACCATTGCAGATGCCCTTAGGCCGCCCCAACCCAAGGACTAGGTCAGTAGGTCAGGATGTAAGTGGGATGTATTGTGGGTTGGTTGCACATTGCCCATAATAGCCGCAAATATTTATACGGGATATTGCGGTAACCCGCGAAAGGCCTATGCGGGTAATACGGCAGCCACAAAACCCACAAGAAGTTGATAGATGTGCTAAAATTGACAAACATAACAATGCTAAATATAGAAGTTGCAAGCTTCTATGTTCAATCCAGAGAAACATCTCTTTGTGCATCTCATTATTCACGTGAACATGTAAGAAAAATAATAACCAGAAATCTCAATGAAAGAATAACTTCAGTTTCAAATTTCAATTTATCCATGCAAGTGATGAGACCATGCGCGAGATGAACTATATTATGAAAGGTTTTTCTTGTATAGCTCCTTGTACAAGCATATCTCGAACATTGCTGCTGCATCCAATTTGAACCAATCACAGTGCTAATTTAGCAAGCAAAGGAACAAACTTTAGCTCAATAAGAGCAGGAGGAAAATCACCTCTGTATGAAAAAAAACAATAGATGACACTAAAGAGAGGAAAATCATACAGAGCAGTTAAGTTCATCACATTGCCACACGCTTACCGAAGAAACAAAACCGTATCCCCTGAGACTAGTTTCTTCTTATTGACAAATGAACTCCATCCAGTCGTCAGAAGATGCCTACGAGGTTGACCTGAAATTCAAGAAAATATTTACCACTCATCACAATTGTGAGTTCACATAAATGACAAAAGAAAATTGCTTCAATGGATGCCTACATGTAGGGAAAACACTTTCTCAAATCGCCATCGCCTACGGAGACTTTGAGGAGGCGAGACTCGATCCAGAGACTCGATGCGGAGGAGCCTATGAGGAGGCGAAAACCCTAGAGATGCGGACTTGCGGAGGACTCGATGCGACGATGCAAGAGAGACAAACTCGATGCGGAGGAGAAGAACTCGATGCAGAAGGGAAGCGATGCTGCGATGCGGAAGGGAAGAGATGCTGCGATGCGGAAAGACGAACACGGCACAGAGGTAAAGAACTCGATGCGGAGGATGCGGAGAAGAGACACGGCGATGCGGAGAAGAGATACGACGACGGCACGACGCTGCGGAGAAGCAATCAAGCAGAACAAGGTGGGCTTCGTGGGCTGGCAGGCCAAACGAATTAAGTGGGTTGTGGACGTCCGCTTCAGGATTTAAGTGGGCTAAATTAAGTGGGTACGTGGACAATCCGCGACCACTTTCATGCCTACCAGTAGGTTGTGGGTTATGTGTGCCACCAAGGAAGGTTAATGCCAGACCACTGTAATTCTGGAAAATTCCACATGAAAAATTTTCAGAAAAATTGTAAATGATTGCCAACTGTTATCCATTAGAAAAATCATACTGTAGCTTTCAAATCTTGATAATGAAAGTAAGAAGTATTTAGTCTTCTTACATGTATTCTAAAATCAAGTAAGCATAAAATAGGAATATAGTTTTGAAGGCCCTATGTGAATCCATTTACATATAATTCGTACATCTGATCTATATACTACTTTGGGCCCATTCGACAGAGGTCCATAAATAAAGTGGCTTGCATCATAACAACTTGCAAAATTATTAATTTATGATGCTAATTTATGCCACTCGAAAAGTACTCTATAGTTTTTCAAGCCTTACACTTCGAACCTATAAAAAAATGGCTTCTTCCTTTAGATTACTGTACATGTGTTACGCCCTTCTAAACTTGTTTTTTTATCTAAATTGGTGACGTTATTGCATGAGCTCTTTTACGCTACATTAAATTCAATATGTACCGTTTATTTATTTCGATTTAATAAATCAGATTAGCTAATATTTATTTATATTTCCTCTGGTAGTAGAATAGTAAGAACACACTCAAAAAACTAAGAGATAATTCATATTATACCACTCTATTCGTTGGTACTTCAGAAAAAACCACTTATTGTTTCATTGATATGTGGGTCTACTTTATCAAAATTACCCATCTTTGTCACTGCTTTTTAATTACCACCTTTACCACTGCTCTTTAATTACCTATCTTTGTCACTGTTAGTGCTCTTTGCAAATAAACTTTTTATCGCAAATTAGGTTTCAACCATTGTACATTCAGATTGAACAGTATTATTCAGACAAGGTTAGTGCCTTTTGCAAATAAATTTTTGTCACAAATTGAGTTTTTATGCAACGTACCGACACATGCCTAGTAATTTTTAAAGTATCAATCTTTCAAGTGGTATAGTATAAATTATTTCAATAATCATTATATATATCTAATTTCTACAACCACCACATACTAACGGTGTAATAGACTACAAAATTTATAAATTGCATGTCACACCCTCTTGCTTAGGGCGAAAAAATGTCACAACCTTCCCCACAATTGCAGTCTACCTTTCCCAAACGGCCTAAAACGAGAGAACCATGAATCCGACAGACCTGGCGATTTCCCAAACGATCTTCTATAATCCCTTTTTTCTCTACCCTAGAAAATAAGCCTATTTCGTGCAACCCGAGGCCCCCCACGATCGCATCGATTCGTTGGCTCCGTCTAGGGTTTTAGCCCTCACCGCCACCCTCCCGCCGCACCCCTCGTCCTCACAAATCCCCCTCCCAATCCATTCCCCCGACCAACACCCGCCGGGCGACGAGCGGCGCGGCGCCGGCGGCAGACATGGACCGGTACCAGAGGGTGGAGCGGCCGCGGCCGGAGTCGGCCATCGCGGAGAACGAGATCCGCATCACCGCGCAGGGGCTCATCCGCAACTACGTATCCTACGCCACATCTCTCCTCCAGGTGCGTTCCCCTCTCCCCTACCGCCCCATCGGCTTCGTACGTGTGCCTCGATTCGAATCGGCGTGTTTTGGTGGTGGAAGGGGTGCGATGGTGGGGCGAACTTGGTCCATTTGGTTTGAGAGGTGGAGTGATACGAACGGCTAGTTTATGTGGGTTTTGATGGTGAGGTTGTGTTTGGTTGGTGTGGTTTAGATGTGAAGGGCGGCGATTGGCGTACAAATTCGATGTTGATGTGTTAATTTTGGCCTATTGGAGGGGATAGGTGGGTTACATATTTCTTGGCGTTTTGAATCGTATAAAGAAATATGTTGGACAGGTGCGATTTAGCAGTTAATTCGCTGGAAATCAAATTTGATGTGTCTGATGTCGAGGTTGCTAAGCCTATGTGCTATTTAGTGGATGAATGGGAGGTTAACGCTCCAGCCTGATATGTCCGTGCAGATTTTGGTTATGTATCGATAATATGAATGCATCTATGTTTGGAGTTTGGCGTTTTCTGTTGCTGATACACTGGGAATATAATTTGATATGTCTGATGTTGAGATTGTGAAGTCTATGCTATTCAGTTGAGAGGTGTGGATGTTAATCCGTGCATCTGATCTGTTTGTGACACTTTCGGTTTAGTATTGGGAATATAAATGCATCTATATAGGGCTATTTATGGAGTTTGGTGTTTTCCGTTGCTAATTTCATGCTGATCTATTGTAAGCTGACCCAACGGTGCATGCTTGTCTGGTTCTTTTGCGTTTAGATTGTGTGGTCTCTGTAGGAGGGTTTAAGTTGTCTACAGTGATTTTTCAGTAGTTAATGCAGTTCTATGTTGTAAATATAATTACATGATTTCTTAAGGCACTCACTATGCTCAAATTAGTTCCCACGGTGCGCATGTGCTGTGTTATTTCTTGGGTGTTGTTGCTAATCAGTCCCTTTGGTGGCAAAGTAGAGGTGCGGAGTTCGATTTCGGCTGCCAAAGACTTGATAAAATACTGTGCATACTTTTTTGCTGGATTTTTAACCCAAATGGTCTAATAGCCTGTCTGGCATTGAAGAGTGTGAACTCCGATTTTTTTCAGTGTCATACCAATTAGTATTCCTCTATAGTTTTAAACGTTCTAGTTTGTTTCTCAATATCAAGCATGGACTTTGTTCCATTATTTTTTGGTTTTTGCCGTAAATCATTCATTATTTAATTTATTGTTCTTTGAAGTATTGCCTATTATATCAAGTGCAAGCATTGTTCAGCTCCTGTTTACTTCATGTTGTTTTTTTTCTATAATCACACTGCTGTTTCATAGACCCTGTTTATTTATTATTTTTGAATCAGGATCGGAGGATTAAAGAGATTGTTTTGAAGGCCATGGGGCAGGCAATCAGCAAGTCTGTTGCTGTTGCAGAGATTATCAAGGCAATTATTCATTTTTTGTTTTCTCATGCTTTTCACATTGTATGCAACCAATATCTGACAGCTTTCTTGAAAACAGAAAAGAGTCCCTGGGTTGTATCAAGATACCAACATCAGTTCAGTCAGCATCACTGATGTCTGGGAACCTATTGAAGAAGGCCTCGTCCCGTTAAGTTTCTGTTCATTCTACCATTTTCTATTCATATACATTCTTTTCTTGCATTGAGAATTCTAACTTATTTCAAGGGTTTCCAATCTGGCAGACTGGAGATGACTCGCCATGTTTCGATGATTTCAATTACCTTGTCTCCCAGAGAGCTTGACAAGGACTCTCCTGGGTAAGTCAGATGCATGTATCCATTAATTCTTTAGATGTGATGGATATGAATTACATTTCTAATATAAAGAAAAAGCACTTGTGCGCGATACAGGTTTGGAATAAGGATACATTGTTTGGTTCTAAAAAAGTACTAGTATGTCTTCTTGTAGGCACCAAACCCCAGCTTACGTTGAACAGCCCAGGCAACAGCAGCGCCTCCAGCAGGCACCACCACCACAACGCCAACCTCGCCAGCCACCACCTGATTACGAAGGTAAAATGGTTCACACTGATTGTTTTGAATTTTCGTTGTGCAAACTTTTGATAATCGTTGCTTTGTTAGACTCCTATGTGCGGGGTCGTGGCAGAGGAATGGGCCGTGGACGTGGAAGGGGTTGGGGCAGAGGAGGTTATGGTGGTTATGGTGGTTATGGTGGATATGGAAACAACCAAGGTGGATATGGAAATAACCAAGGCGGGTACAACCAAGGTGGATATGGAAATAACCAAGGCGGGTACAACCAGGGTGGATATGGAAATAACCAAGGCGGGTACAACCAGGGTGGTTATGGAAATAAGCAAGGTGGGTACAACCAAGGTGGTGGGTACTATGATGATCGAGGTGGATATGATAATCAAGGCGGGTATGGTGGTGGATATGGCTACAACCAAGGAAGATATGGAAACTACCAAGGTATTAAGGGGTAGCTTGTACAGTTGTATCATTGATCTTGCTTATTTAAGAAATTATGGATGCTCACTTATCTTGATTTGTTGCATCAGAAAATGGTGGATATAACCGAGGACGGGGTGGTATGCGTGGAAGAGGCAATTGGAATTACCGTGGGGGTATGGCCTGTTATAACATCTTGTGTTTTGTAATCGAGTACTTCTAAATCATGTTCTGGTATTTGGTTATACATGAGCACACATGCTTTTCAACCTGTGTAGTATGAGCCTTGCACACTGACATCCTACCTTGTTGTACCTGCTTGAAAGCGTCGTAGTCTAACATATAAACAATTCCTATGCATCCCGAGACTCTTCACATCTCTTGCACACTTACTAACACCTGTCACATGCTGTGCTTAAATGCCATGCCTAGTTTCATTTTTCTTCTTGTTGGTGGTTCTGTTAAGATTATCAAAATTTTTACAAACCCTTTTTTTGTTAATTCTTAGGGTGATGCAACCAAAGAACTACTTTTTTTTCCCTGGAAGCACAACATTTTTTCCCCATATACCTTTAATAGTTTCTAGTCGTCAAGTTCTGTGCTTTTTTTTTCAGTCTAATAGGTTCCCTGACCATTTTACTCTTCACACATGTAGATACAACATTTTTTCCAGATGTTTTACGTTTGCCTGTTGTATGCATCATTTCTGTTGGCTTGCCATGCAAATCATCTACTGTTGTGCTGAATTCTTATGCACAAAGAACCATAAACTGGCCTGAATTTTCTTCTTTGCACACAGGGTATGAGCGTGGCAGAGGTGGCGGTGTTCCTAGTGGAAGGGGATACGGTGGCCGTGGACGGGGAAGAATGGGTGGCCGTGGGCAAGGGAACTGAGCACAGGAGGGGATTTTATCCACGGGCTTCTGGTGTTAATTAAATGCATCCTTTATTAATATCAGGGGAAGAAGAAGTTATCTAAGGATTTGTGTTGGAAGCCGTCACAATGTGTGGGTGTTTGTTTTCCCTCAGCGCAAGGTTTGGTTGTGAGCGCAATGCTTTTTCCGAAGGTATCCTGTAGTCCATCTTTCGATGCTGCTGCTGCTGGCAAGGCTTGCTTGTTTTCCCAATGGTCGATGAATGCTTAGCATGCTGCTCTATGTTCATGCCCGTCGTATTACCACATGAAACTCTATATTAAATTGTTCATTCTATTTTTGCATCTTTGCCTTGTCTTTTCTATGTTCTGTTTATATATTCATCATGATTGACTGCATCAAAGCCAAGTTATGCATCATCCCTGGGCGAAATGTGGGTGCACGTGAGAACGTTAGTAGCTTCTGTAGTTGTGTGCTTGGCACGGGAGACGGGACTAAGCCCCAATCGGTACGCGGTCGCTTTTGGTATGGGTGAGCCGCTATCAGCCATCTCTCCGACAAGACAATCGCTCCTCAGCGTATCATGTCTTGCATTTGGTAAGGTTTTTGGGCCAAGTAGCCGCCGCCTCCGCCCGATATATAAATAAGGTCAAATGTCCATGCGGCATTGAAAACATATTTTTGAACTAAATAATCAAATCAAATTACCTAGTTATAAAAATAAAACTGCACTCTTAAATTGGAACAAGAAATGTGGAATGGCCTGGCTGGGTTGCTGTATGGGTAGAAAGGGAGATGCAATTGGTTTCTTTTTATTCGTGATAAATAGGGAGAGTGTGTCACGGTCCTCGGCCTATATGTCGGTTAGTAAAGGCAATCGGGTCTCTTTGGGAGTCTCGTAGAATGCTAGGCTTCCTGCGCTAAAAGCGACACCTGAAGGTTAGCTCAACGTCAGTAGGCATTTTGGGCTGGAAGGAAGCCAGCAAATGAAGGGAGGCATGTAAGGCCAACTACAAGAAGCAAACTGTTTTTCTTCGAGAAGAGAATAGGGATAGATGACCGCCACCTGCTCGTATTTATATCTCTACTATATAAAGTGAGAGTTTCTTTCCACGTCACTTTATCAAAATTACCCACCTTTACCACTGCTCTTTAATTACTCACCTTTGTCCGCATCACTTCATCAAAATTACCCACCTTTACCACTGTTAGTGCTCTTTGCAAATAAATTTTTTTATCGCAAATTGAGTTTTCGTTGCAACGCACGGGCACATGGCTATATTTGTAAAGATAAAGATTTAGGCCTACTGACAGAGAGTGACCAAAAAACAATGATGCTATTTGTCTAATTAATTGAAATTTTATAGGAAAAAAAAATCGGAAATAACCAGAGCAGCAAAAGCGAGCATAGCATAGGAAAGAGGGAAACTAGCACAAACTGTGGCCCCTGCTATCAAAAGCACAGAAGTAGAACAACCACGAGCTTTAGGATTAGACTAATTTTGGAATAAATAGGAGCTAGACTAAAGCTTTGGAAGGGAAATGAAGGGAAATGTTAAAACCTATATGGGATAAAGAGGGCCAACTAATAGGCTAAGCAACAAATGAGCTTTGAGATACATACCTATATTTAGTAACCCTAATTAGAAATTTTTGTGGAATAAATTAAGTATTTGCCCATGCAAAGGTTAGCTTTCTAGCATTTTCCACTCCAAAGATCATATCCTTCGTACTTTGCCATCATAGACTATTTTACCCCTTTGATCCCCCCTTCTTCGTCCTACTCCTCTTCCAACTCCCCTATCCATGGTCGACTCCACCATGGAGGCCCACCGCCTACTGTGGTTATCATTTCTTTCCTTGACTATGAAGTAGTCACATTTGGCCCCATCGTTGCTTTCCATCACTACACAATTCTATGGTCACTATATATTTTCCTAACCATGGTGCAATTGCCTTCATTGAACCATACCTTGCTGAGTCTAATCGCGATATGTTAGCAGCTTGGGCTCCTGGCACCTATGCAATGTCACAATGGTAGGGTCAAGCTGAGTAGTAGTGGGCTCTTGACGAAGGTTGGCTCTGGGGAGCTGGCCAATAGAGGTGCTTATGGCCGGCATTACCGATCCTACATGGGCAGTAGTGTTGGTACTGTAGCAACGGCTAGTTCTTCTCAGCATTAAATACTACAGACTACTATTGAGCTTGAGGCCAGCACTACCGACCCTACATGGGCGGTAGTGCTGACTTTATTGAATTTTCAGGAATTAGGTGGTAACGGCTAGATTTATAGGTGGTGGCTATAAATACACCCCCACCTGCAGAAAGAGTAGACTATTGGTCATTCATTACATATTTATGAGCTCTTGCAAGTCTCTCATCATCTCTAGAGCATTTAATTCATATTTTGTGAGTTGTTGAGAGAAATTTAAATATATGCATTCAAGTTGAGCCATTAAACACTTTCAACCTTAAGCAAACGTTAAAGTCTATTCTCTTGGAGGTTGCCGCCTCTTGGACGGTTTGGAGGCGTGAGAACCGATGATCTCTTCAGAGAAGCTTGTGAGGAGGCCCAGTGGATTATGAAGGTTGGAGATCACCTACCCAGAGAGGGGAAGAATTACTATTAGTGATCTAGGGAGACTCATTTGCGCAAGAAGGCGGTTTGATTCGTTCAAGCTATCTCAGCGTGGATTAGGGGGACCAGCAAGGTTCCGAGACCACAGAAAAATCATCATGTTCATCTCTTGTGGTTTGTTCACTTATGTTCAATTATGCAAATTTACATTCATAGTGTACTTAGTGTTTGTTCATCTACCCAGGATTGTATAATTTGTTTAGACTTAGTTTGTCGGTGCACTTAGCGAAACCTATATGATTTAAGCTTTAATTGATAAAATTCTCAATTCTAATATTATTTGATCATCTATTGCAATTAGAGCTAAAGAATTTTAAAAACCTCCTATTCACCCCCTCTAGTCGGTTATTCTTGATCCTATAACCTTTGAGTGGCAAATGAAAGGCCTATCTTTGAAGTGGCAAATACTTAATTTTCTAATTGATCGTAGTATACATGTTCTGATGATGCATCATTAGACCCTCTTAAGTTAATTAGATGTGTATTGTGACCCTGCCGATAACGACCAACATAAGATATCGAAAGTTAGCAACAAAATTCAACCCTCTCTAAGTCTACAATACTCAAATGTTTAGAGAGCACACAAAGGTACAAACACTTACGATTTATGCCATCTTCATTTCTTTTGCCACATATAGGTGAACACTTGTGATCTTTGTATGCCTTTTTCGTTCCCTCTGACTAGGGTTTGTGATTTTTGTATGACTTTTTCGTTTCTTTTGATTATGGTCTAAACAGCTATTGTATTAGTGAATTAATATTGCATATAACTAATGGGTTCATTTTATATGAATAATCAATGTGTTTCTTAACAATGCAACTATATTTTATTTTAGTGCTATACTATTATTTGTTATTATATCGTATGGCAAATTCGATGGACTATTCGTTTTGGGATTAGTGTGATCTTATGCTTAAGAATCGTAACATGGTAATATGTGATGATAGATAGACATTTTCTTATTGTCATACTTTGACATATGATCTTCATATTGAGTTATTCTAAAGTTTGTTGTAATATCATAATCCTAAAATTTAGGCAAAATCACATATAGATATTGAATAGTTTAGTTAGTTGAAACTCCTATGCCATTGAGTCTAAAAAAAGTATCTTATGCCGCCCTATTTTAATTAAAAAAATCTTTTTTAAAAACTCCATATTAAAACACATCCATGGTATAAACGTAAGGGAGCACTTTGCTCCTGAGTTTCATTTTGCAGTTGCCACATTTCGACAGCAACTGCAGAAAGCCTATTTCCAACATCCATAGCAATACATGTTGTACTCAGTTTCTTTGTGATAATTTGATGAAGTGAAACACTTATCAAGAGTAATCTATGAATTGGATTACTTAGTAATTTTTGACAATTTGGTACTAACATGACTATCTTGGGAAGCAAAAAGTATGCCTCCAGCCATGTTGCCTACGTGAACAAATCTAAAAACTTTGTAACCTAATAGAATCAGACGGGAAAGAGAGATTCAATCTTTGAGCAAACTTAAATCCCTATTTTGCTCTTCTTTCCATAATAGGATTTTGCTTAATTATATATCACAAAATGATAAATAATGAAAAATACTTAACATGTAGCATAGCGATAGTTATTACATCTAAAAAATGTTAGCTATAGCGTTAATGGCGGTCTATTTCACAGCTGTAGCTAAGCTCATGGCATATTTGGGTATAGCGTGGCTTGAGGACTAAAAAAACTACATCATAGTTATGGTAGAGCTATTGCTAACTATTTAGTGTTGGTGTTATGCCCTTGAGGCAGTCATATAGATGATTGTAACATGACTATGCTTATGAATAATAATATGATTATTGGTCCAATGAATGTATATCATTATATTGATCAGCAAGTATGTGACTTGCTTATGAAACTCTCTACTTATTGATATAATTCTGTAAGTATTTTTGATCGGGTATCACCGTATAGGACAATGATGAATAAATGAGCACATGTATTGATCGATGATTATGTTTCATAGATCATAGGATATGTAGATATCATCAATACATTGTGAACTCATGATGAAGAACATGGGTTAGATAGACCCGCAATGGGACACTGCGAGAATGTTACATTCTTATGTGTCATCGGTGTATCTCATACATAGTGGATGTATGATCCTTAGACCTGAGATTGTCACATTCCCTACATGTGTAATAGTTTACCTTGGGGCCACCAAACACTATTTCCTAACCGGATAGTTATAAAGGTAGCTTTCATGTTTGCTATGAAACATGCAGAGGGAAGTGAGCAGTCAAGATGAAATTTGTCACTCCGGTGTAACGGAGATATATATCTAGGCCACTCGTGTGATATGATTAAGGAAGTGCATGGCCATGTCGTGATTGAGAAGTCAATCACAACTTATTAATATATCACGGATACGAGAGATGGATTGAACTGTCAAAGGATGACATACTTCTCGTCTTGAGTTCGATCTTCATATAGTTTAGCAAAGGGATTATTACATGAGTACTTTTGAAAGGTTCTATCTGATTTGATCATATGCGTTTGGGAGTTGGCATGCTCTGCAAGGAACCGCTACCAGCTATTGGATTGGAAAAGGGTTTTCCGAATCTATGTCCAAATGTACATGAACCTATAGGGTCACACACTTAACAGGCTGGGACGCATTAATTTGGATTAGATCCGTAATTAATGGATCTCGTGGGCTTAACGCGCTGATGGGCCCTGGCTTAGGGTTTCGTCGCGTGGCTATATAAGGAGAGGAGAAGGATGGGCGTGCATGATGTTGTTCACGTCCAGAACCCTAGCCTCCACCTCTCATTGCCCCTGCTGAGCGACACGGTGCTTGCACGCCGATGCACGGCGTTCCATCTCGAGACGTGTGGACTGCTGTGGTGACGCTGCTGCTACTGCGGCGTGGCGAGGACGATCCGCAGCGAGGACGATCCGCAGCAAGGACGATCCGCGTGGGGCGATACACGTGAGGACGATCCACGGCAAGGACGATCCACTACACCAACGTGCGAAGGATTCTGCAACTGCGCGTCTAGTGGTAATCCAATCTATGATCCCTTTCTTGCGAGTAGCTTTTCTGGTTATACGGTAGAAATTTTAATTTGTGTTAGCGTAGCATACCGCGTTCCCCAACATTTAGAACATTTATTCAACCATGTGAACCACACAAATGTTTATGTATGAAATTGACACTAGAAACTGAACAAAATGGGGATAGATAGCTTGTCAGTTGCTCTTTCCTGGTCTGGCAAACGTATGACACTCGGCTTTTGCACCAACACACACAAAGATATTTTAATCCCTGCAATTGGTTAAATCCCTATGCCAGAAAGAAGTCACTAGTGTGCAATTTATCCTTATGCCTTTACTAGCTTTCCCTTGAAACATTAATTTTTATTATTTGATGCTTTCAGAAGATTGCACCAAGGCTATTTATTGGCTTGATTGAGGGCATTCATAAAGCATATCATGTGGCATGCGTTGTTGTGAGATTTTGAGATGACAAATAGTATATAGCTCCAACATCATTCAGGCAAATAAATATATTACCTACATTATAGCCGAAGGATTTCGGCGACCTACGCGTCGGAGTCATTGGTTCAGCATCGTGCGGCCGGCGATGGCTCTTGCAAGGCCTTCAGATCGTTGGAACCGAAGCGAACAGTCCAGATCGTTTCGGCCTGCGTCCACCTCGCGCGAGCCCTCACGCCGCCTCCTCGCGTCCTCTGCTCACTCGCCCACGCCCTAATCCTCACGCCGCTCTGCTGCCGTCGGTGTTCCACTCCCCTTGTTCCTCCGTCCTTGCCTTCGTCCCTTCCTCCACTGTCGGAGCCGCTTGCAGCACCACGAGATCGGGCCTCGGCTACCTCACAGAGCCCTCGAGCTAGCCGCGCCATGGAGTCGGGTCCCAGCCGCCTCGCGGAGCCCTCGAGGTGGCTCTCCCGTCGTGATTCCCCGGCTTCGTAGAAGGCGCATCGTGCTGCCCACGCTACGCCCGCTGCTCCTCGCGCCACCACTCGTGCTCGTGCCTGCTCTTCCTTCGCCGGCTGTGATGCCTCCCCAAACCCAGGATGTGTGATGAGATGCCGTGGCTGGCGCTCCACTGCCCTCTTGTCACACACCTGTACACCGGCGTTTCTCGAGGCGTGGTATACTCTGACACACGGACGGAGGAAGAAGAAGCGAGCGAGGAAGAAGAAGACAGAGAGAAAGGAGAGGGAAAAGGTTTCGTGTTTCTCAAGTCATATCGATAATCCTTACAACTAAGCCCTCTCGACACATTTATACTCTCCTCGTCCGAAATTCACTCGCTCGTGTCGAAAATTACATTTATCGCACTCGACAAGAAGAACGGCAACAAATGACCGCTCTGATAATTTCGAACCCTATACTTGTCAACCGGTCGTCCGATGCTTCTTCATTCGCTGCCCCCTTAATCTCGAGCGTTCGCCAACACTTACTGAAGTTGTTGAATCGAAGGGAACCTTGCCGACTTCACTGCTCTTCGTCTTCCTCCGTGCCGCTCCTGACATTGGCCTGCCCTTGAAAGGTTGCTTGTCCCCAAGCAACGGCAGTAGGAAAACGACGCCGCAACACCTCCAGATTCTCCCACGTAGCAGAGTCAGCTGGAATCCCAGTCCATTTGATCAATCCTTGGATAATAGCCGAATTTCCTTGTTTGACCAAGCGTCTGTCCAGGATAGCTTCTGGTTCGGTAGAGCGAGTATCCAACTCGATCACCCGAGGCAACTCAGAGTAGACAGGCTTATAATCAGGAGTAAAAGCCTTCAACTGAGAAACATGAAATACTGGATGAATTTGACTATCAGCAGGAAGATCCAATTTATACGTAGCTTGCCCAATCTTGGCTAAAATAGTAAATGGACCGTAGAATTTATAGGCAAGTTTGGGGTATGGGCGATTAACCAAAGAAGTTTGTGCATACGGTTGCAGCTTGAGCAAAACCTGCTTTCCCACTTGGAATTGACATTCAGTTCGATTCCGATCCGCAAGAAGTTTCATTCTGTTCTGGGCAGCTGCCAAGTGCTGCTTAATGATCGTTGTATAATGTTCACGCTCCGCGAGCATTTCTTGGACATCAGCAGGTGTATTTGATAGCAAGGGAGGAACAAGTCCATAGTTCGGGTCACAGCCATACAGTACCTTGAAAGGCGAACAACGCAAGGAGGTATGAAAGCTGGTATTATACCAAAACTCCGCCAAAGCCAACCATTTCTTCCAAGTTCTTGGCGACTGATGAACGAGGCAGCGGAGATACATCTCAAGACATTGATTAACCCTTTCAGATTGGCCATCCGTCTGAGGATGATGTGCAGTGCTAAATTGGAGTTTATCATCCATGGCTTTGAATAATTCACGCCAGAACCCACTGGTAAAAATTTTGTCACGATCAATAGTGATGGACAAGGGTACTCCATGAAGTTGGATAATCTGGTCCAGAAAAATACGAGCCACCTTTTGAGCTGTAAATAGGTGACGCAAAGGGATGAAGTAAGCATATTTGGAGAAGCGGTCGACGACCACCAGTATGACGTTAGCCCCTTCAGACAAAGGCAAACCCTCGATAAAATCCATTGTGACCTCTTGCCAGACTGCAGATGGAATCGGCAATGGTTGCAAAAGTCTAGCAGGACGAGTGCGCTCCGTTTTAGCATGTTGACAGATATCACATTGTTGGACAAAAGCAGCTACATCCCGTTTCATTCCAGTCCAGCTAAAAAGTTTAGTCATCCTCTGATATGTGGCATGTATACCGGAATGACCTCCAATGGCACTAGCATGAAACATAGTGATAAGCTTGGTATGGAGTGCAGCATTATTGCCAATCCAAATTTTGCCATTACGCCGAATAATGCCTTGATGCAAACTGAATCCTTCATCATCTGGGCTATGCAGAGCCAAGGAAGAGAGTTTCTGTTGGGCGACCACATCGGTGGCATAAGAGTTAAGAACTTCTTGAATCCACAATGGTTGCACTTGTGATGTTGTTTGTAATGCCATTACATGACCAACCCGTGATAATGCGTCGGCCACAACAATGTCCTTGCCTTTTTTGTATACAATACGAAATTATAGTCCCATTAGACGTGTTAGTGCCTTGCGCTGCATATCCAACTGAAGATGCTGATCTGTGAGATAGCACAAACTCTTGTGATCTGTGCGAATGACAAACTCCTGACGCTGGAGATATGGGCGCCAATGTTCCACAGCAAGCATCACAGCCAGGAATTCTTTCTCGTAAATGGAGACATTGATGGACCTTGCTCAGAGCCTTGCTATAAAATGCAACAGGATGTCCGTGCTGTAAGAGTACCGCACCGATCCCCGAATCACAGGCGTCTATCTCAAGTTCGAATGGTTGTTCAAAATCCGGCAACTTGAGAACTAGTGTGGATGCCATTGCTTGCTTTAAGTGAATGAAAGCGGTCTCAGCAGAATCATCCCATATAAATCCTTTATTCTTAAGTAAATTAGTGAGGGGTTTAGCGATAATACCATAGTTTTTCACAAACTTTCGGTAATATCTGTAAGTCCCAAAAAACCGCGCAATTCAGATACTGTCCAAGGAGTCAGCCATTTCATCATTGCCTCGGTCTTCTTCGGATCGGTAGCAACACCATGATTGGAGATAACATAGCTCAGATACTCCAGTTGCTGCTGAGCAAAGGTGCATTTGGATCGCTTGAGAAAGAATTGATGCTCTTGCAAAGTGCTGAAAACAGCTTCTAAATGGTGAACATGGGACCTCAAGTCTGGACTGTAAATTAAAATGTCATCCATAAAAACAAGCGCAAATTTTCGCAAATATGGAGACAAGATCGAATTCATCACACATTGAAATGTGGCTGGGGCATTAGTAAGACCAAAAGGCATTACACGAAACTGATAATGGCCATGGTGTGTTTTGAACGCAGTTTTAAACTCATCATGTTCTTGCATTCGGATCTGGTGGTACCCTGCACGCAGATCGAGCTTGGAAAAATACTGAGTACCTGCTAATTCATCCAGAAGCTTATCAATTACTGGCATGGGAAACTTATTTTTAATGGTGAGATCATTGAGGCGCCGATAATTAACGCAAAACCGCTAGGAACCATCTTTCTTCTTCACCAATAGGACGGGAGATGCAAAAGGACTGACATTGGGTACTATGATACTAGATGAGAGCATATCTACAACTTGTCGTTCAATCTCTGTTTTATGTAATGGTGAATATCGGTAAGGACAGGAATTGACCGGAATGGTGCCAGGCAACCATGGGATAGTATGATCATATAGTCTTGTAGGTGGTAGCTCTTGCGGTTCGGCGAATACTGCTGTATACCGGTGGATAAGATCAACAATCTCAGACGGAATGTGTTCGTCGACGTGATCTTGCTGTTGTTCCACGAGTGCCCATGCCAAAATGTCACTGCCCTTTCTCCATTTTTCCAATTGATCAATAGTCACCATTTGCAGAGTCGGTGAATTCTCTTGCACACCTTGTAAGCAGATCGGTTTACCTTTGTGAACGAACTGCACTATTTTGTTTGGCCAATCACACGTCATGGGGCTATGTGCTTGCAACCAGTCCATCCCGAGCACCGCATCGTACCCACTCAGTTCCAGGACTTTGAAATTAGTCTGGAAGGTGTGCCCTTGTGTCCACCACTCCAACTGAGGAATACAATAACTGTTACACAGTAAGGAGTCACCATTTGCTACCCTGACTGTGACTGCATCTGAGACCTGTGGAATACAACCAATGCGATGGAGAAAGTTTAGATTGATGAAACTGTGAGAGCGACCTGAATCAACCAACACCAACATCACTTGGTTCCGGACTAGTGCTAGGAGGCGGACATTTTCAGTATTAGCTGTGCCGGCAAGAGCATTAAGAGACAACTGAAATGTGTCATCCTTGCTCAAATGAGCCATTTCCATCATATCCAATACCTCATCAGATAAAAGCTCACTGGATTCTTCGACAGCCATAGCCTGCACTTGGGCTGGTATTCTCTTCTTGCAATGTGTTTGATGATTGGGTTCAAATTTCTCGCCACATTGAAAACAAAGACCATTGAGACAGCGATATTCTTGCAATTGTCGAGCCTTCCATAAATCACCCTAGCCGACTTTAACCTATCCAGATGAAGTATCCGACTTAAAAGGCCCAACTGATTTAATGCGCCCAACGCGGCTACGATCAATGATGGTTTGGTGCACTCTAGCAAACAACGCTGCCTGATCCACTAAAGTAGGAACTTGCCCTAGAACTTTGTCTCTCAAGTCAAGTTTTAAACCGTTGACAAAATAAGATACAAATAATTCTTCATCATAAAATGGGTTATGCAGAGATGTCATACATCAATTCATCAAAGTGGGTTTGGTACTCTTCCACAGTACCTGTCTGTTTTAATTCAAGCAATTCATGTAAGAGGCGACGATGATCAAATGCACCAAACTTCTGCTCAACTGCTTGAACAAAAGATTCCCAATCACCTAACTCATGTTTGGCTTTGTACACCTGAAGCCATCGGGCCGCATTCCCCTCCATATGCATCGTGGCCGTCATCACCCACAGAGCTTCGGGTATGTTGAAGATATGAAAATAATCGGTACATTTATCTCGCCAGATTTTGGGATTTCCACCATCAAACATAGGGAAGGAAAGCTTCAGTAAAGGATTTTTGCCAGCATACCCCCATCTTTCACGGTACGCTGCTGAGATCCTGCATTGTCATGTGCCCCTCCAAACGGACAATTGGTATGCAAACTCGAAGCAGAAGGATGTTCTTCGTCTTCCAGGCGAATGCGAGGTCCGGGTGCTGGAGTGGGAAGCAACGGTTTCCCGGGACCAAGCAACGACCCTTCTCCAACATAACTGGTGTCCAAGGCACGATCAACCATCAAACGCGCCACCGCTTGTCCCGTTGCTTCTACCTGCTTCGAGAAGAGTTGTTGGTCTTTGGCGTCTTTGCTCCACCGCCTTTGGTCGGCTCCAGGTGAGCCGCGATTGTTTGCTATGCGTTGTATCCATGGTTCCTACTTGTGCAAACAACAAATCAAACCCCTCCTTGATAGCATTTAACTTTTCTTCGGTTCGCGTCGCCGTTTCAGCCATCACCTCAATGATGAAACGGGTCTGCACAAAGGGCTTGGGCGGAGCCGTGGTGAACGATCACAAGCCGAGTGAACCAGATGTGCCGAAATCACAGGGATCAATCAGAATCGCGAACAAAACTGAGTTCCCCTACCTTTGTCTGGGATTTTACCACTCAAGGCCTGATCGCAACCCATCTCTGATACCAACTGTCACACCCGTGGCCACCGGCGTTTCTCCAGGGCGTGAGATGTGCTACCGACACCAGATCGGAGGAAGAAGAAGCAGACGAGGAAGAAGAAGACAGGAGAGAAAGGAGAGGGGAAAAGGTTTCGTGTTTCTCAAGTCATATTTGATAATCCTTACAGCTAAGCCCTCTCGACACATTTATACTCTCCTTGTCCAGAATTCACTTGCTCTGCTCGAAAATTACATTTATCGACTCGACAGAAGAACGGCAACAAATGCAGCTCTGAGAATTTCGAACCTCAGACTTGTCAACCGACCGTCCGATGCTTCTTCATTCGCTGCCCCCTTAATCTCGAGCGTTCGCCAACACTTACTGAAGTCGTTGAATCGAAGGGAACCTTGCCGACTTCACGCTCTTTGTTTTCCTCCGTGTCACTCCTGACATTCTCCGATGTGGAGGTGCTCATGCGAGAGACCGACGAGGTCGCCGCCGCCTAGGCCGAGGCGGAGAAGGTGGCGCGGAGGGACCACGAGCTCGCGTGGAGGACGCCCAAGCGGGAGCCCCCCGCGGTGGCGCTGGGTGGACGTGGAGGCGGCAGCTCTGGCTAGTCATCCTCGCCTGGCTCACTGTATGCAGGGGATTCAGCTGCATTGGCAGATAAATAGGTAAAATAGCTAAACACAACTTCTCTGATTCATAGCGTTTATCTCTCTTTCACTTTTATTGGTCTGGATGTGGAGAATACAGTGCCATAATTTGGATTCGAGGGTAGAGAGTATTGACTAGCGGAGAACATGGTTTGTTAGTATTGGGATTCAGGAAACAACGCTTGTAAGTGGTAGCCCACGTTGCGTAGATCACTCGTGTTTTTTTTTCATAATGTTTGGGCCATATCCAGTGGGCCTCGCGAGGCTACGAAAACCCCTAAGTGGCCACAATTTTCACGGTATCGTGGCCGCGAGTGCCTTTTTCGATTTTCGCAACTCCGTGCTGGGGCAACGCCCGGCCAGGTCGCCCGTAAATAAGCGGTAGCCCACGTTGCGTAGATTACTCATGATTTTTTTCATAATTTTTGGGCCATATCCAGTGGGCCCTGTGAGGCTACAAAAACCCCTAAGTGGCTACGATTTTCGCGATTTTGTGACCGCGAGTGCCTTTTCGATTTTCGCAACTTCATGCCGGGGCAACGCCCGGCCAGGTCGCTCATTGATAAGTGCTGCCCACGTTGCGTAGATCGCTCGTGATTTTTTTCGTAATTTTTGGGTCGTATCCGGTGGGCCCCGCGAGGCAAGGAAAATCCCTAAGTGGTCATGATTTCTCAGATCAAAAGTCATAGCGGAAAATAAAGTATACCACGCTTTTCATTATCACGTAAAACTAGCGGAAAATAATGGTTACAACTTCACGTCTACTGAGTAGATCAAGGCCACTTCCCTTTCGCCCATGCCTCCGGTGGGGCTTCTCTGGCACGACGTGCCCTCCCTCGTTTCCTCTCTCTCGGCCTCCTCCTCCGCTTCCTTTCGACGTGCCTCCTCACGTCTTGCGTCACGTCAAGGCTTGAAGTCGCCATCAACTCCTCATCCTGGTTGGCTTGATTAAGGAGTCTTTGGTCTTGGTTGATCTCTATGTCGAACCATCGCTCAAATTCACACAAGGATTCGAGGCGATCGTGCATGGAACATAAATTAGCAATGTTTCACTTACAAATATTACGAAACACGTATGATTCTTACCAGCTGGCGATTCTTTAGGCTCTTCTCCGGCGGGTCGAATTCGTAGTTACGGCACTTCCAATACCTCCTCTTCCAAGTTAGAATTTCACAGGAATGGACTAGCCTGCAAAGATCTCCGCACAGACACATTGGTGGAACAATTCCGAACGGTACAAAGAGGTCCTGGTACGCGATATTGCGCGGCCACTCCGAAACACCTCCCTCTTTTTTCGCCTTCCCCTTCCCCTTTCCACTTGCATGCTTCGTCATCTTTTTTTTCCTTTTCTACTTTGTTTCTCTCTTTTCTTCCTCCTCCTCTCCCTTTCTTCTCTTCTCTTCTGGTTGATTGATGAACACAGTGATCATTGGCTTTATAGATCAGGAGCTCCCTGTCGCTTGTTGGTGGGGCGACAGGAGCGCGCGCCCCCCTGTCGCCCGACCATCAGAAAATTTCCCCCCTGTCGCCATTTCATCGGGCGACAGGAGGCCAGGAGGGTGACGTGGCCTCCTGTCGCCCGTCCATCCTGCGACGGTGCCCCCTGTCGCCCGTTGGTTGGGTTATATCTATATTTCGCCTAACCAACGGGCAACAGAGGTATATTTCTGTAATTATTTTTTTCTGTGGTATATTTTTGAAATTTTGAATAAAAAATGTATTATTTAAAGAAAAAATCTAAGATGGAATGGTTCCCTTTCCATCATGGAGAAACGAAGAAATTAGTGCTGTCCTGCGATTTGTACGGTATGAGTCCTTTTCGAGTCATTCGTGTATCTGTTTTCCCTCGATTACTCCCTTTCAAGTTCCTGAACAGCTTATGGTTTAAGATTTTGCACTTTAATCAAGTCAATTGTACAAAAGACTACTCTCTTTTATTAGGCCACTAATTGCTATTAGATAGTGTGTATTACTCTAGTCCATAGCGTTAAATGATCTTATAAATAGCCAAAAGGAAGAGGCATATAAAGAAAAAAGGGTGAAAAGTCATCTCAAAATTGTATAATAACATGTATTTAGAAACAAATTTTAAAAGCTACAATGACATGTATTTAAAAACAAAATTTGAAAGCTAGAATGCCATATTAAAAAATAGAGAGTATTTTCCAGTGGATTGTATTACTTGCACCGCAAATGTTCGTTTCCATGTAGGCATTCCCGTACGGGCTCACCTTTCAACAACCCGCGCCGCGTATTTACAGTTCTCAGAACTAAAAACAGCTAATTACTGCAGACCATCAAGAAACATGTGGCAGGTAGAACCAATCTCACGCGTTTGGGGGTAAATGGCGGTTTCCGTGTTTCCATCCGACCAGATTCTCTAACGAATTTTGATAATCGAAACACTTGTAAAAGCTCAGTCGTTTGCTCGCTCTTATGTACAAGGAAAGTCAATTCTTCCCGAGGCAAACGACAGATATTGGCTTAACGTAAGTGATGATACATTGTTTACAGATGACAAAAATTTGCGTCTGTGGCTAGGTATGACAAAGCTGGCGCAGTGCAGAGGCCACACTAAATCACTCAGGTGAAGGAGAAAAAAAAGAATGCGTGACAACTCACGAAACAAAACCCATTTGACAAAATTAGCCCACACTAGCTGCTATCACTAGATATCATCATTTTGCGCTGCTAAATCTTGGCACCTCTTATCAAACAATGAGTTGCCGGGGGATTTTTGGATTTAATGGCTTGGGCGAAAACAAACAATGGGCCGCCGGCCACGAGTGCCAGAAGTAGAGATGTTACCGTGAATCATGTCCCGTATATGTGTCGATGAACCGGTGGGCCGAAACCTTCAACCACATCCATCCATTGCTTCTCTACTATTAAAACTGAACTGTCCGATAGGTGGCCAACAAACAGGACTGGATCATTAAATGCAAAGAAGTCAAAGTTATTCCTTTTATCTTGTCTCAACTCTTCATCACGAGCCTTCCGCTTAGGTTTTGTTTTTGTACCCTTTTGTGAGTCTGTTTTTTCTGCTGGTACAACTGAACCATTCGGTAATTGACCATCCTGAACAACTGGCAATCCAAAATCAATAAAGCACATTGCCCTGCAAAGGAAAGGAAATTATTGTATTTTTAGACCCATCTTGCTCAATTGGCAATCCAAAGTCTCCTAACTATACAGAAAACTAGTAAAGAGAAGATCAATCCCCATATATGACAAATTCCTCACAAATACCCATCAAATCAACTTGGTACGAAGTTATCAGAGTAAGGCCAATGGACTAGTGAGTTTAGAACACTAAAAAACTAAGGCAGTATGATTATGTGAGCTGAAACACATCAGCAACAGAATGTTACCTTGCACTGTATACCACAACTGAAGAC
Source organism: Guadua angustifolia (assembly GCA_036346375.1). Classification (NCBI taxonomy): domain Eukaryota; kingdom Viridiplantae; phylum Streptophyta; class Magnoliopsida; order Poales; family Poaceae; genus Guadua; species Guadua angustifolia. Next base: position 8,393,288 of record CM070505.1, read on the forward strand.
GAACTTAGTGGAGGAAATGAGAGGCCAATGACCTCTCCAGGAAATTCCTGGAATCTTCTGGGCAAATGATGCGTATAGCGCTTAGACCATTCGCCTAATTGTTTTGCTTCCACATCAAATACATAGACCTCATTTTTAGATGTAGTTATGACAAGGGAATTGTTCTTAGGACAATAGCCACCAGATGTAACTGAACCATCATTCATTCTAGGTATGAACCAGTGTTGCCTGCAAATATCATAAAAAGGTTTAGTGATGATAAAAATGTGGTCAGCAATCATTAATACTAGCTGCAATTCTGCCAAGTCACAGGCAAAAGAACTACAAATCAAAACAAAAGAGTAAATTGCAAGATTAAACACAATTTACAGTAGTGAATTACTATCTTACTAGACATGAAGCACATTCGAGACATTAAACACAATTTACAGTAGTGAATTACTATCTTACTAGACATGAAGCACATTCGAGACTAGCCACAAAGAATCAAATGATATGAACATACCTCTGCACCTCAAGGTTGAATATGTAAATATCCCCAAAGCAGTTAACTGCAGCCAACCACTGCCCATCTGTGCTCAGAAACATTTTTGTAACTGGTGGTTCTTTGGAAGTTGTTTTTCTTCCATCCATCTTTCTCATGGGGTGAAATACATTTGAAACTTCTCTTGTTGCAATATCTATAACCTGATTGGTGCATGAGAAATGATGAACAGTAAGTTTAGAGAAAATAACAGAGAAGATACAAAAATATTATCAATGGATCATCTCTGCAACGTGACTCATTTGATTATGATCTATAGCAGATAAATCATATTACACTTTGAGAAATGATAACTTTCGAGGACACCAAAGAGGTTGAATGGTTGGGTTATAGACATCTCCTTAACCAATATCCTACCAAACATGTGCTATACTACATAGAATTTAGAACACAGGAAAAAACATAATAATTTGATCACACGTGCTCAATTCAAAACTAGCATATCTACGGATAATATTGTACAAGATAGAGAAGTGTATCCTGTTTCAGTTTGCACATTTTCAATGTGTGACAGCTAGGTTTCAATTTCTGATGGCAATATGATAAAATTGAATCTACAGATCAATTAGAATGTATTGTTTTCTCCTGTATACTACAATTGTTTCACAGTTTAATCGAAACACACAATATGAGTGGAGCAAAAATGCATAGCTGACAGGTGAAGAAATCATCTACTCCTTATCATTTCTCATATACGTATAGAAGCAGCAGGATCATCAAAACACTTACGTATATCTTTCCATCACGGCCAGCTAGTATCAAATTGGATGAGTCAACAGTAAACATCATACTCTGAGAACATGGTAATCCCTTTGGTAGCTCTAGTTTATCTAGAGTGTACTTCTTTCCGCCCTTATGTCTTAGTGCAAAAAGGCAGGGCTTCACACAATCCGAATAGGCCAACAGCGTTCCATTGGTAGAGGCAGCACTAGAAACGATTTTTCGGGTTCCCTTGCTTTTAAGACGAGCAAGGTGTCGCACTGTAGCTTCTCCTTTAGATGAAGTACTAGGAGTCAACTTGTTCTGAACTGTCAAAAGTAAAACATCCAACCAGCTGGTAGACTGGACAAGCATCACAGAATCTCCAATGACTGTGCTATCTCTTGCCAGATTTATCAAAGGGCGTTGAGGTGCAGGGCAGAAGTTATGAGGTGCAAATTGAGTGAACTCCCTTGCAGAATAAGCAAAGAGCTTGGTATCATCGCCACCAGAAATGAGCATTGGAACACCTAGATGTGCCCATTTGTGGTAACTGAACTCAATAGGCTTCTCACGCCGGCGAATCTTCACCATCTTTTCCTCTGGTAAAGCATCTAGAGTACAGAAAAACAAAGATAAATCTGTTTAAGCCCAAGTGGAGGTAAGTTTAGTGAATGCAGCTAAGTTAACACAAACCTTCTCTACAAATTGGTACAGCCATTGTCAATGCCCTTACATCATGAGTATGAGCTCTTACGTATCCCACATAGACCCACTTGCGCAATTGCTCATTGGTCACCACCTCTTTATCAGCACCAAACTCATCTTTCGATACTTTGTACAAAATTACCTAGAAAGCCGCCAACAAATTAATAACCCAAGAAAAGTAGTAGGTTCCAACATATAATCGCACAATTCAATATAGTGTCACAATAACTGTTGAACTGCAATTGAATATAGTGTCACAATTCAATTAAAGTCTCTTTCTATTTTTATACAATTAATCTGCTGCAGAACCATAATTTATAGAAGACAAGGTTCCAACATATAATCGCTGTTTCAGTAATGCTACAAACCTGCCCATCAGATCCTGCAGAAAATACCCTGCTCTGACTAGGCACAGTAGCTAGTGCATTCACATCGCCTTTATGATAGGTGTGAGCTTGCAGAAGAGTTCCATGGCGGCTATCCCAAAACTGGACACTCCCAAAACTATCTCCACTAATAAGCGTTCCACACCTAAATACCAGCAACAATAATCAGCACTAGCGAATCAGGAGGGGAACATTTGAGAAAGAATCTACTTTATCTCACCTCAGAAACAACAATGACCATATACAAAGTTCACCACCACTACAAGCACCACCCAATCCAGCAGTGATACGATACTTTTCATGGAAAGATGTTGAATCCCAGCATCTGATCAAACTGTAAACAGCAGTACAAAACAATATAAAAATGACAAGATGAAGATTGTGAACCCGATAATAATTGTCATGGCCCATAGCTGAGATTTTTTTGAGAGAGAGAGAGAGAGATGTTGAACAGTCTGATTGTGGTATGCGCAGAAAGAATGATGCAATCCGTCAGAAGAGGCAATTTACACCAGTTAGGGCGTGTTTGGATCCATTAGCACTAATAGTTAGCTGCTAAAATTAGCTAAATTGGATCCAAACAGGCTAGCTAATAACCTAGCTAACAATTAGCCACTAACCCAGCTAATAGTTATCTCATTAGCTGATTCTCCCCTGCTAATTCCAGCTAATAGATGGTGAAATGACTATTGTGCCCTCGATCCGGGACGCGCGCGAGAACCATGAAGAAGTATCGCTCGAGAGGATTTTTTGGCATCCTATGAAGAAGCTTCTCGCTCTTCTGTGTTTGATCTGCGCCACAGATGAGGCCGTGCCCAGCACCGGGAGCTCGCGCATCTTCGTCGCGCCGCCACTCGTCGTCTTTGGCCGCCGGCTCGTCGCGCTGTTCCTCGGCGTCTGCTTCTCCGTGCCCGTGGCCTCGGCTTCTGAGCTCGCGTTTTCTGTTTTTCTTCGCCGTCTTGCTATTCGCCATTCCCAGATCAGTACGACGCGCGCCGCGTTCGCGGTCAGTCTCCTAAGACCACGCCATCTGGTGCTTGCGCGCCATCCTCGCCATCGGTGCTCGGGTGCCATTCACGATCGCCACGACTAGAAGTGCTGGCCATCTCTGCCAACTCGTGAAGAAGCACAAGAAGAAAACAGTCTGCCAACTAGAAGATTGACATTACTTTTTGCTTCACGTGAAGAAGAGCTTCAACCGAGAATACAGCTAATCACTCCAGAGGATAGAACTATCGGTTCCGGTTTCTGAATTTCTTCGGCTCCAGAGTCTCGGCAAGGGTACAATGGACATTTACACTTACAACTAAATTTTCAACCATCTATTAGCTAGTACCTCCAAACAGCCCTAGCAAATAATTAGCCAGCTAATAGTTAGCCAGCAATTAGTTATTAGCTAGTGTCACAGACTATGCACCGGTACCTCTTCGCCGCACAAAGCGTCGTGCCCACGTGGCGCTCGACAGGCGGGGGTGTTTACACCGTCCACGTAACGTCGATCCACGTGGCGCTACGGGCGAAGCAGCGGTGGCGACCACGCCGCTTTCGCCGGCGCCCGGCCACGTGGCGGCTTTGGCGGCGATTAAGCGAAACGCCCGCCACCATCGGTGCCGGCCCACGTGGCGCGGGCGGCAGTGGCGACCACGCCGCCGCCGCCGGCGCCCGGCACGTGGCGGCTTTGGCGGCGATTAAGCACGCCACCAGCGGTGCTTGGTCCACGTGGCGCGAAGCGGCAGCAGGCGACCACGCCGCTTTCGCCCGCGCCAAATTTCACGTGGCATGCGGCGAAACACACCTCGTTGCTCATTGCCATGCAAAAGGGATCGCGGTGGCTTCATCCCGAAGTTTCTTCGCCACAGTCTGCAGTGTCGAGACAACTGCTTTGCACTGAGCATGTCGGTCCCAAGGAATTTGCTACAAGCCTTCTCTCGACGCCTCTCACCTACATCCACAGAGAGGTCACATTCCGGAAGAACCGAAGCGAAGGCATCTTGGCATTAATTAGCGCCAGGAACGGAGACAACAGATAAAGGTGTAATAAATGCATGTAAGATAAACATGATGACATCCTCCTCTATCGACTCATGTAAGCCCTGCATATAAGGGCACTGGAGAGCATACGATGGGAGGAGGAGAAAAAGAGAAGAGAGAAAGTAGACTCAACAGAAGAGCTGGTCACCAACAAGCTCTGTAACCAAGCCCAAAAGACTGAATCCAAGATCAAGCAGGAAGTAAGGCTGTTACCCTTCTTCATGGGGGCCTGAACCTCGGTAAAATCGTGTGTTCATCTGGATTTTAGACTCTAGAACTCGTTAGTGTGAGAGGTGCTGGGGTTTCCATCTGTTAGGGTTCGCCGGCTACCAAAGACACCCCCCTATCGAACCAAACCCGGTCTGTAGACTTGGGCCTGTCAGTTAAAATACACCAACAGCTAGCTAACTATTAGTGCTAATGGATCCAAACATGCCCTTAGGAATGTTACATACCCATCACTGCTTCCTGAAAATATGAATTTCGCATTATTACTCCATGTGACACTCAAAATTCGCCCTGTACAGAAGCGGAAACATAATTACCAGAGTTGAAATTCTTGTCAACATAACTGGGAGATTAAGATATACAAGACATACCGTTTACTCTTGGGAGAGATCTATAGTAAGTCAATGCACCAGATTCAGGTACATTATACAAGCGTACAGAACCATCGTCACAAGCCAAGGCCAAACGCTGAAATTCATTCACATGAGAAGAAGAGCTTGTCTTGGCAGAATCATCTTCATTATCAGAGCTGTCACCATCATCGACATAACTTGAGCCGGAGTTGGTGTGGCCATTAGCGGCAAATCCTGAGCCTTTATTTTCAGAATTTATAGGATCAATTGAAGGCTCCATAGCCATCCGCCAGACCGGTACCCCAACAGAATCTAGGACAGTCTAGAAAACAGAATGGCAAACAAATGATCACTATACCTATCAACTTAAAATGACTATAAGATAGTTAACGAATAAAATATATAAATAAACCCAGATAAAACATCTGACAAAACAGCCAATTGGAATTTAGGTGTGATGCACTCTTAGCCTATTGCATTCTCTACACCCGATATGCTAAGACCCAGCATTTTGCTACCCAAACACATACTTACAACCGACTATCCACAAAGGTGACAACTTTATCTCAATACTACACATAGTGGCATACAAAATTCACAATCCTCAAGTCAAGTTTACATAGAAAATGAAATGCAGCGTAAGCACGGAACATGACTACATGAGCCACCTTTTGCCGTATGTGGAAGAGGTCCCACTCGGCCACCGACCCGTCGACGCTGGACGAGAGCAGCCGCTCCCTCGCGCCGTGCCGCCCCCACACCAGCGAGGTGATCCTCGATTCAGCGTCCCCCTGTATTGTCTGTACCCACAGAAACCCCAATCAGGTCACAGCAAATTCCCATATTGCTCGAAGATACCATGCAGCCGTAGGGAGAGGGAAGCGTACGAGCTGGTGGTGCCACCCGACTGAGCCGGGGGAAACTAGCCAGAGCTCGAGGGAGCCGTCGTCGCGCGCGGCGGCGACCTGCGAGGCGCACGGGGATGTGGCAAGCGCGACGATGGGGGAGGGCGTCCACGCGACCGCGCCGCCGCCGCAGCGGTGGACGCGGAGCTTCTCCATGGGCGTCGGCAGCGGCAAGACGCGGCGGCTGCGCTAGCGAACCGCACGTTCTGGAAGGTTCTGGAAGGGGGGCTCAAGGGTGCCGCGACGGGGCGAGGGCGCGGAGCCGGGGAGGGGCGAGAGGGTGACGATGCTCGAGAGAGGCGGCTCGCCGCTCGTTAGGGTTTTGAGGGGCGAGGCCGAGGAGGCAAGCAGGGTTGGCTTTGCGAGGGCGGACGCGACGCGAGCGGTGGGCCTGCTTGAGCCCGCGCCCCGCGGTATGGTCGTATGGATATGCTTCAGATGTCAGCGACTGAATTTCGTCTGTGCTGAGCTCGTCTCCCACGGTTTGCAATGGAACTGGATACCCTGCCCGCGCATTGCTGCGGATAAAATGAATTATTGAGGCATAGATTTTAGGCTCTATTTGGAAGCAATGTATTTTTATAGTTTTTAAGTAATATCATGGTATTTTATACTATGAGGTGTTTAGTTATCATGCCAAAAGTTCTGTATTAAAAATTATAGTTTGATAGATACCATGGTATTTTTAGAGTATTTGAAACTCCACTCCAACCCAAAGTTTTCATAGTTTTGGCTAGCTTCTTGTCTATTTTCACTCAAATACTATGGTTTGTGATGTTGCATCCAAACAGTTGGTAGTTTCAAGAAATACCATGGTTTTAAAGGAGTTTGGTAAAACCATGGTATTCATGACAAAACAATTGCAAATCATAGTATACCAAAACTATAGTTTTAAAATATATTGCTTCCAAACAGGCCTTAATAGTGAGTGTTTTTTTGTAATACCTTAAAAAAAGAGGGAACTATCAGAACCATTGTAAATTTTTTGAAAATAACCATATGTCCGTGCGATGTAACGAAAACTCAATTTACGATAAAAAAATTATTTGCAAAGAGTACTAACCTTATCTAAATAATAATGTTCACTCTGAATATGTAATGATTAAATGTTTAAATCAATTCATCGAAGCATACAAATTCCAAGCACCTGTTTATAAACTCGAGCTTAAAATAATCTTTAATTTTACAAACTTAAATAATAACATCACATCACTTGGGATTGTAAATTTGTAATGCTATAATTCGATATCGATCGATCGACCAAAAGAGACATTACCTGCTGCCCTATGGGCGCAAAGGCATTGAAGAGGTAGGTGTCATCCATATGCGGCTGCCACCATCAGCGGTGTGCGTGGATCATACGCTTTGATCTGACCATACCATAGCCCCACCTTATTAACCCGCTCCACCGCCTCCTCGCCTCCCCCTGCGAGCGCCTTCCTCAGCCTATTGACATCATTCACCGCGGCGAGCTCCAGCAGTGCCGTTAGCGTATCTTGCCGCCCACCACCAATGATTTGCCCCTACGCCGCATCGACAAGATCAGGAAGGTCGTCCATTATCTCTGCTTAACGAATAAGCTCAACACATCTACAGGAAGGTAAGAAGCGGTGAGGTTATATAGATTCAGCAACCGAGGAAATATCTATGGAATCTAGATTAAGAAATCATCGAATAATGAAGACAACAAAAGGGAAAGAGGCTAAAAGAGACCTAACTTTATGAATCGGAACTCTGCTTCCTTCGGAAGGAAATCAATCAATCCAATCCAAAAAGTACCGGGAGCAATCGTCACAGATTCGAATGCCAGAGCAATGGGAGAAAGAAAAGCAATAATGAGTCATGCATATTCATTTACCTCCCCGCGACGGGATAATCCAGTCCAATCTACCGGAATGGCCATTGTCCGCTTCCCACTCAGCCACACGGGTGCGCACACGTGTTGGGGTGAGAGTGGAGAATAGACGTACCACCATTAGCTCCTAATTAGAATTAGTAGAGAAACTGCAAACATTTGATTACGCTCTGATTTTTATAGTAGTTTAGGCACGCACGCTCTCAGGGTCATCACCAAGGTTTGAAAAAACATTTTTGAAAAAACGGTTTGAAATTTGCAGTTTGAAAACTATAGAAACCGCTCGAAAATCGTTAGAAATTGAAGGGTTAAGAAATAAAAATTTTATTTTTTTTAAAAAAAAATCGAAAACCGCTCGGTTTTCACTGAAAACCAACCAACCAATTGAATATTCCTTAAAAACGGTTTTCGAATGATTTTCGAGTCAGTTTTTCAAAGGTTTTCAACACATAAGTTTTTTCAAAATTTTTAATTTTTTAATTAGACTGATTTTATCGAGTGGTTTTGAATCTCGAATCACAATGGTAAGGTCAAAACCCGCACTTTTCAAGCAGTTTTTGCCGGTTTTTGAAACCCTGATTCTCATAAATTTTCAAAAATTTACAAATTTAGTAGCGTAAGTTTTTAAAAAATAACAAAAGTTTGATCAGGCTCCAATTTTTTAGGTAGTTTAGGCACACTCTCAGGGGCCTTCTCATAAATTTTCAAAAAATTACAAATCGATGAAGTTGCTTTAAATGTATTAGCAGGAATATCGAAATTTTCTCTACTACTTCTAATTAGGAGTTGGTGGTAGTCCGTTCTCCACCCCACCCCCCCACCCCACCCCACCCCCAGGCGTCACGCCGCGCCCCCGCGCATTGATCCCGCGATCCCACGCATCGATCGCTCTTCACACCAGGCCCCGATCCGGAGATCCCCTAATCCCCGCCGCGCGTCTCCTAAAACTAGGGGTGAAAACGGTATCGGTAATTCCCGAAATTCCGAAAACCGTTTTCGAAAATTTTCAACCGGACGATTTCGATATCGGTAATTTTCGAATCGGTAATTTTATCGAAACGATAACGATAACGGTTTTGATCGGTTCGACCGTTTCCTTCAAGATCCGGAAAAATCGGTAAATTCCGTCTGAATCACCGGAATTATTCCACCACGCTTCACACTCTTTCTGGCCACTAAAACGCCCATAACTTTTTACTCCGAACTTCGATTTAGGTGATTTTGGACTCTATGCGAAGCTTATCACGAGGGCTACAATCTTCACCTATTTTCATGATTTAATCAATCATAGATATTTTCAAATATCATAAAAACAAAACTCTAATGTAGTCATTCAAGTCTAAAATTTGGTGTGTGTTCATCGTAAATTTGTGAATATTTATTAATTACTAATTTCTATGTGGATGTACTATTTGTGTGAATTTTTTGAAGTCAATTGGTGGTACATGTCCTTACGACGTTACCGGTCTCTTTTTCGGATTCCGATCGTTACCGATATATATTTTATATCGAATTTTCGTTTCCGATATTTTTGAATTACCGATGCTGTTTTCGTTTCCGTAGTTATCGATTCCAATATCGTTTCCGAGAAAAAATATGAAAACAAAAATAATTTTAGTGTTTTCCGACGGTTTCCGACCATTTTCACCCCTACCTAAAACCCCAACTGCCTCCCACGCGCCTCTCCATCATCCTCCTCACCTCGCTCCTCTCCCTCCCATGTTCGAAGCAACCTACCCCAATCCCCAATCTCCGATCTACCCCACGGCCGCCGCCTCGACGACGCCCCAACCACCTCCTCCGTGCAACCTCGATAGCCCGGCCATGCCCCGGCCGCCGCGAAGAACCTCTCCTCCAACCTGCGCGCCCTCCTCGCCTCCTCCCCGTACCACGCGCCTTCCCGCTCCTCAAGTCTGCCGCCCCCGACGCCCTTGTCGACGCCGTCCTCTCCGCCGCCACCACCGACTCCGGCTCCCCCAAGGCCGCCCTCGCTATCCTCAACTGCCTCCTCTCCTCCCTCTCCCGCTTCGGACTCGCCGACGCGGCCGCGGACGCCTACGCCCTCATGGCCGCCCGCGGCGTCATCTCGGACGTCAAGTCCCGCACCGACCTACTCATCGCAACGGCGCGGTGCGCGTCGGCCGCGGACGCACTCGCGTTGTTCGTGGAGATGCGCGGGAGGGGGTACCGCGTGGACGCGTGGATGTTCGACGCGCTGATGAGCGCCTGCGTCAAGGAAGGGATACTCGAGGATGCAGTTAGGCTATTCGACGAAATGCCCAGCGCTGAGGTTGAGCCTGACCAGTGCGTGTACGCGCTCGTGATCGCGACGCTGTGCAAGATGCGTGATGCTGACCGCGTGCTGCGGGTGCTGGGGGAGATGAAGGATGCGGGGTTTGGGCCTTGGGACTTCACGTCCAGATCTGTGGTGGATGCACTCGTGAAGGCAGGGAGGTGGAGGAAGTGCTGCGGGTGAAGGATGACGTGCTGTCCTTTGGGGGAAAATGGATGTTATTCTTGCAACGACGTTGATGCATGGGTATCGCTTGCGAGGGGAGGTTGGTAAAGCGCTGAAATTGTTTGACGAGGCTGTCAGGGATGGTATAGTGCCGACCAATGTGACATATGGGGTGCTGATCAGAGGTTGTGATGAAGAGGGGATGACACAGAAGGCCTATGAGCTATGGCACAAGATGAGAACGCAGGGGTTGTTGTTGAGAGCATTTGAGTTTAATTTGGTGATCAACCTATCTCTTATTGGTTGAATCTTGTTTATGTGGTGTTGCAGGTCCGTGTGGTGGTCTGTTTAGCCATGGCGTACTGATGAACAGGAGTATGCTAGATCGTGCTCAGCGGCAACTCCAACGCCAATGTCGAGTTCACCACACACATCCTCTAGGTCTGTAAGCTTATTGCCTTGAATTCATCTCCATTTGATCATGCATGGTTATGAAATTAGTGAATGGTGATAGGATATTACTCCATTGCGAGCAATTCTATTGAGATTGCTTATGATGTGTATGGTTGATCTTTATCTGTTGTTTCACTTTCAAGAAGTTTAGTTTGAGTAAATTAGATCATGAAGTGAATGAGATATCCCATTTGCTAGGTTCTTGGTAGCAAGAGGGCTTGTATTCCTCTATATGTCAGCACTTGAATTAATTCTGCATAATTTATAGGATAGAGCTACAACATTACATTATGTGGTTCAAGTTGGTGCACTTTCAAACAGTAAAGTTTTCGATTAAGTGTAGGTAGTGTGGATATCAATGTTGCAGATAATGTTGGTTAAAAGGGCACTCCCAGATCAACCATCTTCGAGCTAATGATTTCTCTGATAATTTTTTATTTTATATGCAAGATGGTTTGACACCACTTCTTTTCAATGGTGCTGAAAAGGTCAGAAGTAGCTCTGGATTCCCTATTTTATGTTGGGAGATTAATGATAAAAGGTACAATTCATAAGAGGATTGAAATTTTTTCCCATACTTTTTCATGAGACATTGTTTGTTGCTTCACAAAATTTTATGCTTGCCTTCAGACATGTAGATTTCTCTGGACATCTTGATCTTCTAAATTTCTACATGACTAATCCTCTCATTTTGTCTGGTTGTTCAAGCTAGATTGATGAATGTTTCATCTTGGACGAGAATCAATATAAAATTCTTGTTCACAGTTTGATCTATTTAGTTACTTCCAGAGATACATTTCACTTGACATGTTTGTCAAAGAAAATTGATATTTACTGCATGGTTTAGGATTGTATCTGTTGGTATATATATTATCCTCTTTTGAGATTCCGTTGCAACGCACGGGCACCCTACTATTATTATAAAGCAGCAGTTGGTGGCAGCGGTCCGTTCTTCCGCGGGTCCCACCTAACAGAGCATCTCCCACCGCCTAGCTGCGCTTGATCCGCGATCCCTCGGCTCCCGGTCCGCTACTCCGTCCTAGCTCCAGACGCAGCCCCGATCCGGGGATTTCCCCATCCCAGGCGAGGCGGCCTCGGCGATAAGCTCGCGATGAGGAACCCACCGACGGCACCTCTCCTCCGTCTCCAGCCTGGCCGTCCGCTCCTCGTCGGTGCTCGGCGGCGGCGGGGCCTCCACCTCCGTCGCGTCCCCGTCAGCTGCGTCCTTGGCGGCCGCCCGCATCGCTACCGTCGGCCTCGGCTCTATACGTCGCCAAACCCCTCCCTCTGCCATCGCCGCCATGAGCTTCTTTGAGTCCCTCACCTGGTCGGGATTGAGGAGGAGGACTAGGAGGAGGTCGTCGCCGGCGAGGAGGTGGCCCCGCACTGGCAAGGCGGAGGAGGGCGAGTCTGAGGTGGTGTTCGTCGCCGCCACCGGAGACGAGGTCCGCGCCGCCTTCTCCAGCATCCAGGAGTAAGATTCGTTTGCTCGCACAGAGATGATGGCACAACTTCCAGTTTATTTTGAGCTGAAAATTAAATTTCTTCTTTATTATGAATCCAATCCCTCCTTGTGACACTTTTCTAATTTTTATTAATTGCAGTCTATTATACGGAGTAACTTGCAATATGCTTCTCTAAGTGCCCTGAGAAGACTTCCACTTGATCCTGGTAATCCAGCATTTCTGCACCGAGCCGTCCAAGGGTGAGCGTGATCTTGTTGTCTCTGGAAAGCTAAATTTTGGTTTATTTTCCACCTTATATTTTGCACCTATGTTTAATTTACCATTTCCCAACTGGGTTTTTGCTACACTTGAAAACAAACATATTTGGCAACTTGGAGCATTGTTTGGTATGTGTCTTTTCTTTATCTTTCATAATTGTTATTTTGAGAAACCATAATTAACGCATGTCCTGTGGTTACTGATTTTGATTAATTTTTTATGTTATATTCTATTCCTATATTCAATGTATTATCTTATCATATGTGTCAGAATGAACACTTACTATTGCCTATCTGTTCTATGAAAACTTGCCTATGTTTCTGCAACAAATTTATGTAAGTGATAGTCTTATACATAAGTAGGAACTAGGAATGTTGTCGGTGTTTCGAGAACCGGCAAGTAAATTTTGTAAGTCTTGAGGGGCCGCGCGTTCCCGTTCCTTGAATGGTTAGACCCAAAAGAGAGAAAAGAGGGTCCAGAATTTATACTGGTTCGGGCTGAATGTCCCTACTCCAGTTCGTGTGGTGGTGCGTGTTTGTATTGATGCTGATGAGCTCGCCGAGTTACAAGTGAGGGCTGCGCAAGCACCTCGTGTCTTGATGGTCGGATGAGGAGCTATGAGCCGAAGGTTCGGAGCTTAGGAGCGCTCGGCTATGTGTATGTGAGCGTTTGTCTGTGTTCTCCCCGCCCGGAGGGCTGCCTCCTTATATAGGCGGGAAGCCGGTTACATAGAGCGTGTAAAGAAAAAAAAGGATGGGGCTCCTCACGCTTTGGAGTCCTGGTCTTCGCCTCGGCGTCTGGTCTCGGACTTGACTTGATGGATAGTTGTTGGCCCTACGCCGAAGTCGGTGAAGGCTGCTGAGCGAGGGCGCGGTCCGTTCTCCGGAAACGGCGCACTCTCTCTCTGTGGGTTTGTCGCGCCGACGTCGGGTGTCACGGAATTGCTCTGGGAAGGCGCGCGGCCTCCCATCTCTGTTTGGTCATCTGAAGTGCCGTATCGGTGGGGTAGGTGGCCGGGTCAGGCGCCGGCTTCTGATGATTTGATGTTGGCTCGTTGACGAAGATGGTTCGAGCTTGTTCGAGGCTCTTGGCGTCCAGACTCGTCGGTCGGGACATCTCCGAGTTGGTATCGCCGTAGCTTGTGGCGCCCGCTCAGAACGCCTGGTCAGCCACTCTTGGGGTCGGCTTGGCGGAGGCCTTGGGCCCCGGGTTTTAAACCGATGGCGCCCATGCACCTCTCTGGGCATGCTGGGATACCGTGTGTCGGTATCCGTCAATAGTTCCCCGAGCCCCGGCGGATTGGAAAGCGGTCGGGGTTTGCTTCGATCGGTGGATCTTTGGGCAAGCGTAAGCGCCCGAGTGGCCGGATCTTTTGTTGGCCGCAGCCTCGACCGATCGTTTGGTCGGTTTTGCCGGTCTTGTATGCGATCCGCTGGTTGGAGCCCGAGCCCCGAGCGTCGGAGAGCCGGGTCTGGGGTTTATCTCAGATGCAGAGGTTTGCTCGGGCTGACGGATTCAACCTCCGTGGCCCATCGCCCAAGCGTGCAAGCGCATTGGTTGAACAGGCGGCTTCGGCCGTCGGCGCCCAAACAAACGGGTTTGGTTAACGCCGGGCAAGGCGAAGATCCGGTGGATGGAGTTTCCGAGCCCCGGCGGTCGGGGAGCCGGTCGGGTTTATCTCGTCGAGAGGCGCCATTTGCCGGAGAGTGATAGAGGCGTCCCGCCCCATGCTCCAAGCAGGAGGCGCGTTCATTTAATCGCCCGTCCGCAGTGGGACTGGAGGGCGAGCAAACGCGCGTTTGCCATACGTAGGCTCGAACGCCGTGCTCGTGACGAGCTGATAGCGGGTGGTTCGAGTGGGCCCTGGTGGCTTCCCGAGGGAGAACCATTTCCGAGCGGACGTTATCCCGTTGCGGGCGTCCGACCCACTGGGGGCGACCCATGAGAGCCTTTCGTTACTCGATCCCGAGTCGGACCCAGTCGTCCGGCCGACTGGGCGCATTGCCGCCACTACCGCCGACGGCAGACTCCGCGAGAGTGTGACGTATGACCTCGAACACGATTCAGGGCGATTGGGTCGTCCGCCGACCCAACAAGGGCCCACTGAGCTTCGCCTTATCCTCGTCCCTCGCTTCGGTTTTTTTGTTCGGGCGGCGTGTGCGTCCACTTGGTGGCGGGCGTTAAGGGCCTGACGCTTGGTCAAGCCACGAGCATAAGTCGGTAAGCCTTTAGGCTTACAGGACCGTAATGTCTGGCATGTTTATCTCCGTCGCAAGGCAACCCTTGAGTTCGGGCGAGGCCCGGGAGCCGTCGCCACTCGCCCGATGTCCTTTCGCTGGTCGCGGTCTGTCAAGGATTAAATACTGAGGCGATCAAGAATTAGGGCAGCGTCTTATCGTTGAACCGTCGGGGACGGTCGGGGAGCGAAAGGGCGCCGCTTCGCTCGCGATACTGCTTTTGGTTGGCGCTTGTCCTTCGTGATCGAGGCGCTTTATAAGCGGAAAAAAGGGGCCATGGGCGGATTCCCTGCGTTGTCTGTTCTTCACGCGAAGGAAGAGAGACGAGGCGGCCGTGAGGAAGATCAAAGAAAACCCAAGAGAAGGATTCTTTGCCTTAGCCCCTTCTTCACCCAACGGTCCCGCACCCTTGGAGATGGCGTGGCCGAGTCGCCATTCTTGAGGCTCGGGTGCTCGATCAGCGAAGCGGTTCCTTCCGCCGCGTGAGGTAGCTTCGGTGGAGGGTGCCGACGGGGTCAGCGGCTCCGAGCTCGGTGACGGCGAGATCGTCGTAGCCGTCCTTCTTTGAGCGCTGAGTTGACCTCCCCTCCATACGTTCGTCGCTGCCTTCTTCACTTTACAAGGTGGAGGTGCACCATCCGAACCCCGCGGCGGCTTGCACATCGCGATCTTCATCACGCCAGGCGAGGCTTTCTGAGGATCGAACCCCATTGGGCCCTCTGGAAGTACTTCTTCCATATCGCGAGCGTTGAAAAAGTCGAGCGTGTCTTTGGCGCCGACGTGGCGCGCCATCCGCCTTTTGTCCTAACCGGCCTACGTGAGTACCTTGACATGAAGCCGCCCGCCTCGAACCGGGATGGCACCGAGTGGTTCTACATTCGAATGCAGAGATGCGCCCGGCCTTCACCGGAGACGGCCCGGCGGTGCGAATGGGGTCGTCCGTGACGAGAGAGAAGAGGAAGATGGTGGTGATTCTTGAGCGGCTCGCGGCTCGAAGAGGCGAGGCTCGACGGGTTATCTGTTGTCGTCGCCGCTCATGGCGAGCGCTACAACCTCTTATGGGCAGCCCCACCCGATGTTTCAATACGAGGGCATCCGATCCCATGAGGATGGAGGGTTCGAGCTTCCTCGTCGGAGGTGGAGGCTCGGGTGGCGCTGTCCCGCATTGAAAGCCACGGTGGCGGCGGCGTTCGAGCCCTTCTCGTGAAAACCCCGAACTTGGTAAGTGGGAAGTTCCCTACCCTTTCTTGCGTACCTTAATTCCCGCGTTAAACTGAATAGAGTTCCCGCCTTCGAGAACTGCTTAGGAGCATCCTCCGGGCATTGCTTTGGGGAGAAGAGATGAGGGCGGCGATCCGCCAACAGCCGAGCCGCGGAGTCCGCTTCGGAAGGAACGCTGGAGAGCAAGAGGAAGGAGAAGAGGGGGTCGGACCATGACCACACGCGCGAGGAGGCGTCGAGTCGACCGCCTTTCTTGATCGGCGGGGTCGTCTTCAAAGAACGGCGGAGACTTCGACGATCCGTATGAAGAATACGATTTTGAGCTGCCGCCGGCCGGCGATCAATGGAGGACATCGACACGGAGGTCATCATTGCGTACCCAGCGAGGGGACGCCTCGACGGGTGCCCCTGAGAGGGAAGATGGCCTCCTTCGCCAGAAGACCGGCGAAGAGAGCACGGTTGTTCGAAGACCGCCGACGTGGTTAGTCTTGTCCTCTGCCGTGTGTGTCGATTTTACTCGAAATGTCCCTCGACCGCCCTTGCTTTTAAGGATTTTTCGAGGAAAGCTTGATGAGCGGCGGAATCGCCACCGGGGCCGACGCCAGAGTACTCCGCCGGCGGAGCTGAAGATACGCTGCCCGTCGAGGAACAAGCGTCGGGCGGCGCCCGCCGCGCCGTGGTCGCCGACGTGATTTGAAATCGTCGCGATGGTGGTGCGGGCGTCCACGGAATCGGCGTCCCATGACGCCGGGCGGCCGTCAAGAGCTTCGCCGCCACGAACGGGCCGAGGAGGCGGACCGATCTCGCGCCGTCGATCATGGTGCGCCAGCTCCGGAGGAGTCTGGTATCGAAGCGAAGCCGCCACCGCCGCCGAAGGGCTACGGGGACGAGCTGCGATCGGCGATGGCGAGGCCGCGGATCCGCCGGTGGTGGGGCAGCCGGGGCGACCATAGAAAGTTTCTCCGTCGCCCGACCATCCCGGTTCCGCCGGGCGGTGACCCATCCGGCGAGACATCATTCTCGCCGACGATGGGCGGAGCTTGAAGAGTGGAAACCTGCGAGGGTTCCCAACGGGCCGGACCGAGTTGGGGCGATTCGGGTGAGCTGAATCTTCTCCTTGAGTCTTCCGGAGGGCGCTGATGCGGCCATGCGGAGGATCAACCCACCGGCTTGATAAGTTATGTTCGAATTTTCTCGCCCTTCTGGATGTTGCTGGATCTTGAAATGGAGCGATGGTGGGCCGCAGCGTCTTGAGTGCGTTCGGAGGGCAAGTCGGGCTCCTCCGTCTGTCTGCAGACACCGAAGGGCAGCTGCCATGCGGAGGAGTGTCGCGACCGACGGACTCCAGCTGCAGGAGGCTCGGAAAGCTGGGCGCGAGGCGACGTCAAGGCAGTAGAGGCACGGATGGCAAGTGAGAAGGACGATGCCTCGCGGGAGGAGCGGTCGGGTGAGTCCCTGAGGGCAAGGGTATCCGAGCTTGAGTCCCTCCTGGCAGAGGCCAACACATGCGAAACCGCCGGCTTTCAAAGCGGATCTGGCGGCTACATGGCTTCGAGGAGGAGGCCCGCAACGCGGGGCGTCACGCTCGAGGCGGCTATGGCGGTGAAGTCCCATGAGGAGGTCTGAGGAGGCTCAAGCTATGGAGAGCGCCACGTCCGTGGGGTTGTTGTGCAGGTTGATTCGGAAGGTGCCGTCGAGGCGCACTTCTAACTTTTGCTTCGATTTTCAGAGCAGCAGAAAAGATCCAGCGAGGTCGCGGAGGCACGACGTTTGGTGGTGGAAGAGCGCGACGCGGCGGTCGCGAGGCGCGCTGACGACTTGAAAAGAAATGGAGGATGAGCGGGTCGAGCTGGTCGCCGAGCCGGGACCTTGGGGAAGGTCGGTACATTTGTCAGTATCCGATCGCCGGTCAGGCGAGGTACGAGTCTGCTTATGCGAAGTTGGCCCGTGTCGAGAACACGCCGAGAAGTCGGTGAGACGAAGCGCTGCCTCGGGAGCCACTTCCGCTCGTTAACGCCATGTCCTTCTACAATGGCCTTGACTCGACAAAGTTAGCGGGGATCGCCGGAATCGGACCGACGAGGAGGTCGAGCGCCTCGGACTCGTGTTGAGCCCCATGCCCGAGCGATCGCCGACCGGATACCCCGCAGAGTGTCCACGGGATTACTGAATGATGTTAGGCATTTAATTTTTGCGACGTAAAACTTTAGTATATAACGAATCGGGTTTGTTTTTGTGCTTGCTCGCGAAGTTTAAGCCCTTCTTTTGCGCTCGGAAACCGTGACCCTGGAAACCGCCGGGGGTTTTTTCGGGCGTAGGTGTTTTCGATTCTCGGAAAGAAGCGCGAAGGAGGGGTTAAGACTCGAGGTCGGAATCCGTCCATTCAAGCCTCATCGCGGAGAGGAGTGGCCCCGATCGACTTGTGGCTCGCCGACTGCGTGTAGCCCTTACCGCAAAGCGCTACTTGAAACCGTAGCCCCCGTGGCGTAGGTCGCAGCGCTGGGTCGACGGAGTTACCCGCTAGGGGAGCCGAGTAGTTGGTCGGGTCGTCGACCCGTATGAACATGGAATGACGTCGGAAAGCGAGAGCACTCATTCACATTTTGAGCAGGAAATGGACATTTCCGACTGACTTGTGGCTCAGACTGCATGTGTTACCTGCTTCAAGAGCGCTACTGAAACCGTGATTACCGGGCGAGGTCGTGGCGCTTGGCTCGGATAGGTTACCTGGTTGGGGTAGTTCGAGTGGTCAG
The DNA here is from genome assembly GCA_036346375.1 of Guadua angustifolia. Lineage (NCBI taxonomy): Eukaryota > Viridiplantae > Streptophyta > Magnoliopsida > Poales > Poaceae > Guadua > Guadua angustifolia. The sequence continues at coordinate 8,411,843 of CM070505.1, forward strand.
TTGGATCGCCGACCCGTATGAATGTGAATGATATTTCGAGAAACGGGAGCATGCATTTCACATTTTGAACAGAAAAGGGGCGTTTCCGACTGACTTGTGGCTCGTCAGATCTGAGTTACCCTTCGCAGAGCGCTATTGGCGTAATGGCCATTTGGGGCGAGGTTATGGCGCTTGGCCGGATAGGTTACCTGGTAGGGAGCCGTGTAGTCAGTCGGACCCGACCTGTATGAATGTAAATGACGTTGCCCCCGAGCCCCCGAGCGATGCGCGGCGACCAAAGCGTGGTCGGCGCGTATCGCTGGTCGTCCGAGAAAACCATGAAGGAGACGGAGTCAGGTGACTTATCTCTTTTGGGTTGGTCGTGAGGCGGCTCGCTGGCGTTGACGCGGATTCCGAGGATGTCCGTATAGCTGAGTCTGCGCGAATACCGAAGAGTCGCGTCGTCGTCATGCGAAGCGGCGCGCCGCGCACCAGTAATAAACCGCCGCATTAAATGCGGTGGAGTTTTAATGCACGTCGCGTCGCGGCGTTGGGCCGAGGGCGCGCCAGAGACGCCATGAGCCTTGCGAGGCGATTGGCGGTTTTTACCGGGTGAATCCGCCGTTATAAATCGTGTCGGGGAGGCGGTAATCCATACTCACCTAACGCTTTGCGTCGCTTGCCCCTTCGTCTTCCAAGTCCGTTCGGAGGAACTTCGCAGTGCCATGGCGGCGGCGGAGACGACAAGAGGGTCGATAGCGAGTGGTGGAGGGAGCCTGAGGGCTCACCTCCAAGCGTCGACGGAGGGGCTCCTCCATGGCGGCGGCTTGATCTACCTCGCCGAGGTTCTTCATCTGGAGTCCCCGCGCCATGTAGGTGTTCTTTGGTTGTTTGGACGTGGCGGGGTTGCGGGAGCGTCTTGTTGACGTTCTTTCGATCTTTGCTTTCCGCAGTCCGACGGCCAATAGCAGTCCGACAAGCGACGTCGGAGGTGGCTCAGCGCCCAAAGCAGCGAAGCGGTCTGAGAGGATCGGGCGGCGAGCATGGTGGACCAGCTACGTGCGGTCCCATCTTGACCGGTGTCTCAGTGGGCTCTTCTTCGCCCTAGAGCGCGGGTGGCGGCGACGCTACGCGGGTCAGCCGCCGAGGACGGCAAGCGGCTCACTCGGCAAGGCCGAGGCAGAGGCGGAGATAGCCCGCGCGAACGAGGACTTCGACTCCACGCGCGGGGTTCTCCTCTCCATGCTCCGCCCTGCTTACGAAAGCATGGGCAGGAGCCTGAGGCCACTGGGGGCGGAGCTCAACGAGCCCGTTGAGCCCACCGTGGCGCAGTACGCCTTCGGCCTCACCCGAGCGGCCGAGGCGTTGGAGGACTCGCCCGAGCCCTCGGGGCGCTCCCGCTGGCATGAAGGAGGGTCGCTGCTCGACGGCGAGTACGTCTTGGCGTCTTGCGCCCGCCAATCGCGACTCCTTCGACCCGGCGACCACTGTCTCCCATATCCGAGGCGACGCGCCCAGTCGCGCCAGAGTCGGAGGCTACGAACGGAAGCAGTGTGGCACAGACTGGAGGTCTCGGATGACGAGACGGACACGAAGCGAGGCTTCCGGGAGGCGCCGGAGGACGCCTTCTTTGGCCCGACCTTTAGGCTTGCGTCGCGGTCCCCTGAACTTCGCCCGTCTGAGCGAGGCATCTCAGCGTCGGGCGGCTCCTTCCGTCTTCATGGTCCGGCTGCGGCTGCGATTTTTGCACTCCTTCGCTTTAGGGTTAGCATAAGACGTAGACTTTGCTTCTTTGCTCGTCTGTAATGGATGTCCGTACTTTTCTTTGAAGTTCATGCGATGCATGCTTTCTGCGTTGTTTTCTTGCCGAACGCTGATGATTGTCGGATGCTTGCGAAAAACCCTTCTGCGGATCGTCAAGTGGGTCACCAGTATGAAAATCACTTATGCACGGGCCATTACTTTAGCGGTCGAGTCAAGGAAACCGCGGAGTTTTTCCAAGACGTGAACCGTAACAACCGTTGAAGTGGTTTCTTGAGGGTAGACCTTACGCCGATTAGGGCGCTACGTAACAAGGTTACGTAAACTTACAAGCCCCCGAGTGGGTTCGCGCCACTCGGGTTGGTCAGGCAGATAGATACGCCCGGCAAGGAAATAGGTTCTTAGGGAAAAAACTGCCTGAGCTTTTCGATGTTCCAAGCGTTTGAAACAATGTTGCCTCTGCGTCTCTGGTCGGTGAGTCTTGGTCGGATTTCCTCCATGACGGTGAAGGGCCTTCCACGGAGGTGAAAGCTTGTGCTGCCGACGTTGGACTTAGCGTGGGACCAAGTCGCCTACGTTGAAGGCTCGCCGGATCTGGCGACTCGATAACGCCAGTGGCGTTTGTTGGTATTTGGTCGACGGAGAACGGCAACGTCGCGCCTTCGTCCGAAATGGGTCGACGCTTCTTCTTCATGAGTCAAGCCCCGAGCTGGTCGAAGGTTTGAAGTCTTAGGCGCCGTATTGTAGGTCGGTCGGCAGATGCCCTCGGCGCCAAACACCAAGAAGAATGGCGTAAAGCCGGTTGACTGGTTAGGGTAGTTCGCGAGTTCCAGCGACGGAGGCAACTTCGATGCCGCCCACCGCCCGCCGACTTCTTCAATCGATTGAAGATTCGCGCTTGAGCCCTGAAGGATCATGCCGCTTGCCCTTTCGGCCGGCCGTTGGTCTGGTGGGCGGCGACGCCGCCATCGACGCGGATGTTGAAGTTGTCGCGATTCGAGAAATTCCTTCCCAGTAAACCGGGTTCCATTGCCGGTGATGATGGAGTTCGGGACTCCAAACCGATAGACGATGTCGCGGAAGAAGTCGGCGCTTCTTGCGCGACGTAATGGTGGCGATCGCTTTGCCTCTATCCACTTGGTGAATTTGTCTACCGCGACAAAGAGATGGGTGAAGCCCGGCGCTTTCTTGAAAGGTCCGAAGCAGACGAGTCCCCTGATCGCGAATGGCCATGTAATGGGAATCGTCCGGAGGGCTTGAGTCGAAGGTCGTCTGAGAGCAAAAAATTGGCACCTCGCGAGTCGAACGATTTGTTTTCGGCGTCGACCTGGCGATCGGCGATGAGAAGCCTTGGCGAAAGCCTTACCCACGAGGGCCGTGAAACAGCGTGGTGCCGCATATTCCGCCATGGATGTCGACAGCAACTCCTTGCCTTGGTCGGTTAGGATGCATTTCTTCGCCGACCGGACAAAGGACTTAGCGCGGCCGAGCGAGGCGCCGCCTCGGTCGGATCTGGGAGAGTCCCATCCGTCAGCGCCGACGAAGGCTTCCTCCGTCGGACTCGGCGCCAAGACGTCTTAGGCTTGACCGGATGGGCGGCGACCGGTGGTCGATGCTTGGTTCGGCGAGCGGGCGGGCCGCTGATCGACCACCGGTCCACTCGGACGGACGGTTGATTTGAAGTCGTGGGCAAAGATTCCCACGAATCGGTCCCTTGCCCGAGGCAATGTTGGCGAGGTGGTCGGCCTCATTGCTAGAAGCGTCGTGAGTGTGATGGAGCTCGAAACCCTTGAATTTTTTCTTCGAGCTTACGCACCTCGGCGATATCTTGCCATCGCGTGAGTCTCGGGGCTCGGAGGTCTTCATGACTGTCGACCACCGCCTTGAGTCGCCAGATATCGTAAAAGCCGTCAGACGCCGAGGTCGGCGGCGATCCGGAGACCATTGATGAGGGCTTCGTACTCGGCGACGTTGTTGGTGGCGTCGAAGAGCAGTCGGACAACATCTCGGAGCTCGTTGTTGAGTGGGAGACGATGACGATCCGGCGCCCGCTCGTTCTTAGTGTAGGACCCGTCAAGTACATTGTCCAAGATTCGGGGTCTTGAGTCTTGCGATGGCGCTGGGCTTGGCCCACTCGGCCAAGAACGGTCGGCAAGGGCTTGGGACTTGATTGTCGCCTTGGGAACGAACGAGATGTCGTGGCCGTTGAGCTCGGCGCCCACTTGGCTATTCTCCTGAAGCGTCGCGGTTGCGGATGATCTCGCCTAGCGGCGAAGAAGTCACCACGAGATGGGGTCTTTGGTGAAGTAGTGAATCGATTTTCTCTTGCGATTAACACGCGTGAAAGCAACTTTTGCACTTGCGGATAATGGGCTTTGGACTCGAGAGTACTTCATCGATGAAGTAGACCGGCCAGCGCACCTTGAGACACGGCCTCCTCCGCCTGCTGACGACGAAGCGCCGCTCACGACACAGGTTGTGGCGGCGATGTAGAGCAGAGGCTCGCATGGCGATAAGCGCCGTCAAGACGGGGTGATGTCGAAGGCCTTGAATCGGTCGAGGCCTCCGAGCCAGGCGTCAAGCGAAGTGGTCGGACTTCTGAGCGACTTGTAGAGCGACATTCGCGCTTCGCCGAGGCGACACGAACGGCTCGGTCGCAAGGCATCCGTCAGCTTCTGGACGCCTTTCAAGTCGGTAATCGGCCCCATCTTCATGATTGCGGAGACCTTCACCGGGTTGGCTTCGATGCCGCGTTCGGATATGATGAATCCGAGGAGCTTTCCCTTGGGAACCCCGAAAACGCATTTCTCGGGGTTGAGTTTTATGCGGAACCGCCGGAGGTTCGCAAAGGTTTCCTCCAGGTCGGCGACGAGGTCGCTGGCCTTTCCTGATTTGACGACGATGTCGTCCACGTATACCTCGATGTTACGGCCGATCCGTCTTGAAGCGGTGTACATCTGGCGTTGGTATGTTATACCGCGTTCTTCGAATCGAAGGGCATAGTTACATAACAAAACGAGCCGAGCGGAGTGATGAAAGAGGTCGCGAAATGGTCTGACTCTTTCATCGAACTGTGGTAGCGAGTAGGCGTCTAGGAACGAGGCGACTCGCACCCAAAGATGGAATCAATGACTTGGTCAATCCGAGGCAAAGGAAAATGGTCCTTAGGGACATGCCTTGTTCAGCTGTGTAGTTGACGACATCCTCCATTGCCCAGTTTCTTTTTACAGGATGAGATTGGCAAGCCACTCGGGTGGCGTACCTCTTTTATGAATCCCGCCTCAAAAGCTTGGCTACCTCTTCCTTTATGAGCTGCGCCTTTCTTCGTCAAACGCAAGAAGGCGTTAGGCGGCAACTTGGCGCCAGGGATATTCAGGTGTGCTCGGCGACCTCCCTTGGGATGCCCAGATGTCGGAGGTCTTCAGCGAAGACATCCCGATTTTCGGAGGAAGTCGACGCGCGCTTCCTATTTGGCGGGGAGGGCGGACCCTACCCGCACGGTCTTGGCCGGGTCTTCGGGATCGATTGCGATCCCCTTCGTGTCCTCCGCGGACTCGAAGGACCCAGGTCCCGACTTGCTGGAGCCGGGGATGGACTCGGAGGCCTGCCTCCGGTAGTCGCTGAGCTCGGTGGATGCGATGACCGCCGAGGCTAGCTCGCAATCGCTTGCTTTCATATTGAAAGCAAGCCGAAGGATGAGGACACGTAATGATGCCCGTGGCCCCGGATCTTCACCAGTGCGTGTAGTTGGGGACCGCCATGAACTTGGCGTAGCATGGCCTCCCCAAAATAGCGTGGTAGGAACATAAACCCCACCACCTCGGCGAGGATTTGGTCGAAGTTTTGGGTCCTCCAAAGGTGACGGCAGTCGACCGCCCTGAGGGTAGGCTTGATGGCCCGGGATGACGCCGTGGAAGGCGCCTTGCTCGATCGTAGGGTCGAGGGGATGCCAGGCGTCGGCGCCTCAACATCTGAGATGTTGAGACCGCTGCCGCCGTCCATGAGGACTTTGGTGAGGCGCTTCGACCCTACGATGGGGTCGACGACGAGTGGGTACCTTCCGGTGCGGGGCGCGGTCGGGGTGGTCCGTCCGATCAAAGGTGATCGGGGTCTCCGACCACGGAGGTAGTTTGGGACATGAGGTCACCGTGTGCACTCATGCAGAGGCGAAGCCGCCGGCGTTTGTCGGCGTAGCTATCTGGTCCGCCGAAGATCATAAGGCATCCGTCGGGTTCTGGGAACCCGCCGTCGGCCTTGTCCTGTCCGGCCTCTGGCGTCGGGTCGCGCTTCTTTCCTTTGCCCCGCGGCTGCGTGGGGTTTCCGGAGAGAAAGCGTCTCAGGACTTCGCAGTCCCGGTATTTGTGCCTGACGGGGTACCCGTGGTTCGAACCTGCTATCCATCGATTTTGGTGGTCGGATGGTGCGCGCTTCTTTGCTTGTCTGGGCGTTCGCGGCTGCGGCGCGATGTGGTCTCGCGGACTGCTTTCCTTCCGCCTCGCTTGTTTGGCGCGGTGGAGGCACGGCCACGGCTCGGGGCGGACTCTCGCTTAACCTTCGCTTTATCGAAGATGGCCCCACCGCCTCGCCGGGGCGTGGTTGAAATGGCGATGTCGGCGAGTGTCCTGGTGGTCCTGGGTTTGAGGCAACCCAGTTTGTGGACCAAGGCTCTGCATGTGGTGCCGTAAATGAATGCCCCAACGACGTCGGCGTCGCTAATGTCGGAGAGTTCATTGCACTGTTGGGAGAAGCGCCGGATGTAGTCCCGGAGCGTTTCTCCCACTTTGCTATGACTCTTGAGTCCCAAGAGTTCCTGTATGCTTTGTATGCGTGCCGAAGTTGCCAACAAAGGCACTCTTCAAGTCGGCCCGACTCTTGATAGTCGTGGCGGTACTCGAGCGAGCTCGGCCGAGTCCGCCAAATAGAGGGAGGTCTTCGAATGATGAAGAGGTCATTAGTACTTCTACCGACAGACGAGCCGATAATCTTCTAACCAAACACCGGTTCGTTGCCCGTGTACTTGGTGATGTTGGTAGGTGCCGGGAAGCGGGGAAATCCGCCGGCGGATCTCCGTGAGAATGCACAGGCCCGGGCCCTGGGGTCGAGTGCAGTCCTGCGGCGGCCGCTATCTCGCGACCTGAACGAGCGAGCATGGCGTCGACCGCCTTCTTCGAAGTCGAGAGTGTCGCGGCAATCGTAGTGTTGCCCAAGACGATGACGCCACGGGTGTAGGAGGCACTGGGGCGCTCATTGTATGGCGGCTTTCTCCGCCATGGCGAAGTTTGGCTTTGACGGCGAATGAGACCCCACGCGAGTGCCAGGGCCAGTACATCTTTGACTGTGGCGTGCTCTACCAGCTCCGGAGGTCTTTGGTAGGTGGCCTAACCTCGGGCTCGTTAGGCTCGGGATGCCGTGAGCAACATCGCAGCCATGGCGGTTTTGGCTTGGAAGAGGGAAGCACGGGCGTTCACCGGCTCTTCCGCTAATTGTTAATACTTTCGGCTACAAGCATGCGAAGGCCGACTTATACTGCAGGGCGCGTGTTAGCTCGGCCCGGTTGGTCGACCCGTGCCTTCTGCCGGTCCGCCATGATTCAGCTCCATTGTCGTGAAAGCCGGTCGGGCGGACTTAGGATGATCCGCCTGGTCGCCTATTTGGCCGCCTCCGGCGCCGGAGCCGGATGGCGATCCTCTTGACTTCAGCGAATGGCGGCGGTTGATCGCTCACACCGCCACGTTGCATTCGCGGTGTCACGGCTCCTTCGAGGCTCGCTCGCGTCGAACCGAGTCGCCGTCGGTGGAGCTCTCCAAAATCTCGTGGATGGAAGCCGGCGCGTAGCCACCATTGCTACAAAACGCAGCCGGGAGGCGTGGCGTCGCCGCCGCATGGCGCGAGCGCCTCCGGGGTGGCGGCCGCAAGATGCGCGCCGCCTCACTCGCTTCAGAGCCGCGAGGGCCTCGAGTGAAGGTCACGAGGTGTGGATGACGCGGCTGAGCACCCACGGAGCTCGCCTCGGGGCGTGACGCGAGCGAGGTGAGCTCTCCGTCGGGTTAGCGATGAAATCGAGGAACCAAACGGATTCGCTCCGGCGCAAGCGCATTGTTGTTGACGAAGCGAATCCATCAAGGAAGCAAAATGGAGTCCGGAGAGCATGGTGACGCATAAAGCCCCTACCTAGCGCGCTAACCGCTTGTTTCGAGAACCGCAAGTAAATTTTGTAAGTCTTGAGGGCGCGCGTTCGTTCCTTGAATGGTTAGACCCAAAAGAGAGAAAAGAGGGTCGAGAATTTATCTTGGTTCGGCCGAATGTCCCTACTCCAGTTCGTGTGGTGGTGCGTGTTTGTATTGATCTTGATGAGCTCGTCGAGTTACAAGTGAGGGTCAGCGCAAGCACCTCGTGTCTTGATGGTCGGATGAGGAGCTATGAGCGAAAGGTTCGGAGCTTAGGAGCCTCGGCTATGTGTATGTGGCGTTTATCATGTTCTCCCCGCCTCGGGAGGGCTGCCTCCCTTATATAGCCGGGAAGCGGTTACATAAGCGTGTAAAGAAAAAAAGGATGGGGCTCCTCGCTGAGTCCGATCTTCCGCCTCGGCGTCGGTCTCGGACTTGACTTGATGGATAGTTGTTGGCCCTACGCCGAGTCGGTGAAGCTGCCGAGCGGGGCGCGTCCGTTCCTCCGGAAGCGGCGCTGCTCTCTCGGTGTCGGTCAGCGCCGTCGCCGGTGTCGACTTCGAATTGCTGGGGAAGCGCGCGCCTCCCATCTCTGTTTGGTCATCTTTGAAGTCAGTGTCGATGGGGTAGGTGGCCGGGTCAGGCGCCGGCTTCTGATGATTTGATGTTGGCTCGTTGACGAAGATGGTTCGAGCTTGTTCGAGGCTCTCGGCCCGTCCGACTCGTCGGTCGGGACATCTCCGAGTTGGTATCGCCGTAGCTTGTGAGGCGCCCGCTCTGTAACGCCTGGTCGGGCCACCTCTTGGGGTCGGCTTGGCCGGAGGCCTTGGGCCCCCGGGTTTTAGGCACAGTGGCGGCCCATGCACCTCTCCTGGGCCGCTGGGGATACCTGTGTGTCGGGTATCCGTCAAATGTACTGTTACATTATCGCCATTTTGTTCTCATCAAGCTTGGTACAACTGCAGGGTTGAATTTTCTGACCCAGTTGCAGTGAGGCATGCATTGTCAATAATCTCCGAAATTGCTGTGAGAGATCCATACTCTGTTGCAATGGCATTGGGTCAGTTTCCTCACATACTGCTATTGATCGTTCAGAATTTTCATTTTGTCCAGTGGATAAGCATGGGTTATTATGATTTAGAACATCACTGATCTTTTATGCACTGAAAAATGGGCAATACTAGAAATGCCAATTAAAGTAGTAGATAATTAATTTTGGTATATTTAGTCGACTTTTAACAAATATGTTATCATGTTATTATGTAGTTTGTCAATCTCATGTATGGTTTAATGTTATGCAGGCAAAAACGCACAACCCGGCGGTATGTTTCCTTCACCAATTTTGTGTTCATGCTTTTATTTAATCGTTTGAACATACATACTTTTGAAGGGCTTTCAGCTTACTTAATGAATGATAAACTTTCTTCTGTGGCTGACATCTGGGTAAAGCATTACAGTTCTAATTCAATTGATTGAGTTGCAAGAAGCCACAAACGATTATTTTGAAGATATTTCCTTTATACAAAATACAGATAATGAGATGAATTGTATTTTGTGGAGAACTGAATATATGTTAAACCCCCTTCATAATTATCCTGGTTTAACTTGTATTTACTCATTGGTGTACCCACATGAAATATAAGTAATAACTTGTGGAAAAATATTACCTTCCTGACAATTGCTGATGTATTATTACATGCTCTAAATAACAACAGGAAATATCATACATGTAATTTTCTTTGGTGACCACATTTGATTTGGTGATATTTGAGGACTCGGGTGACTTAGTAGCTACACTATTGTTTATTCTGATTTCTGACTTATGATACATGACTTCTTAGGAAGCACTCATTCATACATGCTCTAAATAACAACAGGAAATATCATACATGTAATTTTCTTTGGTGACCACATTTGATTTGGTGATATTTGAGGACTCGGGTGACTTAGTAGCTACACTATTGTTTATTCTGATTTCTGACTTATGATACATGACTTCTTAGGAAGCACTCATTCACCATCGCTATGGTAAATGCATATGAGTAGTTTTGGACAGCATTTGGTTGATTCGACTGATCATAGTGTTGATTGTTTTCCATTCCACCCAAAGGGCATTTACCTGCTTCTGTCTATAAACAACTGCCTCCAATTTTGTCAACTTCGATAAGGCATGAATTTTTCTTCTTTCCAATTTGATGCACTCATTTTTCTACAATATCTTTGTGTCAAATTGAAACAGGAGCTCTTCAGGACATCCTTCATTTGCATGATGTTCTTGCCAGGGTTTACCTTGCAAAATTGTGCCATTCAATATCTAGGGCACGTGTATTGGATGGTAAGTGCAATTTGTTTTTGTGACTGCCCTGAATCATTGCCGCTTTGTATTTCCAGAGGGCATACATCTAATGGTAGTTCTGAACGAATATGATCTATGCAGAGAGGCCTGACATAAAGTCTCAGTACAGTTCTCTCCTTTACCAACTTCTTCTGGATCCCAGTGACAGGGTCTGTTTTGAGGCCATACTATGTGTGTTGGGAAAAGTTGACAACACAGAGAGGTAATGATGATGTTTCATCAGATTAGCTTTTTACGTGTTGTCTTTCTTGACCTCAGACCTCAGTAGGAATTTTAAAGATGGGTTGTTTCATATCCGTGCTCATTTCTTGCAGCACGGAGGACAGAGCTGGCGGATGGATTCGGTTAACTAGAGAAATTCTCAAATTGCCTGAGGCCCCTTCTGTAGCATCAAAGGGTTGCTACATTTATTCGCTTGGTTGTACCTTTCTTTTACAATTTTTCCATTAGCTTTTCGAGACAAATGTACACATATGGTTTTCATGTATTCAATTTAAATATTTTAATAAATATTGGCAATCAAAGTTTCAAAATTTTGACTACACCTATGTCTAAAACGACAACTATTTATGACCAGAGGTAGTAGTTGATATTGTCATTGCTGTAATATCAAACCTTCAATGGTTTTGGAACTCAGTTGTCATGGGGATAAATGACACAATAGCTAGGTTATGAATTGTTCACTGTGCCCTGTTATGCAAAGTTCTTATGTAAAACTGGTCAGCATCTTAGAAATTTCATTCCAGAAGAATCTGATTTATTCAGAGGACTATGTTACCAGTGATCTATGGTTGAGTGTCTATGAAGTGCACATGTTTATCTCGCTTTGATCTATGGTTGACTGTCATGTAAATCAATAGCTGCTTTCATGGGATTAATTAAATTAGTTTCGTGGTACCATATTGTGTTGGAGGTAGGCCTTGAGGATGAGAAATTTGGACTCGATTTTTAAGATTAACTTGACATCTTTTATGTTATGATTAATATTTCTCCCTTACTGTAGTGTGTCATTGATCATCAAAGGCTTCCCTGTCTCTTGAACCTCTTGACTACCAATCACAAGAAAAGCATGAAGAGAGAAGCATGCTGGACCATCTCAAACATCATAGCCGGTAACAGGGAACAAATTCATGTTGGTGTGCTTGGAAGTTCAATTAGCATATTGATATTCTCTAGAAAGAAAATCCACAAGCAAGTTATAATTAGCACAGTTATATTTTCTAGAAACAAAAGGAACAAGCATGTTGCCTTAGCATATTTCACAATTCCGTGCATGTTGGAACCATGTTTTGAGAATCCAACTTATATTTATCAGCATAACAATGTTGTCATGTAGCAACATTAGCTTAACTGTATTGGATTAAGTGATAAGATCATATATTCCGGGACGTATACCAAGAATATCATTTCTAAATATGTTCTAATATGATGATAAGCAAACATATACTATGTATAATATATTTGGTTTTAATTCATATCGAGCGGACCATAAAAACTTTTGTAATCGAGAGAGATATATGTTTGATTTTGTACCACAATTTTCTTTTATTGCTTGACTTTTATGTTTCGTTACCAATTTTATTTTTCGTAGCAACGCATGGGCATTGAACTATTAAAAATAAAAAATATCTGATTATGATCTGAAATTTTTATAGTAGGGTAGGCATACTCTCCTGACCCTCCTAAAAAATTTCAAGAATTTGCAAAACTATTAGCTCAATCTAATCAGTAAAAAATTTTACAATGCATTATCACCATTGTCAAAATTTTCTAAAATCGTACGAGTTTGATCATGATCTGAAATTTTTTATGGTAGGTTAGGCATACTCTAAGGGGCCTTCTCAAAAAAAATTCAAAATTTTTAACATGATTTAATAGCTCAATTAAATAAGTGAATTTGATGCAAAATGATTGGAGATAATGGCTGCCATGGGATTCAAACATGCGACCTACTGCATGAACTGCAAGCTATAGGCCAACTGAGCTAAGCTTGTCCTGTGAAATGCTATACATAATAAATATATGAGTATATGTTTTAGTTCATTGTAGAAAACCACTGGAAAAAGCGACACATGGTGGGCTGGCATGCGAGGGTGTTGTACCTCCCTAGCAATAGTAGTTTTTTGTATGATACGGAAAGGCAAAACATGTGCTCGCAGAAGAAAAGTGTGCTCTCAAAAGAAAAGATAAGATCCTCTTGGATAAAAAGTAAGAGAGGAGAAAGACTTAGCAACTTCAATATTATTCTAACCTATTTGTTTAGGTCTAGGTTTTTTTGCTTATAATTTAAAACCACCTTTTGAGCTTAAACAGCTTAAAAGATAATGCTTTTGTATGTGATAGAGGTGGGTAATTTGCTCTAATTTTAGTAGTATTAGTCTAAAACCAATTCTCAATAAGCTGAAAAGATCTCTCTTCGATAGCTTTTTGGCTTTAAATCGGTGAAAAAACTCAAATAAATAAGACCTAAGTAGTAGCAGGCAAAAGAGAAGAGGCTCGGTGCTTTCGTTGCTTGGCTTGGTAGTTTACACTGTTTTGTCGAGGGCGAGGGTGGATATTAGACCTTAGTAAGTTTAGCTGAATCCGACCCAACTCAAGCCTGACGGGTCAAACACAAATTGGGTTTAGTGCGAAGGTTGTCTTGGAAAATATGGATTGAGATAGGTTGGGGCTTGGTTCGAGCCCATCTGGCTTAACACTTCGAATGGGTTGGTTCGGCCCTAGGTTTGCCAAGTGGAATGCCATCTCGTCATCACCGATGAGAGGTTGGTCGAGCGTAGCGTAGGGCTGATGTCAGGACCTGAATCTGCAAATTCGGACCCTTTGTATATTCTGCACTAGTCTAGGATCACGCTAGTGCACACAGTCTCAACATAGATGAAATATCACAATCATACACAACGTAATAATAAAAGTAACTCAATTACAAAATATAAAACTATTGAATGACCTTAAGGTCGACTTTACACTTGAGAGGCCTTGATGGTTTTAACTCCAAATAGGTAAACAGCAGCAGAACAAAGAGGTTGGTGAATCCCATCAATATGCCACAGGCAACTGACAAGGTTCAACTCCAAGATATTCGCCTCCTCGTAGAACTTCTCCTCCTTCGAAGTTGTAGTCATCTTCTCATCTGATGATTTGTTGTTTGCAAGGGGGTGAGTACACACCGTACTCAACAAGTCATGCACAGAATGCATTTTTATTACTACATGCATGGTTTATTCCAAAGGAATGACTGAATGGTTCTTTTACAATAAAGCAGTATTCACAAATAATCATAATAGATAGAAAAGCAGTAAAACAAGTAATACCCAAAATAAATTTCATAATCATTCTCAAGTAAAGCATTTCTCATCCTTAATCAATTTTCATATCACATTATCCACATTCCCAACCTTATTTTTATCAAAATCTAACCCTTGACTATAATCCCCGAGCATTGTCTAGTACCGCGGACACGGCTATTCGAATAGTTTTTACACACTCTGCAGAGGTTATACACTTTACCCACAAGATACAGTCAAACACCACAAAGGCGAGTAACCATAACAAAACCTTTCCAAAGATCCGTCTAAACCCAGTAATGCCCGCTAAGGTTTCAACACTGAAGGGATACACCTCCACAACAGGGCCCCCCTCTTGCGCCATGTGAGTTTTCACCCATACACTCGGAACTCACACCACCACGACAGTACCAAAGAATAGATTTCACAATTTACTCAGCTAGATCCGTCCCACTCCGGAACTTGTGGTTGTATGGTTAGCCCAATTCAAATTTTTGTAAGGTTAAGTCCTTAATTGACCGAGGCAAGACTAACCAAAAATTCATCATGTCAACATGTCATAAAAACCAAATGCGCCCGCCCTGGTGCCACATCTAGCCCACCACTTAACTTCTTGCCACTTGCTCTAGTCTAAACCATTTTATCACCCCGGTTCGCTTACACGCTCCTCGTGCCATCAACAGTATCAAGACACATGTCACACTTTCCAAAATTCGTTCCATAGCTCATTAGTCAATATTCCATTTTTCTCACAAAAATTGTGTCAATGAAACGTTTTGCATGGCTAAGCAGAACTACCGTGTTCTAATTTTTCCACAGTGGTGTATTATATCAACCACATAATATAAACCAATCCAGGAGAACAAAAATTTTCATGGCATACAATTATGAGGGACAAGGGGACATTAACAAGTGGTGTTTTAGCTAATTCCCAAACTATTTGAAGACATTGTAAACAAATTAGCATGCATAATTTAAAACAAAGTAATTTTGAAAGCATAGGATCAAAATGGTCAAAGCACAACTTGCCTGGCCCTTGCGATTTTTACTGTTCTTTACTCTTTATCTTTGACTCTGGATCTTCGGTCTTCAATCTTCACTTCCTTGATCTTCAGCTCCTTGGAACGACTTCCGGACAACGCGTCTAACGATTAAAGAAGAAGCAAACACAAACCAACTAAAAAGATAAATCGAATAAACTCTAAATTGAGAACAGATAATATTGGATCGCAACGGCTTAGATGAATTTAGGAACTTGAATGGACTAAATCGAAGATTAGACAAAAGAGGATGAGCTTTCGAAAAATACACCAGAAAGGAAAAGACTGATAACTGAGAAAGAAAGAATAATATTCCAAAGAATATGTCTTCTGAAGTTGTTTTCTTGATTAGACAGACAATGACATATGGGCTCCCGATCCATAGATCGGGTCCACAAAGATATGTTAGTTCACGATGAACTAAGCTGATGCAAAAGTTGACTTTTATTGACTAAGTAGATACACAATCAAACAAAAGAAAGATAGGCTGATAGATTAGATATGGCACAAGGATATGACACATGGTCAATGGTCTATCGACCAGGTCCACGAACGATTTCCAGGTCAAGGGCAGAGTAGATTTCCAAAGATAAGGCAAGGACAAGTGGGGTCGACATCCACTGCGATTCGATAAGGGGTTCAATCATACGTCGAAGAAGGAACTTGACGATGATCAGGCGGCGATGATAAGAAGACGGGGCTAAACTCAATGTGATAGGGCTAGATCATATCAAGGCGATAGAAAAGATGATGACATCGCACTAGGGCCTTTACTTGAATGCACGCCTGCGATGAGAGCAAGATGTTAACGGCGAAAGGTTAACGATGGAACGTTAACGATGAAGGTGAAGCGTTAACAGAACACTTATGAGATTATAGGGTGGCAACCATCGGTACAATGGTAGGGCAGCGAGGTCATGATGTGGCTCAAGTTTGATTTGCGATCTGCGAGGTACTCATGTCATGGCGCAACGTCAACGACAAATTGGACCAAAGATTAAGTTAAGGTTAGAGCGAAACGATTAAAGGATAGATACACTTAGAATAGGGGTAGGATGGGTTAGAGTTGGCTCTGCGATTAAAGGTTACCAAGGATGGTAAACCGAAACGCGAACCGATACAAAGGACTAGGCCGAAAGATGACGGTTAGATACTAGATTATGGCTTTGACGGCAAACGGAGATCAAATAACCTCTAAATATGAGCAAGACAGGGAATAACGGTCTACTGGACAAGATGACATGACCATGACAAAACAATATGGTTGGTAGCAAAAGACGATACGCGACGGTGTCAAAAGGTGACGGGTAACGAATATTAAAATTTTCGGAGGATGGAACAGCAAAAGGGAAGTGAGCACCACGTAGAACGCGGTGATATGAACTCAACGGTATAGCCGGATTTGGCAGCAACCCAACAGACAGGTTGCAAACTGCCGATGAATGGCTGCCGAAGCCAAAAGATCAAACGGTCATAACTATTAAAGTACTATATGAAACCTAACCAAATTTTACAGAGAGCTATCTGGGATCATTTGGCATAATATGACGTGAACGGATCTGAGTTTTACCTTCTGGATCAACGGGGAACGCACGACGAAGTTTTCTGCCGTTGGAACACAGTCTGCTCAGGGAAGATTGATTTTTTCTGCGCAAATCCCACTGGCAGAACCTTGAGTTAGGGTGAGCACCGCATAGAGGACATCAAGATGAGTCTACAGAAAAAGATTCATGCTCAAATTCGCAAAAACAATGGAGAATGGGCGATGGCAAGATTTGAGATTGGAACGGCTGAAACTTTAGATTCCACGGATGAAACTTTAGATTCCACGGATGAAACTGCACGAAATTTGGTGGAGAGACAGATCTGACCATTAGGCACGAGATGACGTGGTTGAATTTCAGAAAAACTCACCGGAACGATGAGGAATGCGATGCCAAGTCCGGTCGATGAGAGGCGGCGCCCAGGAGATGAAAGGGTGTTGTTTTTAGTGTTTGGGAGGGGTGTTCTGGACTTTATGGGGTATGTGAGGGGTCATGACACCCTTCAACAAGCTTAGGAAGTTGAACCAATCAAGAAAACGCAAAAGACACTAAAATCGAAACCGAAACGGTTGGAATCGAACAGTTGGCGTGCAGCTACAAAACAGGCCGGCCCATTACTGTTCACAGCATTTTTCCAGCGATTTTCCAATAAAAATAATTCTAGTAATTCAATTAATTCATTTGAGGCAATAAAAATACCAGAACTATTCTAGAAAAAAATCCTAGAAGCACAAGGAACCCAAATAAATATGAATTTCTTTTAATTAAAGTTTATATTAGTCAAATTAAATTGTTTTGACTTTAGAAAATTTCAGTTTAAGCTTTATTTAAGCGAGAAAAACAATGGGGATTTTTGGGAAGCTAATCTTCACAAAAGATTTTTGAAAACCCAAATTTTGGGATGTTACAGCTGACAGAAAAGATTCATAGGATTTGAATCAAAATTGTTTTGATTATAAAAATTAAATTGAGTTTATTTTGAGTGAAAAAGGTTATTGATTTCAGGCTTGTCTCGATAGTGATTCGTTAGCTCGAATTTGAAATAGCCATTTAAATGATAGATAAAATGATTTTACGTTGAATTATATTCAGGAGCAACCGTTAATGTTACTGAGGGTATGTACAATAAGATCGCCTCAGTTTACTCTTAGTATGTTCACGTCAACTTTGTCCTATGTGGAAAACAGGAAAAGTGAGAAAAGAGGAGAGAGAGAGCTCTTATTTAGTAGTAAGAATTGCATGAGAGTATAGATTGATCAGTTATATACAAGAGAGAAGAGATAATTAATGTATGGCATCTAGAGTCAAGTCAACCTTTACAGATAACTGTTGTACAAGCTGATTTTAGTATTTACTCAAGATGATATAGATGGAAGATAGGATAAGCTGCTGACTTTATTATTATTCTTGTCGTAAGAGCCACTATCAGGGGTCAGGAAAGTCAGATGAACGCTTACAGAAGCTGGCGATGATAGTAGGGGCATCGAGACACTTGTAGTTGGCAAGATCCTAGATACCCATGGTGGAGATTCTCAAGGGTAAGCAAGCAAGGAGGCGACTTTGGGATGAACAAAACCAAAGTAGGAGGGACAAGGTTGAGTAGGGACAAATTTAGAGATAGTTGACAACAAAATTAGCTGCCGACGATAATGAATCGAGCAACTAGAGCAGCCCAGAGAGGACGGGACCAAGTCGAAGGGTGTGTGTAAGGGATAAGATTGGGAATCTTTTATTTTAATCAAACCCACCTCGAAGTTAATGTAGAGAAGCAAACATTAACAAAGTTGGTTATTAATAGGACTCGATCTTACTTCAATTAGGAAAAATAAATGAGTTCAAATTTATGACGAGGGTAGGGTGGTGGTCGAAGGGAACAGTATGCTGTGAGGTTTGTGCAAGATATTCTCATTCTTTTTTAGACGAGAAAAACGCAGCTCGGATTAGCAGGCCTTCAATTTCCATGTGCGAATTAACCAGAAGCTAAAATAAAAAATGGGCCGAGGTAGGCGTTTTGCTCTGCCAGCTCTTCGATCACTGGGCAACTGGCAGCGAAATGTCGAGACGAGCACTGCAGTGGTGCTTCTCCCAGTCCCAGCTAGAGGTGGGCGTCGTCCATCGTCTTGGACTTAAACCGCGCCGTGACCATCGTCACTCCGTCTTGCAGCCAGGATTCTGATGAATGAGCAGAACTGCCCATTCAGTGCTGCCGTCTGCTACTCGTCCCATTTATACTATTACTATAAGAGAAAATGATCACGATTGATTTTTTTTATTTATTTAGGACTTTCTTTTCTCGGTCGAAACAAAATTCTATCATTTATTCTTCGATTTCGATTCGTTCTTCTAATACATGCATACAATATACATTTACTCCTTGATTTGCTCATCCACACGCACGGTCGTGCTGTTTGAGCGTCTTGCACTGACGGATCATCAGCGTCTTGAAGTCGACATTCTCGTTGGTTAAGACGCCGACAATGCAGGGCAACGAATAATAATCCGGACGGACCTCGTCGGATCGGACGTGCTCGTCCAAAAACCCGACCCAGTGCCCACCTCTAGTCCCAGCTTGCTCCCTGAACCGTTGGTTTGAGGAAACCTCTCACGGCCCTCGAGTCATGGCTAATGGCTCGCCGTCCCGCCACACTCCGCAAGCGTCCAAGGCTACAAAGATCTGGAATATGCCACCCAGGCTTTGCCCTGAGCCAGGCAGCGGGCCCACTCGCTCCCATGAGAACGAGACACGAGGAGGAGAAAACAGACAGCAGACGAGGACGGCGAAGCCGGGGAGAGCCGACGTGTGGACGCCAGGCCCTCCCGCCGGATAGCGTGACGAGCGAGCGAGAGAGAGAGAGAGAAATCTCTCGCCACCCAGCCTTTCCATCCGCGCCCCGCTGACACGCCGGCCCCGCAGTATCGCGGGCCCACGTACCAGAGGAACACAGCGACGGACTCGGAGAAAAGATTTAAAGCGTCGCCTCGCCTTCGCTTCCATGCTGCGGCCGCCGCTGCTGCTGAGCGCTGGAAAGTTTTGGGGCTCACGGGGCGAGCGTGGCTTGGAGCGGCACGAAGGCCACTCGCTTCTCTCTAACATTGCGAGGGGAGCTAGGCGCGGCGCGAGAGGCAGGCTAGCTCGGTTGGATTCGGCGGCCGCGAGCGATGGGCCTGCGCGTCGCCGCCCCCGCATCCGCGGCCGCGGCAGCGGCAGCGAGCCGCGGCGTGCTTGGCGCGCGCCTGCCGCGGGCGTGGCCGCTCCGGGCGATCGGAAGCCGGCGGCGCCTCTCTGTGCGGATGTCCGTCGCGACCACCGAGGCCGCCACCGCCGCCGTGGGCGCCGTCAGTGCTCAATACTATCTATATACGCGTTTTTTCTTTGTTTCTCTCCGCTGCTCCGGTCACGACTCTTTTGCACGGGTGGATGCTGCAGTCGGAGGATGCGGAGATGGAGGCTAGGAACGCGAGGACGGTGGTGGCGGTCATCCTCGGCGGCGGTGCGGGGACGAGGCTCTTCCCGCTCACCAAGCGAAGGGCCAAGCCCGCGGTGAGTACAACTTAGTCGCTCGATCAAGCTATTCTTTCGCATCTTCTTCCTCTGCCAAGATCCGGCAAATGCGAGTAGTTTGTCTCTTGGTTGATGAAATTGGGACATAGCTGAAACTGACAAGTGTTAATTGTTACCCTGCAGGTGCCGATAGGCGGCGCGTACAGGCTGATCGACGTGCCGATGAGCAACTGCATAAACAGCGGCATCAACAAGGTGTACATCCTCACCCAGTTCAACTCGGCGTCCCTCAACCGGCACCTTTCCAGGGCCTACAATTTCAGCAATGGCGTGGCCTTCGGAGACGGCTTTGTCGAGGTGTGAAATTCAGACTATCTGTACTTTAGGGGATCAGAATACCACCACAAGGATCTGTGAGTATTACTTTGCATTGATGATCTGTTTAACTGTTTTTCAGGTTCTAGCAGCAACTCAGACGCCTGGATTGGAGGGGAAGAGGTGGTTTCAAGGTACCGCTGATGCCGTTCGCCAATTTGATTGGCTTTTCGATGTAAGTTTTCTCTTAATGTATCAGACATGCACAATGCCTACTTTTTTCATTTTGTGTGGTACAAAACCCCCCGTAAGGTGTCAATCTAGTGTAAAACACACACGGCCGTTGAGATACACCCATACACTGACTCTTTAGTGCTCTGTGAAATTAGTCTGTTACATACTAGTGATGAAAATCATTTGTGTATTGTTATACTAATTCAGTTTGAGAGTCAAGAATTCATGTTCAAATGTACTGTTAAATTCCCTGTTATTTCTTTGCAATATTCTGTTTAAAAACCTCATGCTGTTCCTTACGCACTGTAATGTGGTGTGTTTTCACTTGTAGGATGCGAAAGCGAAAGACATAGAAGATGTGCTTATTCTTTCTGGTGATCACCTCTACCGTATGGACTACATGGACTTTGTTCAGGTAACTTCTGCAGATAGATTATTTCTTGCAGTTGGATGTTGAAGTAATATAGCTGAATTGGTTTTTTGCGATTTAATTTGCAGAGTCACCGCCAAAGAGGTGCAGGCATCAGCATATGTTGCTTACCTATTGATGGCAGGTGATTCCCTTTCCAATTCAGTAGCTATTGTTCATGGACGTTGAAGTGGCTTCCATTTGAAATACTATTATCATTTGAGTTGTCTTTGTTTTGCTAAGAGAGTAGTTTGATTTCCAGCATGTATTAAAATCTCTTTCATGTGTTAAGACTATTAATTTGGTCCTTCTGGACTTGAACATTAATGACTATTTATCATGTCAGCCGGGCATCTGATTTTGGTCTAATGAAGATAGACAACACAGGGAGAGTCATTTCATTTAGTGAAAAACCGAAAGGAGATTATTTAAAGGCAATGGTAAGCTGTATCGGTTTCTTCATGCCACTCACATGTCCTGTACACAAATTTGAATCATTTTCTAGATGGCTAAATGTACAATGCATCAGTTAATACTGCATACCTTTTGCAGCAAGTTGACACCACTGTGCTAGGCTTATCACATGAGGAAGCAGAAAAGAAACCATACATAGCTTCAATGGGGGTCTATATATTTAAGAAAGAGATACTTCTAAATCTTTTAAGGTACGCCAATTCAGCTCGTTGGAGCTCACAAAAAATTTATTGACATGCACCTTTGGATTATCCAAATATAAAGAGAATTTCCAATCAAATGCCCTTTCATTGAAAGTTTGAAACCTTACTCTCAATGACTTGTGAAGTACTAAATCAGCTGTTTTATGTTCAAATATTTTATGTTGTAGTAAGGTGCATTTTTTATAGAACATTGTAATTGCTAGTGGATCTTAATCTTTAGTGCATCGTTGTTAGGTCAGATGGCGTTTTCCCACTGCAAATGATTTTGGATCTGAAATAATTCCTGCTTCAGCAAAAGAAATCAATGTAAAGGTATGTGTTTAACACCACAAGTTCCAACCAGTAGTGGGTATACTGTGTAAGCATTGTTGGACAGTTCGAGAAATAGAATGACTACGCTACTTCATTCATATTTCTGTTAATTGCCTGTGGAAAATGTAATACGCCATACATGCCTAGTATGGGATATTTTGAGCACTAGCTACCTTTCCATTATTCAGTTACAGTCATGCACCAAGAATTGCACAACTAAAAGACAGCAAATGAGGAAAACATCATTGGCAGCATATCCCCATTTCATTTCTATATTACTGTACCAGCAAGTAGCAATTTGAGGTTTCAAGAATATTAGTACTGTATCTGGATGTCGTATTCTTTTCCCTAAACCTTAATTGCCATATGATGTCACCAGTATCTAATATTGAACATTTCAGGCATATCTTTTTAACGATTACTGGGAAGATATTGGAACTATTAAATCCTTCTTTGAAGCAAATCTTGCCCTTGCTGAACAGGTATGCCTTGTCTGTGCAAGCTAATGGAAAGCTGTGATTGTATGCTTCAGGCTGTGTTCTTCAGATAAATGTGTAACTGTAGACATTACAAATTCATGTATCTATTTTTTCACCATCCTTCTATCAGTCCCTGCCCTTCTTCCTTTCCTACACACGTTCTTTCATGTTCTCAGTTCTGGCATTAGTTTTATTCAATGTATTGGTGTGATAGTGAATTAGTGATAGACTGATTGTACTGGTTGAGTATCAAGCAAAATACTTTTAAAAAACTAATCAAGTAAAAACTCGAACTCTTTGTAACTTGTGGCCATCTTTTGATTAAACTACGCAGCCTCCAAGGTTCAGCTTCTATGATGCCAACAAACCAATGTACACGTCACGGAGAAACCTACCACCATCTATGATCAACAACAGTAAGGTTTGTGATGCGGTGATGCCCCATCTGAACTAGCATGACTCCCTTTTTGCGCTATTTTAGTTCCCAAATCCCAAATATTCTTTGATTCGCTCATGTAGCAAATTAGCAATTCATCATGACTCCCTTTATTTTGGCTTTGCTTCCCTACTAATATTGAATTTGGAGTTCATTTACTCTTCTTCAGAAACCAATTTGGTTGCCATGTCACCTTCTAACACATCGATATCTTTGCAGATCACTGATTCAATCATTTCCCATGGATGTTTCTTGGATAACTGCAGGATAGAGCGTAGTGTTGTTGGAATCCGTTCTCGGATAGGCTCCAATGTGCACCTCAAGGTTAGACCTCCTTTTTGCTAGTAGCATATTACTCCAATAGAATCGAGTCCAGTCTTCCACAATTACAGCGAATTTGCCGTTTTATTTTCCTGCAGGATACAGTAATGCTTGGTGCTGACTTCTACGAAACTGATGCGGAAAGAGGAGAACTGCTGGCTGAAGGAAAGGTTCCAATTGGGATCGGGGAGAACACAAAGATTCAGTATGCATGCACATTTACTTCCTAGATCATTGGAGCATCAATTTAGACATCATCTTGTATTATTATTGACTCTTAATGTCTCCTCTTTGCAGGAGCTGCATCATAGACAAGAATGCGAGGATAGGGAAGAATGTGACAATTTCTAACTCTGAGGTATGCATGATCTCTGCCACCTCATTTTTTCAAGAATTGTGGCATAATCATCTGACTAACAATACTTAAAATCACCAAGCAACAGTTGCAACTAGCAACAAATTAAGATCTCCACAATGTTGTTTTATGTCATCTTGAGTTTTATGATAATGATTTTTGCAGTGTTTGCCAGCATTGGAATTATTCTTTCCAGTGCACCACTCTAAAAAGAGTGGATGCCATCAAGATCTAATTTAATTGTGGTTATCTGTTTGGTCTTTGCAGGGTGTGCAGGAAGCAGATAAGACCTCCGAAGGCTTCTACATCCGATCCGGCATCACGATCGTACTAAAGAACTCAACAATTGCGGATGGATTAGTCATATGAGCTGAATAAAAAACTCAATCCGACAAGAAAAATCAGACACCAACATTTTGGGCAGGACTAGAATAATCACAAGAGTTCTTTGTACTACTGCAATAAGTTGTGCAGCATTCGGGAGCTGTTGCCGGTCTGTACAAAGGGTCTTTTTGGCTCACGAATGTATGTGTCTCACCGTGTTGGTGTCAAAACTCAAAACATCGTTGTAAACATGAACACCAAAGCTGGAAAACTTTTGCATTTCAGCGTTTTAATTTTATTGATTGTTGGACAATGTGCATCGTCAGCAGCTTTTATCACTTTTTATGTTTACAAGCTGATACATGCGCCAATCTGCGTGTACATAACTTCTTTTTTAGAAGATGTGCATAACCAATTTGTAAGTTACTTGTGCAAAATTTCAATTACAGATTGCATGTTCATAACCAGTACTAAAATTATCTAGGTTTGTCTGCATAAGCTACATGCTAATGCAATTCTCGTATGTTCATCCCAGCAAACAGACTACAATCTAAAGGCGGCAAAATTACGCGTTCGTAAACTCTTTGAGGAGACGCTATTCATCTATAGAGGCGCATAGCAAAATATCTCGTATCGTATCCAAAAAGACAAATTTCGCATGAACAGTGATTTTTACTGTTCATCACTATTTATTTTGCTGCTTGTTTTTTTAACCGCTAGTATAGGATGAATTTGATCATGAAATTTTATATGTAGGTGGTAAGTTGAGATGTACATCCATGATTTTTCGAATTTTTGAAATTTTTGTATATATGTTGCCTAGCAAAATACGTATCCCTCACACATCGTCCGGACAGACACGTGAACGCTGTGTATATATATATCCATCACACGTGCGCGCAAACAGAGCCCGTCCGACCGTCGCCCTTTCCGCCCATCTGCACCGTCCGATTCCCAGCCGATGGCGGCGGAGCCCGCGGCGGACGGCCACGATCCCTCGCTCCCGTCGGACGTCGCCGCCGGCGGGGACGACGCCGCCGCGGCGGAGGCGCTGCTGAGCGCGACGTCGGAGCAGCTGACGCTGGTGTACCAGGGCGAGGTCTACGTCTTCGACCCCGTCCCGCCCCAAAAGGTCGCGCCTTTTGCACCGTTTGGTTATCCTTTTTTTCGTTAGTTTCGATGCGCCGTGTTGACTTGCCTGCGTTGGGCGGAGATTCGCGAGCGGGCCCTGAATTGCTCCCAGAAATACGGGTTTCATCGGCGATGTTGCTGGAGTTTTCCGGAAACGCGACGCCTTTGGGATGGATTTGGTCGTTTCCCTCGATTCGGCATGTGTTGAATGGAATCATGAAGATTGGTATGCCTGTTTCGTCGAATTGCTCAATGCAAATGGTGTCCTTGGTGTTCTTTGATGAAAGATTGGTTATTTTTGTTGTTTCCTGGCGTGCTATTGTTGGTTGAGTTGAGGTTTGTTTGCGTCCTTGTTGCGGTGCGCCAAGGAACGCGCCCTATGTGACTGTGTTATTGGTCGAGCGTAAGGGGCTAATATTGTGAATAGATTTGGTTATTTTTTTTATCAGTTTTGCTATGCTGTTCCGGTGAAATTGAGTTTGAAGTGCTTGATTGCTGAATCCCACAGTTTTAATTTTATAAAAAGCAGTGTTTTCCTTAGATAAATTTGCCTTTTGATGTGTTTTTAGTTGTGGTTGTGGTGGAGTGGAGGTTAGCATGCATGATTCTTGAATAGTGGAACAAATGCTGGAGGATTTAGGTAAGTACGATTGCTTTTAATGATTTTTCATCGTGTCGAATGGAGATTAGCAAGCTTGATTATCTAACTGAACCAAAAGTGCCCTCCCTGTCCTCTTGTTTTCCTTATAATGTTGTCAAATCTATTACCTTTTTCTTTCTTCTTCCAGGATTATAATTTATTGCATCTATGTAGACATTTATCTGTTATTACAGGGGAATTGCTAAATTGCACTTGAGTGTTTTTTTTGTTTGAGGATACTCATTTTTTTTGTCTATTAGATATTAGTGTTTTTTTGTTTGTGTGAACTTAATTTTTGTCTATTAGATATTGTTTTGTAATCCACGTCGTGTTTTATCATTTTGACTTTGTCAATATTTGACTTTGTGATCCACGTTTTTGTTTGGTGTTTTCTTTATAGTTTGTTTCGTTCCTCTATTTTTTACAAATTGTCACGTTACTTTTTACATAATTTAATTCGTGTAAAACTAGTGTAAGTGTATAATTGATATAAAATACCATGTAGAGAAAAATAATGTTTTTTTTACAAATTATCACATCATTTCTACATTATTTAATTTGTGTAAAACTAATATATAATTGATGTAAAGGAATTACTAAGTGTGACTCGAGTATTTTTTTTGTTTGTGAGCACTTATTTTTTGTTTTGTGTATGGAGTACTTAAATGTGAGGATAAGAGGCAAATTGATTCTATCAATTAGATCGAGATCTGAAGGCTCAAAATTTGAGTGCTTTTTAGAAAAAAACACTCAGGTGCTCCCTAGACATGTTTCACGGCTTTAATAGGCATCTGTCCTGAACTCCTGATGGTACAGGCCATAGGTGGTTGTACTGAATTGGGCAAAAGAAGAAGTTCATTTAATCTCTGTTTGTGTGCACACATGTGCATGCACGCATGTGTTTTGGGTTTTTAAACTCAAGTTGAGAAAAGTTTTACCTTTCCTGAAACCAATGGCATTAGAAGCATATATTCTGTGCACACTAAATTTTTATTGTTCCTTTAGTTTTTCAGTGTTCGGAACCAAAGTAATGAATATTTGCTATGCTAGGGACAACTGAATTGAAGCTGACATTAAAAGGAACTGTGCAAATCATGTTTCATCTGTGGTCCTGGGTTAAGGTGGAATAATTCGTAGACTGTACTTCTTGCACCCTGTTTGATACCATTGTCGATGAAGAATTTTTGTTGGTTCTGGTAATTTGGGTGAAGAATATGTGAACTTTGACTTTTCTTTGTTGCAAAGCTGGAACCAACTGATTTTTGAGAAATACTGTATTGAGTGATTGAGATGAAGAAGTATCTTGGATTAGCCAGCCTCATAGTTTTGCTTTATTTTTAAAAAATGTTATGAAGGCTAAAGTCATGAAATAATATAATGATTTGGTCCAATATTTCCAATGTGGTTTCGCCCAGCTTCCATTAGAAAAAGGCATTCCGGAGACAATGACAATCCTACTTTATCATTTGTTTCAGTCTAGCTCATTTTCTCAAATACAGTTTTACTCTCTTAATAAAGAGCACATCTTGGAGATGCAATCATGAACAGCCTTCTGAAGTCAAATTGTAGCGAATAGCTTCATTGACTTATCTATATCCTATTATAACACAAGAAGGGAAGATTAAGAAACACAGTCCTGTAACTCCTGTTGGTATGAGTTGCATCTAATATATTAAGATTCTGTTTGTTTAGGCTTAGGCTTTTTGACTTATAGCTTAAAGTCAGTTTTTGGGCTTAAACATCTAAACAATCAGCTTTTATACGTAGTAGAGGTGGGCAATTTTACTCTAACTTCAATGACATTAGTCTAAGACCAACCCTTAATAAGCCAAAAAAGCATATCTCTCGTGGCTTTTGGTTTTTAATTATAAGGAGGCTTATGGCTTTTGAAAAAACCTAGGTAAAAAGCCATCTATTTGTTTATGCTTTGACTTTTTAGCTTTTAAGCCAATGAAAAAACTCAAACAAACAGAGCCTAAGATAATATACTTACTATTTCAGACAAGGACAATCTAGTAAAATTGACTTGAAAAAATAAACATAAATCGACGGATGCGTGTAAAAAAATGACTGGCTGATTTCTGTAATGAGTAAGGATGTTGTGTCTTGCACATAGTTAACATGAGATGGATAAACTCCCCTGATGGCAAAATAAGTGTGTTACAGTTGGAATGCAAATTGTTTTGAGTTCCAACTGATGTAGTCATCATGTGACCTTTGTCAAGATGATGCGCCATATCTAAGCTGTCTTTCTTCTTTTTCAGTTTTTTCCTTTCCCATGAATCAGATGTGATGCAACCATATTAAAGTTCCAAGAGTGATTATATGATCAAGTCACTATTGACAAACTATTGTTTGATTGTTTGCAGTGATCATAGTGTTAATGGTCATTTGTAATTGATTTACTTGACCAACTATTATGTTAGTTTTATACAGGTTCAGGCTGTTCTGTTGGTACTTGGAGGTTGTGAGGTGCCTCCTGGTTTAGTAAGCATGGCTGTACCTTCTTCATATGATGAAAAGGTATCGGTGCACTGTAGAATCTCTACACTAAAGTTGTTTGACCGTATCTTGTTTCTCCTAAAGATTTGTCTCATGTGTAGAGTACAACTGTGGCTACCAGAAGGGTTGCTTCCTTGATGAGGTTTCGTGAGAAGAGGAAGGAAAGATGTTTTGATAAGAAAATAAGATATAGTGTGCGCAAGGAGGTTGCCCAAAAGTAAGGACTCGATTCGTGCCCATGCCATGCTAGGTGCTGTCGTAATATATACCTATGCTGAACATATTCAGACCATCATAACCTACCAGGGTGAATGCGTAATGAACTTTTAAATAATATTCCTGAGTTGCTAAGTTAATGTAGCAATATCTGTCCTCATAAAAAAAGGTATCAGTGTTTGCATTACACTTTGGATACGCATGCTATATTACACTATGGAATAAAGCAGGATTTGATTGTTGATGACACTTTCAGACCACAGAAATGAGGATGTACCGCAGCTTCTACTTTCCTTATGCCACAATCTTTGGCACAAATCAACATCTACCTAATTCTTGTTTTCACATCAACATCTTTTTACAAGAGTGAACTATGATTATGATGGGAATATAGCTTTGATGACTTGGTTTCATGTCTAGCTCAGTGTTACTTGGATGCAGACACACGAGTCAGAATCCGACTCAGATTGAGGATATCCGATTCGGCAAAATTTTTTGGACATAGGAAATGCTACTCGGAATTGGACACGGGTATCGGAATCCGGCTCGGATTTGAGGTTTCTAATTCGGTAAAAAAAATTTGACACAGATGTCTAAGTAACACTGGTCTAGCCTATCCAATATGGGTACTTGTTGATCTTGAATAATTCTCCAAGTACTAATGTTTGAGCAGAATTTTAGTTGCAACAAAATAGTCTGAGAATATGGATCACGGAACATTTATCTCTGAGAATATTGGTGCATTGAAGTCCTGTTACTAAAAGTAATGCGCTTTGGTACATTTTATACTACCTCTATAGCGCGATTGCTGAATTTGCATGGTTGTCATAAGCAAAGTGAATTCTTATAGCACTTTATTCCAATTGGTTATCAAAATAAATGAAAATTTGCGCTTGATGTTTGTTGGTTGAAGAAATATCACGTAACTGCTTACATGGGTTTCACTGAATAAAGAAATTAATTTGTACTTCTACAGTTTTATGATTTATCATTACCTTGTCAGGCAGTCATCTTCTGTTTATCATTCTATCTCCAAACCATATCCGGTGGCCCAAAGATTGCTATTGAGCTTTTGCTTCAGTTGTTAATTATTTTATTTCATACATTGCACACTATATACTCGTCAACATTGTCAGGATGAGACGGCGTAAAGGCCAGTTTGTTGGAAGGGCAGAGTTTGGTGATGGTGCATGCTCTTCTGCAGCTTGTGGCTCCCCAGTTAACGGCGAGGATGATCATTTTCGAGAAACCCAGTGAGTTGTGATGTGTGTCAACTGTCAACTGTGTGTATGTGCAAATCGTGTTACACCAATTTCATATGCAGAAGGCAGCTGCCTGTGTATATTGTGGGCTAATGTTAGTTTGCTTTCCTAGTTGCCAAAATTGTGGCATCAGCTCAAGGCTTACTCCAGCGATGCGTCGGGGGCCAGCTGGTCCAAGGTCCCTCTGTAATGCTTGTGGCCTAATGTGGGCAAATAAGGTAATTTCCTCTCTTTGCCAACCCTGATGCCTGTTTTGTCCCTCTATTTTTCGCATGTCAAAGCAAAAGCAGCATGCTCCTGAATCTGACCAAATTTCTAAAAAGGTATTTTAATTGGTTAACAAAATGCCTAATTAATTAACTGCTGGTGTTTATGGTCCCTGCTAGCTACACCCCACATTGCAACTACTTAACTTCAAAAATTTTCAGGGTACTCTGAGAAGTCCTTTGAATGCCCCCAAAATGACTCTGCAGCACCCCACCAATCTGAGTAAAATGGTGCGTTACGTCTGTAACATGAACTTCTTTATATGAACATTTCACTTTTAATTCATTTGCTTTTTTTCTTATTGTACAGTGTGATACAGATGATAACAAAGCAATTCTTCGTGCTGAGCGCAACCAAGCCACAATTAAAATTGACTCAGAGATGTAAGGATGCCCTCTTTACTGCATCTCCAATCATTGTCTAGAAGCTAAATATCATAGGGTTTGCTTGTTGGTCAAACATAATTATGTAAACATCAACTGCACTCTGAAATATCCTTTTAAGAACGGGACAAACAAAATTATCATAGCAGGGTTTAAATAGAAAATTATAGTTGGCTTGTAGGTGCATACGGTGGCTGCTAGATAAGTTTGACATAGAGAGGTTTCTCAAAACTCAATGACCTAATCTTCCAGCTTCTTGATCAGGATCCAAGAACAGGAGCAGAAGTTAGAAGTGCTCCCACCAGCCGAAGACGATAGCAAGGCACCTTCATGACAAGTGTTCAAACGTGTGTGTATAAATTGATACATAGGTTTTTTGTCAGAAACTCCCGACTTTAGGATGATATATATAAGGCAACAAAACTAACAACAGCAGTTCCGTTGCGAAAGATGCATGCATCGGCGCGCCATATTTATCTCGTTCTGTACGGTTGGTAGGAACGAAGAGCGTAATGAAATCCTTTCCGGGAGTCGCTATTTTGCGGACGACCTCACGGTCGCACCTCACTTTTGCCTTTACCCGTGCTCCCTTCTTGCCCGTGCTGTTTTCCGTTTGCCACGCGCGTGCCTTGGTGGTGCTGCATGTCTTCCCTTTCACGCCTCGGACCATTTTGCTCCAACTAAATTCGCCACATGGATGATTGGATGCTAAGCTTCTAATAATCTTCAGCTTCAAATTCCTGAAAAAGGTTAGTATACATATGTATATATCCAACATATCCAGTAAAAACCTCCCTGACCGTAAAAACTCTATGAAACCCACATGTAAAAATTTTGAAAAATTCTCAAATAATTACTATACGTAGGGGATGTGAGCTTTTACAATCCTGCAAAATTTCAAGAGCAAAATCAATCGTATTTGAAAGATATAAAAAGACAAATTAAGCCTCAATAGTTATATATATATATATATATATATATATATATATATATATATATATATATATATATATATAAAAAAAAAAAAATAACAACTAAAGTAAAACTTAAAAAGAAATTAGGAGTTATCGTCAAACCCATATTCAAAGGTATTGCTCAGATACGAGACACTGACTATTTAGGGCCACCGGCATCTCTCGCTAGTTAGGATTTCATCATTCCGATTAACAAACCTGTAGTTGTTGGGTGACCGTAGCATTGCAGGAATAGTATCCAAAAATATCTTATAGTAAAAAAGATAAAATATACATAGCAAAAAGACAAAAGTCCAAAGTTAACAGGATGTCAGCCCAAGCCAATTGAGCCACACCCTATCATTCTCCACACACACAAGCAACTAGAGGGAGCACAAGCACAAGAACGACCACCAAGAGGCACCAAAGCCACAAGCACAAAGCTTCCATGAGCAAGCCAAGTTCAGAGAGCACTACAAACCCCTAAGCAAGTCACCACCAAGCACAACCAGGAGGAGCAAGCATCAAGAGGCAAGGCCAAAGCCCCCAAGCAAGAAGCCACCACCAAGAAGGCCCATAAGGCAAGAAGCAAGACCACTAGGGAGCAAGCACCAAGGAGACCACCACAACTAGGTGCAAGAAGAACAAGAACAACCCTGCACCCTCACCTCCACACCCCCTGCATTTCTTTTCATTCCCACATCATAGGTAACCCCCACATTCATGATCAGTAGCTTAGACATAAGAATAGCAGTAGTAAAAACCAGTATAGTGACTAAAAATAGTAGGACGACTAGTGGTCTCAGTAAGGATCATCGTAGAAGCGGCATTGCGTGTGCCCAGAGACCCATCACACTTCTCGACTTATGGGAGGTCTCTCAGCGTCATCACAACACCGCTAAATCTACAACAATCACCCCATAATCATCATCAACCAAATCAAAAATATATGAACAATATGCATCATCATAGAGCATAATAATGTAGATCACCAGTAAGCATGCAGGGGAGGGAGGAAGCTAGAGTTTACTAAATCCTAGCATGGCATAGGGGTAGTCGCCCAAGAGGAGGAGGGGCAGCTTGGGGGCAAGGGCTGAAGGCTCAAGGGCTAGGTGCAAGTTGTGGAGGCCCCAGCACACGGAGGTGGCGGCCTAGGGAGGGGATCATGGTGTGGCTGAGCCTGGGTAGGAGGTTGGCCCAAGAGGAGAAGGTAGCATGCGAAGGGGCTGGATGCAGAGGTACAAGGATGGGAGGCTTGGGGCAACAGTTGGGGGAAGCTGACATCGGCGCCGGAGAAGTGGAAGAGGCCGGATCAGAAGCCGAGAGAGAGAGATGAGAGAAGAAGAGATTAAGGTTAGGGATGAAAATGAATCGGATAGTTTTTGATAGATCTGAATATTTTTGGATACGGATTTTGTCGGATAGTATCGGATCGGATACGGATATGGATTTTTTGTCGGATACAAATACAGATACGAATTCGAATATTGATGGGTCAGATATTCAGATATACATGTGGGCTGGGCTAAGACTACTCTTTTGGCCTAAAAAGATTTCTTAATTTCAAAATTATTTTCTAATTTAATTAATCCATAAAGCAAGTTTAAATTATTAAAATTAGCAAACCAACTCCAAAAATTACAATTTTTTTGAAAAATTTCTAGAAACAATCTAACATTTTAAAATTATTTTAAAGATTTTAAATTTTCTCAAAAATTCAAACACTCCTATCCTTAATTGGAAAATATTTTAAATAAGTAGCTAAAAATCATAAAACTCATAAATACACAATTTGTTATTTTAAACATAATTCAACAAAGAATATAAATCTTAAGTCATTCCATGTAAGCGTTATATATTTTTTCTAGAGACATGATATCTAAGTATTATCAAACTTTTAATGTGTTATGTGTTTGCTTCCATTTGTATCTCTGAGCAAAGATTAACTTTATTTTATGTTTTGATCTATGTGTATGATGAATTAATCGTATGTGTGTGATAAATCAAGTATTATATAATTTTGTTTGCGACATGGTATCTAACTATTGTCTAAGTGAATGAAAATACTTATATTTATTCAATTTTCAATAATGTTTTGATCAAATCAACTAATTATGTGTTTTCGTTGATTTTTATGTACAATCTAAGGGGTTATCATGTTCCAATAAATATTCAAAACTGTATCTGATTTGATTCGTATTTGTATTCGACATTATCCGTATTCATATTCATATCTAGATTATCTGTATCCGTATCCGCATCTGAGAAAAAAATATGAAAACAAATATGGTAGAGCTCTTATCTGTCCGTATCCGATCTGTTTTCACCCCTAGATAAGGTCGATCGATGGGGAAGAAAAGAAAATGGGAAGGGAAAATGGAAAAAATAAAAGAAGAGAAAATAAAAGAAAAGAAAAGAAAATGAGGAAAAGAGAAAAGAAAGGAGGGTAAAAAGAAAGAGGAGAAAAGAAAAGAGGAGAAAAGGAATGAAGAGAAAAGAAAATGGGAGAAATTTTTTTGTTTTACCCAATGCATCACTCAAAATAATTATTAATTAAAATCCGATAAATTAGACCATCTAAGTTGTTGAGCATTTAAATGAAAGATGTTAAATTAAAAATATTTTAGAAATTAAAAAAGAGGCATTATATGTTTATTAAATAGTAAAATTTTAAAAGCCGGTTAGACACAGTAAAACATACAAAAGTCTACTAACCACCTAAAATATGGCATTTTATAATTTTAGGATTTAAATCAAATCAGTCTAGTGATCTTCAACAACAATCGTGTGAGGACGGTTATTCCTACCAAAATTGAGGTAAGCAATCTCTCGATCATATTTAAATATCTGCAATCAAATATATTTACTTATATGTGATATCACCGATGCATGAAAAATCATTTTTAAGAAAATCCTAAATCAGATATTGTTGAAAAGATGGTTATGATGATGAACTACTACGACAGTGGTTGGTTATGGATATGTGGAATTGATGATTACTACTGAGGCAATGTTTATATATATATGGGGTGGGTCGAGGTTGTCATAATAATGAGCATTGCTGGAGAGTCCCTCTACAGAGGCTAAAACATAAGGATGAACCATAACACTTGGACAATGAGTCATATATTTCATATCAACCATAGTGTGGAAATGATTAGAAAAGATTATCCTAAGAGGGTGTTATGATCTTCACATTGAATAAGAGTAGATAATCAAGTGTATGAAGTTAGGTATACCGGGAGTCCCAGTGAGGTACACTATTTTGGAAATTAGCTACGGTAGATATGTTTTGAGCGCTATATTTAAACGCCATAGAATGAGTACTGCCATTGTTAATTGGAGTACAACTAGTATGCTTCGGGGTTGGAGATGCAATTCCTAATTAGCAATAAACATTATGAGTTTTCAACTGAGGTTGGGTTCACTATGTGTCGGTGTTTCGGAAACCGGCAAGTAAATTTATAGGTCTAGGGCCGCGCAATCCCGCCTCCCCTAATGGTTAGACCAAGAGAGTCAAGGTTTATCTTGGTTGGTGAAGGTCCCTACTCCGATTAAATGAGGCGATCATATATTGCTTCGAGACGGGAGGTCTCACGGTGCTTATAAGCGAGGATCAAGGTCCCACCAGAGTGCCTCGTCTTGAAGGAGTTGGCTAAGGCGGTCGTGAATGTGAGACTTGGCGTTACGAATGCGCCCGAGTTCTAGGATCGCTATCGATTGTGCCGTCCCCGTTCCGGAGGGTCCTGCTTCCCCTTATATGGCTGGAGGAAGCAGGTCACATGGGGAAAAACGAAGAGGGATGGGGTCCCCTGAGTCCGGGAGTCTGGTCTTCTGCCTTGGTGTCTGATCCTCCGCCTTGGACTTGACGCCTGACGGATGATGGTGCGCTCCTTAATGGGCCGATAGACACATATGGTGACGTATCGTTCCGTTTTGCCGGAGAGCAACGTACCTGCCCTCTGTGCACCGGTCAAGCGCTGACGTCGAGGGCGCCTGGCTTCGGGAGTTACCTCGGGAAGGCGCACTTCCCTTCCCTGTTCATGTCTATGCGACGGGTTAGGTGCCTGCCTTCGCCACTTGCCGCCTCGGAAGGGGAGCCTCCTGGCTTCGTGCGGTCACGCTGAGGTGTCGCACCTGCGGGGTAGGTGACCAGGACAGAAGCTGGTTCGTGATGATACGATGTCTGTTCTCTGGCGAAGACGGCCTGAGCCTGACTGGGGCTCCCGAGCGGTTCGACCCGTCGGTCGGATTGTTTTCCGCATACTGGCCGTGGCTTGAGGCGTCAGGCCCGACCATTGGTCGGCCGCCGCTCGGGCCGTATGTTCGAAATCGGTATCTTTGAGCGGGCCCCAACTTGAAGCTTGGGCTGTGAGGCGGCCCATTCGTTTTACCTGGGCCGCTGGGGGTACCCATGCCCCGGGTATCCGTCAATAGCCCCCGAGCCCTCGGGCGGGTCGGAGAACCGTCCGGGGGATCTCTTTCCTGGTTTATGGATCTCAATCGAGTCTTGCCGTCATCGACGTGGCAGGGCTTTTGTGTTTGGGGTAGCTTGGTCAGCTAATTGTCCGGGTCGTTGGTGGCGGTCCCTTGGTCTTGTATGGCCTCATCCGGTGGATGGAGTTTCGAGCCCCAGTGGGTCGGAGACCCGATCGGGGTTTATTCGACGGTGCGATCCTCTTGATGGGCGTGGTGACGCCTCGGCCACGGTGCCTCCATTCATTCAACCCGTTAAACCTGCGCCTTAAGCATATAAGGCGGTCTTGTTCTTGGAATTTGGGGCGATTCGATCGCCGCCCTAATTCCCGCCGCTCGCAATTTTAGCCTTCCTTGGATCTTCGATGGTGAGTTGGTCTTGACTTTGGGGATGGCTTCGCCTCGACGCCCACCCGACGAGGAGGTTTTCTCATGGCTCGGGAGATTCGACCTTGCCATGGGCGAATGGATGATCGAGCAGGACGCCGCCCGCGATGCCACCGCCGTCGACGCGCTGATCGACGCCGTCCCGAGGCTCGTCAAGGCGAGGGATGCCCTCATTGAAGCGGTTAGGCGCGCGCGTGGTGCTTAGACTCGTGCGTCGTCTTGATGGTTTGACTGCAACGCCGTGAGTAGCGATTATGTGTAACTTGCGCGTTTTATGAATGCCGCTAGTTTTTGTTCGTCGAGCGCTTCTTTGCGTATGTGATCCTCTTGGGGACCATCTTTCGGTAACACGTAGCATGGCCACAAGTTCTTCGGAGCAGCTCGAGGTCGGGTGCGCGCAAGCGCATCCGGTGGATGGAGCCCCCGAGCCCCCGAGCGGGTCGGAGAGCCGGTCGGGGGTTCGTCACCGTGTGTGGAGGCGGCCTCGATTGGCGAGTAGTCTTATGTCGCAGTTTCGACTTGCCCGCTGAACTGGTTCCCTGTTAGAGCAGGGCGGGCGGTCGTCCGTCCCGTGCCTTCGTCGGACGAGGCTGCTCGGGGGGAGTGCTCGTTAGTTCGTCCCACGAATACGCCCCGTCTGCAGGTGTGGGACCTGGAGGGGGTGAGCTAACGCGCGTTTGCCATGCGTTGGCTTGAACGCCGTGCTCGCGCGAGCTGATAACGGGTTGTCCGAGTGGGCCCTGGTGACCTCCCGAAAGGGGTGATCATTCGGCGGCGTTGTCCCGTGCGGCGCTTGCCCATCGAGGTCGACCCATGAGAACCTTTCTTTACTCAATCCCGAACCGGACCCTAGGTCGTCCGCCGACCTAGAGCGCAGCAGGCTGTCTCCCATCGATGGGTTCCGCGGGAGAGTGTGAAGTATGGTCTCGGACACGATTTAGGGCGATCGGGTCGTCCGCCGTCCCGACTCGAGGCCCGCTGAGGGCTCACCCTGTCCTCGTCCCTCGCTCGATTTTCTGATCGGGACGGCGTCGAATCCACTTGGTGGACCGGGCTTTCAGAACCCGTAACGCTTGATCGAGTCCCGGTCGTGAATCCCTTGAGCTCTTTCGTGGCTCTCGAGATCGTTGCGGCCCGGTGGGCCCTTCGCTCGATTCTGGTCAGACTTATCGGTCCGGTCGGGGCGAGGTTGTTCTTGGCGCTACCGACGAAGGTCCTTTCGCCTAGCCGCCGTCCTGTCAGGTTTGAACACAGAGAAAACTGAGGACCGATGCAACGTACCGTTGGACCGACGCGGCGATCGAAGTGCGCCGTTTCGTTCGAGGTATCGTCCGCCTGCCCGACGCTTGGCCGGTGTCTTCCTTAGCTCTTAAGGGTTCGGGGGAGTCGTCAGGGAGGACCTGGCCTTCATTTCCCTTGCGTTGCCTGCGACAGATCAAAACACAGAGAAGAAAAGGAGAGAGAGCTCGAGAGCAAGGTCCTCCCTTTCGTCTTCCTTTCGTCCGCAGACTTCCTTCGTCGGGGATGTCGTGGCCGGAGTGCTCCATCCTTCCCGCCCGCGCCCTCGGTCTGGAGAAGAAGCGGTTCCTCCCCCCGCGGGATGTCTCGCAGTGGAGGGTGCCGACGGGGGCCGCGGTCCCGGAGCCGAGGGGTGACGAGGTCGTCGTATCTGCGCCCTTCTTTGAGCACGGATTGGGGCTCCCTCTTCATTCTTTCGTTCGTGGGCTCCTCCATTATTACAAGGTGGAGCTACACCACCTGAACCCCAACGGCGTGCTCCACATGGCGATTTTCATCACGTTGTGTGAGGCGTTCTTGGGGATTGAGCCTCACTGGGCTCTCTGGAAGTATTTCTTCCAAGTGCGGTCGTGGAAGAACAAGCGGATCGACGCGAGCGTCGGTGGCGCCATCGGCGGTGCGCCATCCATTTAAGCGCTCAACTGCCGCGGCGGAGTATATCGAGGTGAAGCTGCCCACGTTGAACCGGGGGTGGCATTCCGAGTGGTTTTATGCCTGGAACTTGGGGAATAGCGCCCCGGCCTTCACCGATCAGTGCCTTGTGGCGGTGCCGAAGTGGAACTGGGGTCCTGACGAGAGGGAGAAGAGGAGAATGGAAGTGATTTTGGAGAGGATCAGGGATCAGAGGAGGAGAGGCTTGACCGGCGAAGTTGTGGTCCGTGCGTTCATGGGGAGGCGCGTGCAGCCCCTTATGGATAGGCCGCGCCCCATGTTCGCGTACGCGGGAGCGCCTGACCCCATGAGGATGGACCGTTCTGACCTTCCTGCGGTGGAGGTCGAAGCTCGGGTGGCTGTTGTTTTGGTCCGGCGAACCACCGTGGCGGCGGGTGGTGCTCCCGAACCTTTCTCGGCGGAGAACCCTCCAGACCTGGTAATCTAGGCGGCTCCTTTCCCTTCCGTCCTTCCTTTTCCTCCTCTATTCCGATCCTTCAAGTTTCGGGCTGAGTGGTGCCTTTGCCTTCGAGGCTGGCCGGGCATCTTCGGCGTTCTTCGGGAGAAGGCGATGAGAGCCGCGGCCCGCGAGAGGGTCGCGCAGCAAGAGTCCGCTCTCAAAGAGCGGAGAGAAGAGAAGAGGAGGAAGAAGAGGGAGGAACGCGCAGCGAGGTCCGCGCGTGGCGAGGATATCTCCGAATCGACCATCCTCTCTGCGGTCGGCGCGGGATCGCCTTCTAGCAATGGCAGCGCCCCTGACGACCCGTACGGCTCGTTCGACCTCGAGTGTCGTCGAGCGATAACTTCAGACGAGGGCGCTGACACGAAGCCGCCGCGTGGCGCCCGAAGCAGAACGCCGCCGAGGTGCCCCATGGGAGGCAGAGGGGTGATTCGCCCCCGCCGGAGAGGCCGGTGAAGAAGGCGCGGCTGTACAGCACCCGATCGACATAGTAAGTGCTCTTCGCCTTTTGCTTGTGTTGCGTTGCTTAGGCTCATGCTGTCTCTAACTAGTCATTGGGCTCAGCGGCTTTGAGGGGGAGAGCCTGGCGGCGGCGGCTCACCATGATCCCTCACGAGTTGGCGCCGTCCCTTTGTCGTGGAGACCGAGATGCGCCGCGAACTTGGAGCGACCAGCGTGTCTGCGCCACTGCCACACCCCAGACCATCGGCGCCGGGGCCTCGCTGAGGTATGCAGAAGAGCACCGTGGCGGGCGCACCACGAGGCTCCGGCAACTCTCGGTGATCCGGCGCCGCAACCAAGGGTTGACGAGGGCGAGGAAGATCTTCTGCCGCCGATCGCAGGAGGGTCGTCGCTTGGGGCGGTCTTGGCGTTGGGTGCGACATCACCGTCGCCGCTCAGGGGTTCGCCGGACGGGACGGCGCAAGCACCAGCGATCGTCGCTGCCGACCCGTCGGCACCGGTGGTGGATGTTCCACTGCCGACGCGAGTCGCCGAGGCGGCATCGGGGTGAGCTCCTCGACCGCTTCCAACCACACCGGTTTGGCCGGCGGCGATCCGTCCGGCCGCCGCTATTCTGTCTGGACGACGGGTGGAGATCGGGAATGGGAGTCCTCGCGGAGGGCTCATGGCGAGCCGAGACCGAGATGGATCAGATTCGGACGAGTCTAGGCCATCTCCTCGAGTCCTCCAACAGGCATCGGATGCCATCAAGGGGATCGACTTCGCCCAAAGATGGTAAACCGCCTGGTCCTTTGTCCCAATCCACGACAATCTTGCTACTGGTCGACGGATGTCGGCGTTTTGCGCGTCTCGCGGAGCGGTCGGATGGTAAGTCCGGTTCTCCGCCGCCAAGTGACGAGAGGACGCATCGCGAAAAGGACCGCGACCAAGCGGACTCCGAGCTGCATGAGGCTCGGGAGGCTGTGGCGCGCGAGCGGTCGGAGGCAAGGGAGGCTCGCCAGGCGATGAATGAGATCGCCGACGTTTTGCAGGAGGAGCGCCGGGCGGGTCGGTCCTTGAGGGCGAGGATATCTGAGCTGGAGTCTCTCCTGGCGGAGGCCAGCAATGCCAGGGACACCGCTCAGGCAGAAGCGGCGGCGGCGAAGAAACTCGACGAGGAGACCCGGGCCAGGCTCGCTGCCATGATGGCCTCGTCAGCTGGTAAGGGATCGACGCCTTGGTTGAAAGAAATGCCATCCGCTGGTCATGCTTTTTGATTTTGCTTTGGTCTGCAGAGTTGCAGAAGAACCTTGGCGAAGTTGCGGAAGCACGGAGGTTGGCGGTGGAGGAGCGTGATGCGGCGGTCGCGGCGATGGAGGCGGCCCAGATGGCGCTGCGGGTGGCGGAGGGCGGTCGGTCCGATCTGGCCGCCGAGCTGGCAGCCCTAGGAAAAGTTGGTCAGACCGTCTGCGACCGAGTGCTTGGAGCCGCGCGGAGCACAAGTTCACTCGCGACCGAGCTAGCTCGAGTGCCAGGGCACGTCGAGAACTCGGTGAACATAAGCGCCGCACTCGGGGCCTCCTCCGCGCTTGTCCGCACCATGTCCTTCTACAACGGCCTTGACCTGGAAAAGGTTAGCAGCGGGATCGCCGGGAATCGGACCGACGAGGAGGTCGAGCGTTTCGCGCTTCAAGTCGAACCACATGCCCGGGCGATAGTCGATGAGATATCGCCGCAGATGGTCCTCCACGGAGAGTATGAATGAAGTTAAACATTTTTTAAGATGTAAAAACTTTTGGCATGTAGTGAATCGGGGCTCGTTTCTACGCCGTTCGCAGAGTTTCGCGCTTCCTCGTACTGGTGAACGCTCAGCGACCGTAGTCCTAGAAACCGCGGAGGTCGTTCGGACGTAGGTTGGCGTGTTTGCCCTTTCCAAGGAAAACGTGAAAGAGATGCGAACGAACGCTGGGAGCAAGAGACGCCTGGTCACATTTTGGGCGGGAAAACAGTGTTCCCGACCGGCTACGGATCGCCCCGTACAGGCACTTCCTTTTTCCGTGAGGCACCACTCGTGATCGTAGCCAGGGGGCATGTGCCGTGGCGCTCGGTCGAGAGGGTTACCGTTGGGGGGAACCAGGCGACCGATCGGATTACCGACCCGCTCGAATGTGACCCGCTTCGAATGTGTGAGTGACGTCGCCCTCGCCCTAGCCCCCGAGCGGTGCGTGGGGACCAAGTCGTGGTCGGCACGCAGCGCTAGATTTTAAAGTAAACGTAAAGGAGAGTCTGATGTCTTATCTTTTTTAGGCTCCTGGCCTGGAACGCTGTCTTGTTGCTCGCTGGCGTCCCATTAGCATTGGATGCACAATGGGAGATTAGTAGGCGTCGCATCTTGGCTTGGAGGAGAAGGAACGATGGGGCGGACGTGGCTTCCTCGGGAGCGGCGCTCGCCCAGACCGTGATGCATCGCCCGAATGGCACGAATCTCGGAGTTGCAGCGACTTCTACAAGCATGACCGGTCTTCGTCGGGGCGAAAATCGGCGGTCGCTGTCTCTCGCTGAGGCGGCGCCCTCGCCCGTCGCCGCGTCGTCATTTAATGCGAAGTGGGATTTTAATGGCTGTCCCGCCCTCGTGTGGGCCGAGGGTACGACGGCACGCGCGGCAAGGCGCGCGAAGGGGCGGCAGTTCGGACCGCCTCGTTCCGCTTCTATAAATATGGGGTGCGGGGCGAAGCGATAGCCCCCCTCAGCCATTGCGTTTGTGCTTCTTCGTTTTCTCCGCCTTCCAAGTTCATCTTCACAGTGAAACCCGGCGGTGCGATGGCCAGCGGAGGTGGTGATGACGAAAGGACTGGGAAGCGACCGGCGGAGGCGGGCCCTCGGATCCACACCCAAAGAAACCCCGGGTGGACGAGGGCTCCTCCGAGGCCGCGGCGAGAGGTGGGCTTAACCTTCCCTCGCCGGCCTTCTACATCTGGAACCCTCCGCCCGCGTAAGTCATTGTCCGGCTGTCTTTGGCGAGATACCGGGGTCTCAAGGCTGACGGCGTTCCTTTGTCTTTGCCTCCAATAGGTCCGAGCCGGCTAGAGCGGAGTCGGCAGGCGCCATTGCGGCTGGCGCCGACGCGCCTCCGGCGGTGTCTAGCGACCTCTTGACGCTGAGGGCGCGGGCGGCCGGCATGGTGGACGCATTAGCGAGGTCACACGCTGGCATGGCCTCTCACGTGGCGTCTTCCGCCGCCCTGGGAGCGGAGGCGTCGGCTTTGCGGGTGCGCGTTCAGGCCGCGGAGGATGAAGTGGCGGCCCAGCGGTCGCGTGCTGAGGCCGCCGAGGCCGAGGTGGCCCGAAGGCGCGAGGATCTTGACTCTACGCGCGCGGTCCTCCTCTCCATGCTTCGCCCTGCTTATGAGTGTATAGGCAGGAGCCTGAGACCCCTGGGGGTGCAGCTGAACGAACCACCGCAGCCTGCAGTTCTGTGACGCCTCGGCTTTACTCGGCGCATCGAGGCTCTAGAGGACTGCCGCGCTCTCTGCGCGCGCCGCCCGCGAGGGGCGGAGGGTGGCGGTCTTGGTGGCGGAGTACGTCTTGGCGTCTTTGCGCCCGGCCGGCGGCTCCTTCGACCGGCAGCTACTGTCGCCCGGATTGAGGCGAAAGCGAGCCCAGCGCGAGCAGTGCGGAGGCGGTGGAAGCGGTGGCGGCTGACGCACTGGAGGTCTCGGATGACGAGTCCGGGGCAATGAAGCTTCGGAGGGCGATGCCTTCTTCGCCCGGATTCTTAGGCGTAGGAGTCCTTGCGCTCGCCCTGAACTTCGCCTTCTGGCGAGGCAATTTGGTGTCGTATGTCGCGCCCCATCCGTCGCCTCGGCTCCCTGCTTTGCGATTTTGCACTCACTCGCTTTGGGCGATGTAAATTGCAGGAGTGGGTTTGCGTCCTCCATATTTTGCTCTTATAGTAAGCACTCATATTGTTTCCTTAGAAATACAATGTTTCCCTGGAAAATCTTGTTTTGCATGGCGTTTCGACCCTCATTTTCCCTTCCTCTGTTCTGCCGAAAACGCTTGGTCGTAGGTCGGGGAACCAGCATTTGCCATGGGTAAACTTCACGGGTAGAACCGCCTGAGCTTCTCGATATTCCAGGCGTTTGATAGGATGCCGCCGTTCGCATCTTTGAGTCGGTAAGTACCGGGTCGGATAACCTCTACGATGGTGAAGGGGCCTTCCCACGGGGGCGAAAGCTTGTGTCGCCCTTGGTTGGATTGAACTTGCCGCAGGACCAAGTCGCCAATGTTGAAGGCCCGACCGCGGACATGACGACTCTGGTATCGCCGTAGCGCTTGTTGATACTTAGCGGATCGTAGGACAGCGACGTCGCGTGCCTCATCGATTTGGTCGACCGCATCTTGCTGCGACTCGAGCCCCCGCGTCTCGTCGTAAGTCTGCAGCCTTGGGGCGCCGTACTCGAGGTCGGTTGGTAGGACGACTTCGGCACCGAATACCAGAAAAAATGGTGTAAAGCCGGTCGACCGAGTTGGCGTGGTTCGCAGGCTCCAGAGAACGGAGGGTAGCTCGGCCGCCCAACGTCCTGCTAATTTCTTCAATCAGTTGAAGATTCGCGGCTTGAGCCCCTGAAGGATCATGCCGTTCGCCCTCTCGGCCTGACCGTTAGTTTGCGAATGAGCCACGGCTGCCCAGTCGACACGGATATTGAAGTCGTCGCAGAACTCGAGGAACTCCTTCCCCGTAAACTGCATGCCGTTATCGGTGATGATGGAGTTCGGGACTCCAAACCGATAAATTATGCCACGGAAGAAGTCGTGTGCCTGCACCGACGTGATGGAGGCGACCGGCTTCGCCTCTATCCACTTGGTGAACTTGTCGACCACGACAAAAAGATGGGTGAAGCCCCCGGGCGCCTTTTTGAACGGCCCGAAAGGTGTCGAGTCCCGGCACCGCGAACGGCCATATAATGGGGATCGTCTGGAGGGCTTGCGCAGGCATATGCGTTTGTCGGGCAAAAAATTGGCACCCTTCGCAGGTGCGAACGATTTGTTCGGCGTCAGCCACGGCGGTCGGCCAGTAAAAACCTTGCCGAAAGGCTTTTCCGACGAGAGACCGCGGGGCGGCGTGATGGCTGCACACCCCACCGTGGATGTCGAGCAGCAACTCCTTCCCTTGATCGGCCGGAATGCACTTTTGGAGGACCCCGGAGGGACTCCTCTTGTAAAGGTCTTCGCCGACCAGGACGAATGATTTCGCCCGCCGGGCAAGGCGTCGGGCCTCGGTTGGGTCGGAGGGGAGCGATCCGTCCGTCAAACGCCCGACGAAAGGCTTCCTCTAGTCGAAGTCCGCCATCAGCACATCGCGGTCCGGCGCGGGTGAGGCCGCGTCTGGTCGCTCGGTGGTCGGTTCATCCGAGTCGCGCGGGTTGACTGC
The DNA here is from genome assembly GCA_036346375.1 of Guadua angustifolia. Classification (NCBI taxonomy): domain Eukaryota; kingdom Viridiplantae; phylum Streptophyta; class Magnoliopsida; order Poales; family Poaceae; genus Guadua; species Guadua angustifolia. The sequence continues at coordinate 8,455,842 of CM070505.1, forward strand.
TGGTTCAACCGTTGGGTCTGGTCGGACGGATGACTGGTGGAGGTTGTGGACGAAGATATCGGATGGGACCGGTCCTTTGCTGGAGGCGAGGTTGGCAAGGTAGTCGGCCTCACCGTTGTAGCGTCGATAGCTGTGGTGGAGCTTGAATCCTTTAAACCTCTCCTCGAGCTTGCGTACTTCGCGACAGTACGCCGCCATGCGGGGGTCTCGAGGCTCCGTGGCCTTCATGACCTGGTCGACCACTAGCTTGGAGTCGCCGTGTATGTAAAGCCGTCGTGCGCCGAGGTCGGCCGCGATCCGGAGACCGTTGATAAGGGCTTCGTACTCTGCGACGTTGTTGGTGGCGTCGAAGAGCAGCCGAATGGCATACTGGAGCTTGTTGCCGAGCGGTGAAATGATGACGACTCCGGCACCTACTCCGTTCTTCGTGTAGGATCCGTCGAAATACATCGCCCGATTTCGGGATCCTCTAAATGCAGTGGCGCTGGCTTCGGTCCACTCCGCGATGAAGTCCGCCAGGACCTGCGACTTGATCGCTGTTCTGGGGACGAACGAAATATAATGGCCATTGAGCTCGAGTGCCCATTTGGCTATTCTTCCGGAGGCGTCGCGGTTGCGGATGATCTCGCCTAGCGGCGAGGAAGTCACCACGGAGACGGAATGTTGGCTGAAGTAATGGATCAGCTTCCTCTTTGCGATGAGCACTGCGTAAAGCAATTTACGCACTTATGGTACGGTCTTGACTCGGAGAGCACCTCGCTGACGAAGTAGACCGGCCGTTGCACCTTGAGCGCTGGCCTTCTTCGGCCCGCTCCACGACGAGCGCCGCACTTACGACCTGGGTCGTTGCGGCAATATAGAGGAGCAGTGGCTCGCCTAGCGCCGGGGCAGCCAGAATCGGGGGTGAGGTCAAGAAAGTCTTCAGCCGATCGAGGGCTTCCTGAGCTTCCTACGTCCAGCTGAACCGGTCAGACTTCTTGAGCAGCTTGTAGAGCGGCATCCCTCGCTCGCCGAGGCGCGACACGAAACGGCTCAAAGCGGCGAGGCATCCGGCCAGTTTCTGGACGCCCTTTAAGTCGGCGATCGGGCCCATCCTCATGATCGCAGAGATCTTGACTGGGTTGGCCTCGATGCCGCGCTCTGAAATGATGAAGCCAAGGAGCTTTCCTTTGGGAACCCCAAAGACGCACTTCTCGGGGTTGAGTTTTATGCGGAACCGTCGGAGGTTCGCAAAGGTCTCCTCCAGGTCGGCGACGAGGTCGCCGCCCCTTCCGGTTTTGACGACGATGTCGTCTACGTACACCTCGATGTTGCGGCCAATTTGATCGTTAAAACAGGCGTACATACATCGCTGGTATGTAGCGCCCATGTTTTTCAGACCAAACGGCATTGTTGTCTAACAAAACGAGCCGAACGGCGTGATGAAAGAAGTCGCGAGCTGGTCGGACTCTTTCATCGCGATCTGGTGGTAGCCCGAGTAGGCATCCAGAAAAGATAACGATTCGCACCCCGCGGTGGAGTCGACGACTTGGTCGATCCGAGGCAAAGGAAATGGGTCCTTGGGACATGCCTTATTCAGGCTCGTATAGTCAACGCACATTCTTCATTGCCCGGACTTCTTTTTTACAAGGACAGGGTTCGCAAGCCACTCGGGGTGGCGAACCTCCTTTATGAACCCTGCCTCCAAAAGCTTGGCTACCTCCTCCCCTATGAGCCTGCGCTTCTCTTCGTCGAAGCGGCGGAGGCGTTGGGCGACCGGCCTTGCGCCAGGTCGAATGTTCAAAGCGTGCTCGGCGACCTCCCTCGGGATGCCCGGCATGTCTGAGGTCTTCCATGCGAAGACATCTCGATTCGCGCGCAGGAAGTCGACGAGCGCGCTTTCCTATTTGGCGGGGAGGGCGGCTCCCATACGTACGGTCTTGGATGGGTCTTCCGGATCGACCGCGACCCCCTTCGTGTCCTCGGCGGACTCGAAGGATCCAGGTCCCGACTTGCTGGAGCTAGGGGCAGACCCTGAGGTTTCCCTCCGGTAGTTATCGAGCTCGGCGGATGCGATGACCGCCGAGGCTAGCTCACAATTGCTTCGTTCGCAGTTGAAAGCGAGCTGGAATGACGAGGCCACGGTGATCACACCTCGTGGCCCCGGGATTTTCAGCTTTAGGTACGTGTAGTTGGGGACCGCCATGAACTTAGCGTAGCACGGCCTCCCCAAGATAGCGTGGTAGGAACCCGCAAACTCCACCACCTCGAAGGTGAGGGTTTGATCTTCAAGTTTTCAGCCCTCCGAAGGTGACGGCAGTCGACCGCCTGGCGGGTAGGCTCGCCGCCCGAATGACACCATGGAAGGCGCTTTGCTCGACCGCAGGTCGGCAGGGGACCCTGTATGCCGAGTGTTTCAACATACATGATGTTGAGACCATTGCCGCCCATAAGCACCTTAGTGAGGCGCTTTGACCCCACGATGGGGTCGACGACAAGAGGGTACCTTCCTGGTTGCGGGATGTGGTCGGGGTGGTCCGTCCGACTGAAGGTGATCGGGGACTCCGACCATCGGAGGTACTTCGGCACGGCAGAGCCACCGTGTGTACCTCGCGATAGGCGAGCTTTTGTCGCCGCTCTGTCGGCGTAGCTCGCCGGTCCGCCGAAGATCATAAGGCATCCGTCAGCCCGGAACCCGCTGTCGCCTTCTCCTCCCCGACCTCCGCGTCGGGTCGCTTCTTCCCTTTCCCCATGGCTACGTGGGGTTCCCGAGAGAAGCGCCTCAGACCTCGCAGATCCGGACTTGTGTTGACGGATACCGTGGTTCGGACACGGGCTCTCCATCAATTTCTCGAAGTGGTCGGGCACTTGCCGCGCCTGCTGCTTGACAGGGCGGTCGGTGGCGGCAACCATGTGGTCCTCGCGGGCCTGCTTCCCCTTCCGTTTCCGCTTGTCGGAACGGTCGGAAGGGACGGCAGGCTCGGTGCCAGGCTCGCGTTTTGCCTTCCCCTTATCGAAGATGGCCCCTACGGCCTCCTCGCCGGAGGCGTGGTTGGTGGCGATGTCTAGTAGCTCCTTGGTGGTCCTGGGTTTGATGCAACCCAGCTTGTGCACCAAAGCTTTGCATCGGTGCGTAGATGAACGCCTAACGACGCCGGCATCGCCGATGTCGGGAGTTCGTTACCTTGTTGGGAGAAGCACCGATATAGTCCCAAAGCGTCTCCCATTGCTTGCTTGCGACTTTTCAGGACCGTGAGTTTCGTATGCGTTTGTATGTGCCCCGAAATTTCCGAAACGCTCTTCAAGTCGATCCGATTCTGATAGTTCCGTGATGCGGCAGATACTCGAGCCAGGCTCGAGCCGAGTCCGCCAAGTATATGGGGAGGTACTGAATGATGAAAAGATCATTAGTGGCCCCGCCGGCTCGGCAGGCGAGCCGGTAGTCTTCCAGCCATACACCGGGGTTTGTTGCCCCCGTGTACTTGGCTATGTTGACGGGTGCCCGAAACCGGGCGGGGAAATCCGCCTTTCGGATCTCCCGTGAAAATGCTCGCGTCTGGCCGTCCGCCTCGGTCATGGATTCTTGGCGGCCGCTGTCCGCGACCTGCGATCGGGCCACTTCTCCCGCCGACCTCTTTCGCGCGTCGAGGGTGTCGCGGTAGTCGTGGTTGTGGCCGAGGCGCTGGCGCGCCGGAGTGTACGAGGCCTGAGGCCGTTCCGGCTGTGGTGCGGTTTTTGCCGGGCCATGGCGACCCTGGCTCCGGGCGCCTGAGTGGGACCTCGCGTGGTGAGAGCTGGGGGCTGGTACGTGCTGTACAGCGGCACGCTCTACCAACTCCCGGAGGTGCTGGTAGGTGGCCCTAGCCTCGGGCTCATCCGGCTCAGGGACGCCTCGGAGCAGATCGCGCCATGGCGAGTTCTCGACTTCGAGGGGGAAGCACGGGACGGAGCCCGGTCCTTCGGCCAATTGTTGGTGTATCTGCACGCCTGCTGCTGCCGCTTAGTGCTTGGGGTGGGGCCACGAGCTGGCTCGGCCCCGGGTCGGCCCTGCTCTGTCAAGCTTGGCGCTTGAGCCTCGGCTCAGCGCCGCTTGTCCATCTTTGGTGGCTTGCCTCCAGCCCCAGTCTTGTTGGAGGTGGACCTCTTGACTTGGAGAAGTCGTGGTCGGTTGCTCGGTCGCGCCAGCCATGTTGCATTCACGAGAGTACAGTTCCTCCGAAGCGAACTCTGTGGCAGAGCTAGAATCGTGGTCGGAGGAACTCTCCAATATCTCGTGGATGGAGGTCGGCGCGTAACCGGCCATGGCCATGAAATGCGGGCCTGCGGGGAGCGACGGCGCCACCCGCACGGACCCACACGCGCCATTGCCGGAGGTGGCGCCGCGCGTGGTGAGCTCCGACATCGAGGCTCGCGCGGGGGCCTCGAGCCGAAGATTGTCGAAGAGGGGAACGACGAGGTCCAGGTGCCAGCGGGGATCAGGTCCTGGGGCGCGACGGGAGCGAGTACAAGCTCTCCCGCCGCGGTGGCGACGAAGTCGATGGAGCCGAAATGAATCCGGCTTCCTGGCGCAAGCTTGCTGTCGCCGGTGAAGGGTGCCATCGGAGGCGATGGAATCAAGATGTCTTGTCGCGAGGCCCCTACCTAGCGCGCCAACTGTCGGTGTTTCGGAAACCGGCAAGTAAATTTATAGGTCTAGGGGCCGCGTGATCCTGCTTCCTGAATGGTTAGACCAAGAGGAGTCCAAGGTTTATACTGGTTCGGGCTGAAGGTCCCTACTCCAGTTCGTGAGGCGATCGTATATTGCTTCTGAGACGGGAGGTCTCACGGTGCTTACAAGCGAGGATCAAGGTCCGGCCCCGAGTGCCTCGTGCGAAGGAGTTGGCTAAGGCGGTCGTGAATGTGAGACTTGGCGTTACGAATGCGCCCGAGTTCTAGGATCGCTATCGATTGTGCCGTCCCCGTTCCGGAGGGTCCTGCTTCCCCTTATATGGCTGAAGGAAGCAGGTCACATGGGGAAAAACGAAGAGGGATGGGGTCCCCTAAGTCCGGGAGTCTGGTCTTCTGCCTTGGTGTCTGATCCTCCGCCTTGGACTTGACGCCTGACGGATGATGGTGCGCTCCTTAATGGGCCGATAGACACATATGGTGACGATCGTTCGCTTTCTTGGAGAGTAACGCACCGCCTCGGCACCCGGCCAAGCGCCGACGTCGAGGGTGGTTTACAAAACCGTTTGAATGCGAATTTCGCTCCCGTGGTACCGGTTTGAAAAACCGCACGAAAACCGCTGAAACCGAACGGTTTGCAATTTCAAACCATTTTGAATTTTGGGCAATTCGACGAGAAAACCACGGTTTTAGCGAAAAACCGCTTGCTTTCTAAAAAACCGAAAGCGGTTTTGAGGTAAATCATGAAAAAACCGCTTCGGTTTGGAAATCGAAGCGGTTTCGCGAAAAACCGTGAAAAATGAGAAGAAAAACCGGGAAAATGGGGAAAATCACCAAAAATAGGGAAAATGTAAAAAATCTTGAAAAATTTGTAAAAATACTAGGAAGGCTAAATTTTAGTAAAAGTATAATAAATATGTAAATAAGGTATGTAAAGATTTGAAAAACTCTGAATGATCTCTCCTAAATTTGGAAAAAATTTGACATGACCTTTACTATATTTTAGACATTTGGAAGTTGTAAATTATACATTTGACAATAATATGTGAATAAATAATCTTTCATTGCAATATTACAATCGCACTATTTTGCTATATTTTAAAATCGGACTGTTTTGTTGTTTTATTCTCTTTTTAGAATTAGAATCAAGAACCAAAAGTAAAAACAATCAGACCGTTAAACCATACCTTCTCATCCTAAAACAACAGGCCGTCCCACCTCGTCCCCCAACCAACTGATCGAACAAGCCCCAACAATGGACAACACGCTTTGCTGATTGAACTGATAACACATCTCCTGTTGATATGCACCGATTGTGCATTAACAGTACTAGACCGCAAGTACTTTTAAAATAGGATCTTCAGTTATCCTTGTTACAGACCGCAAGTAGAAATTGAACGTCAATTTATAAAATATCTTTTTTTGCATGTGTAATAGTAATCAAAATTATCAATAAAATTTTATATGCAACAATTGCATTACATAAATATTTAGCTATTTTAAAAACTTTAAACATCAACAGGGGCCATTCGATTCCACTTGAGTAGTATTTGAGAAGACCGGAACCCGGTCAATAGATCTAGTGCAGCTTGCCTTCATGTAATTTCCCCCATATATGACACGCAAATTAAGCAAACACGACCTGTGAATTGGTCAAGCAAATTAAGCTGGCACCTTCATCTTATCCTTCGTACGCCCCCATGTCCCTTCCTAATTTCTCTCTCCGGTGGTGGTGGTGGTGTGGTGTCTTTTCTCTTCTTTTTACCTTGGCTAGTTGCAGGATTAGTGAGTTCTACTCGATAACTTTGAGGAAGCAGAGCAGCACTACAGGACACGTGATTTTGCTTAGAAATGAATCTTTACAAGAAAATCTTTTAAAAAGAAAATGAATAGAATAAAAAGAACATTTGTAATGCCTCCAAAAACATCTCCAAACATTTGTAATGCCTCCAAAACATCAACAGGCCACCTTTTTCTTTTTCTTTTTTGATTTTTCTATTTTCAACATTTGTAATGCCTCCAAAACATCTCCAAACATCATTTTTTGGGAAAAATTTTTGCACCATAAGTAACATATGAATTAATACTAATTTTAGAAATTTTTGAATAAATTTTCTCAAATTTTTGAAATTTTGAATTTAGATTTGAAATTATGCAGAAACCGCTCGGTTTGCATTATCGAACCGGCGCATGCACGCTGTTTTCATGATAACCGAACGGTTTACCGCGAAAAGGTAAACCCTGGTCGAGGGCGCCTGGCTTCGGGAGTTACCTCGGGAAGGCGCGCTTCCCTTCCCTGTTCATGTCTATGCGACGGGTTAGGTGCCTGCCTTCGCCACCTACCGCCTCGGAAGGGGAGCCTCCTGGCTTCGTGCGGTCACGTTGAGGTGTCCCACCTGCGGGGTAGGTGACCAGGACAGAAGCCGGTTCGTGATGATACGATGTCTGTTCTCTGGCGAAGACGGCCTGAGCCTGACTGGGGCTCCCGAGCGGTCCGACCCGTCGGTCGGATTGTTTTCCGGTCGCCCTGGCCGTGGCTTGGAGGGGGCGTCCGACCCGCGGTGCTGGTCGGGCCGCCTCTCGGGGCCGGTATGTTCGGAAATCAGGTATCTTTGAGCGGGGCCCCCAACTTGAAGTTTGGGCTGTGAGGCGGCCCATTCGTTTTACCTGGACCGCTGGGGGTACCCATGCCCCGGGTATCCGTCACTATGGGTAAAATGGTACAAACCTGCGTAGGTAAAATCATGAATCTATACCTGTCTCCTAGATTGGAGGCTACGGAAGTTAAGCCTACCTCATATACGAGTGTTAGTATCAATTTCAATAATTAAAAATCAAAAACCCACATTTTACTAATGAAACCCTATTTTCTTAAAGATGGATTTGAGAGAAGATTTGTCTATAAGATGGATGTTGGTAAAAATTCATATGATACATTTTGTTAATAATATTTGTTGAGTACTTTTATACTCATCTTTGCTTAACTTCCTCTTTGCTTAGAAGCTGAGCACTATGGATTCGTCTACGGGGCATAAGCAGAGAATAATTCGTAGGGTCAGAGTGATGATGCAGCAAAGGACTATCAAAAGGACTCGATGGATTAATGGACCGTATGGTGGAGATCGTCATTCATTAGGTACTTAATATTTATGTAAATTATTTATAGATATACTATATGTAATATGTAAGAGCTTAATATCTATTGACATATAGTCTATGTGGCAATGAATTGTAATAAGTTTCCAGTTTAGTTTCTAATTATTGTTCTGTTGTAACACTTTGAATACGGTGTATTAGCTGATAAAATGTTGGGCGCACTCGATATTATGTTATCTAATATGTCAAGATCAGTATAATTAACTCAGAGTAATGACAGTGTTACTATTATTACCCTGAGCTAATTATGTGGTTCGGCACGAGCATGCTAGGGTACACCCTCTTCCATGCTACCAAGGCGTGACAGTGCCCTCCTCCCACATTCCAGTGCCGCTCCCACGGTCTCTCGCCCTGTTACGGCACCGGCCACCTTCCATGCTCTCCGACGCAGTAGAGGAGATGACTAAATTTGCAAATACTGAGACTAGATTTGTAAAAAAAAGTATAAGCGGGAAGATAAGCGAAGAATTCCGCTTCTGAAGCCCCTCACGCACGCGCAGGTCCGCTGCAACTGCTCGGCCCGCTCGCCGCAAGGGCTGGATCAAGTCTCGATTGTGTCTGCCGTCCGATGGCACACTGGACGTCAGTTTTCGTAGCCATAAACCCTCGTGCCCAGTGCAACACTCCTCCATCCAGAAGGTGGCCTTCTCCCCCAGCCCCACCGCGCAGGACTACGTGGTCGTCGTGCTCTGCCGCTACGGGCACGGCCTGGCGTTCACGAGGACCGGCTGCGACGGTTGGCAGTGGCTGGACTGGCCCGACGTTGCCGGCCGCGCCGTTCCGGAGGTCATGACGAGGCCCAGGACGACATCATCAACACTGACCTGGACGTCGTGTACCACGTTGGCAAGACGCTGTGCGGGCATGGGCCATCCACGCTGCCGCGCCGTCCCCCATAACGCCGGTGCCTGTCCATCGGAGACAACCACCAGCGCTGCGGGAAGCACCTGGTGTCCATCAACGGCGCGCTGCACGTGGTGTGGAGCGACGGCCCCAGCCTGCACTATCGCACGCGAGCCCGGCCGAAGCTAGTCAGCATTCAAAGGTACGAGCCTGGCAGCGCATGGGGGCGGCGCTGGAGGATTGTGCACAACCTGGGCGACCGCGCCTTCCTCATCGGCAAACGCAGCCAGTCGGTGGCGGTGCCGGCCTCTGCGCCGTCGACGTGGTTGAGGCCCAACTGCGTCTACATCACCGACATTATGCCGGGATCCGACGAGGTACGAGAGACGTTGTATCTGGAGCAGGAACAATTTGGGAGTTCGACGTGGAGGCCGGCCGGGGACTTGCGGGCGTGCCACCGCCCGCCGGGAAAGCTTCCCACATTGGTTTGGAGTGGCCAAAGGCCATGTGGTTTACACCTACACCTTCCGTGCCTTGACCACGTCGGATGCAGCTGCACATTGCTGTAGTGTCAGCTATCTTGTGTTCTTGGAGAAAAATAATGCATGCACGGCGAAAGCGCTGTGTTGAAAGCACATAACCAGCTCATTGAGCTATTAGCAGTGTTCAAATCGTATTTATTCTCCTCAAGAAAATGAATTAATAATCCAACACTTAGAACCAATCGTCTATTTCCTTTCCAAAAGTTTTGTATAAGACATTGTGTATCATGTGTGGAAGAAACGCAACCATGTACGTTACTCGCGCACACCAGAACATCACACGTGAGTCCGTAACGCCCCAGCTTCACAAGTATCCAAAAAGCGTACAACTGGGCATCAGGAATGAACTATTTCTTAACGCGAAAAAAAAACCCGAATGAATCTACCTCTAAAAAAAAAGTTCCTCAAAACATCTGTGACGACCATGTCAATCGCAGCCTCCCCCATAATTCCATAACGCACATTCCTAGCCTGTACTCTGTAGATGCCAACTGAATGAGGTATGAATTCAACAATGAAATGGAACATTGCTTTGAACTCGGAAGGGTCGGGATAGGCTCAGGATTTGGATGGAACTACTGTCTTCTTTCCTATCTTCCTTCTTTGTTTCTCCTGGGCTCAGTTGGAACTATGTCTTCTCCTTGGCTGCTTTGAATAGTTTGATAACATTTTCATACACCACAAATGTGAGGGAAGCTGCTGGAAGGTTTTTCAGTAGGTTAGACGTGATGCCCCTGTAAAATCCACAGACACCTTCGTACCTATAACAGAAATTGAGAATCCAAGGAACAAGAGTTACTCAAAATTTTAACACAACTCCCTTAATGTCGACCAGCAAAGGTGCAGTTCACAAAATTAAAGAATGAGCCATCTGGCCAAATATGGCATATGCTCAACATGATTACTTATGCTGTGATGCCACAATATTACAAAAGCAGACATTGACATTCCCAATTCCAACAGGTGTAGTACAGATTAATGAAGAATATAGATGATCGATAGGCTAAACTGTAGGGCAAACTCGAAAAAAGACAGCAAGCTTATCTACTGTATACTAGAAACATCAAGTTCCTACATGGGTAAGATGCATATTGCATAAGACAATACAAAGGTTATCCTGTATTTAAAATCAGACTCCATGAAGCAGTAATGCTACCTAAACATGCTCTAATTGAAGATTAATGACATAGCAATAACTCTCACCTTGCAGTTTCCTTCACCACATGCCAACTATCTGAGTACTTTGGAGTACCATCACTGCCAGGCCGTTGCTGGAAAATTGCACGCAAGAATTATTATTATTATTATTTGATGAAAACTCAAAGGAATGGGATGGAGATGAAGAGTTTCAAATCTGAAACCTACCTGCAAGCGGGCTCGGATAACCTGCAAAATCCAAAAAACGTTAGTTGATATGTTTTGTAAGAAGGCAGCATATATTTATCAAGTTGATGAGAATAGACAGGGGGAAAAAACTTGCCTGAGAAGGATAAGTTAAAAGAATAGCAGCTAATTTTGAACCAGCCCCAAGTGCCGCATAATCAATGGAATTCTGTTAATAAAGAAGGTAAAGGCATATCAGACATAGTAACTACCTATCCACCTAGTAGTGGATGTATTTTGGCACTGAAATGACTGGAAACAAATGTTCTAAAAAATTGAGCTTCCTGAATCAATGGATCTATCATACATTTCTACGTATTTTATGTTGAAAATTCGTTATCTAAGAAACAATACTGCATAACACCTATATTTTGACTATTCTATAATCTTCACAATGAAGTGTTAAAAACTTAGCATTCTCCCATATTTCATTATTCACAAGATGTATCATGTAAAGACATGCAGAAAGAGGTACGGAATATTCAAAAAGGTTGACCAGAACAGCTTCAGCAACCTAGTTTAAGAAAATGACTAAACATCAGAACTAATTTATCCAGGGGAACATAAGCATGCGTATATTGCACCGAATTAAACTAGATGTCCCGAGCACACGTTTAATCAGTTAGTACCAATGAATCATCACTGCCCCTGTTGTCTGTACTTGTTTGTCTACTTTTGACAAATATCATAGCTTTGCGAAGTTCCTCATAGGCCGTGAACTGTATCGCACCATGGGTGACCTTTCAAGCAGCATGACATGATAGAGAAACATGAAGGCATCAATTAGATTCGCGATCATACCCAAGCAAAACAGAAGAAATAAGTAAGGACTCTAGAAGAAGTTAACAGTCCAAAACATATTCACCTTCATGAATTGAAAGTAGTACAGGCAACTCTACTTAAGCACAATTACAATTTACAACGACCAAATTCCTTCAGCATTGACGAAATAGAGGGGAAGGAAGCTCTTAGCAGTGTTGTCGAATTCTGATATTGGCAGGCGTACTAAACAAACAAGAAACAACCAAAGATTTAGCTGGCCTTACTTTAATTTCTTCCTGAGAACTATGGGTGATCTCCATAATGAGGTCAAATTTTCGACATCACAATAGCAATGCAGAAAAAAACATGACTAGTGATGATCCAATAATATTAAGTCATGACAACAGATTATCAAGTTGGGGCCTCACAAGAGGATATTACCTAGAGCATACAGCTATAAATTTGATAATTGATAGGTCACAACTCACAGAAAACCCTTGTGATGCTAATATCTTAAAACTCAAGTGCAAATTCACAAAAACCAATCAAGTTCATGCCATTAAGAGTGGTTATGATAAATTCAGTACTTTGTTTCACAAACATAGATTTGTTATTTCACAAACATAGATTTGGGTCAGGAACTCGCGAAAGAATGAACTGAAGGCACAGAACATATATATAACTACGGGTCAAGAACAACTCAACATGCTGTTGCACTCCCATATCTAACATTGCTTAAAGCATCATGAGGCAATGGTCATATGACTAATTGTAGGACTGCATTGAAAAGCAACATAAAATCAGTTAAGCAACAGATGAAGAAAAAGATATATACCAGCAAAAGCCCAGGTCCGATGCCTCTATAAAGGGCAAGCCATCCCTCCTCTTTCAGAATAGTCCTCAAAGCATCTGGCCTTGCGGAGACCAAATAAGCAAAATCGCAGAAAATTTAAATTAAATATAGACCAAAAGAAATCTGAACACTGAGTATGCACAGGAACAATGCATTGCAAGATGCATCAATTGTACTTCACATAATGGATTTGAATATTTTTTTGGTAAACTCGTGTAAATATGCATAATTTCAGCAGCTTATGTCAGAACCAAGAATGGGCATAGGCCACTCATTTGATGCAACAGAAAAAAAAGGTCACACCTCTAGAACAATCTGATTTGCTATATGATACTTAGAAAAGTAAAGATACGGGTACCTTTTTAACACAAAAATATGAGTACTCAAGAAAGCATATATTACCAGAAAATCCAGAATATGGTGGAGTATGATGCCTAGTTGTTTGTAGTTGCAGCCTTGTTTTCACCAGCCATATGGGATTTGTAAACAAGCAAACCTGCATAAACACAAGAAAGTCACTTGTGTCATAAATAAATTATATTTTTAGGTAATGAAAGGCAATACAGGAGAACAAATAACACTAACACATGTTAGCAGTCAGAAAAGAATGCCACAGGTTAGGCATGCTATAAAAGGCCCAATTACATTTAGTCAATTCAACAGTGAAAATCTTATGCAAAATCCATTGAACTCATTTCCAATCTGACATAATGATATCATTTTTTTTTGGGTGAGATCAGAAGTTACTGTACGAACCAAAGCACCTGCTTCTGCAGCCGAGACAAGATGATGGAATGGACGGAGCTGGTCATCCTTCCGCTGCAAGTACCTTTGTTTAGCTCTGTTATAACTGTTGAAACAGACGTCTTAAAGTCAGTCAAAATGCCAATACTATAGTAAGGAGCACCCAAATTGGTAAACAGTAACACAGAATCCTTAGACAGGAGAAATAAACAAGTGAAACTAACTCCTGAAATTAGCAATTTACTTCAGCGTTGAAAAAAAAACACCACAATACAATTATTCAAACGAAATGAACTAATGTAACTTACAAAAGGAAATATAGCCCCCAGGAAACAGTTGATCCGAGAACTGCAGGATAAAAGCCCGCATAAAGTCCTCTCAGGCCCTACAATAAGCCAGTTAGATCAGCATGGTTCAAACTTAACATGTCAGAACAAATTCATTACAATCTTACAACACAATTCAACAATCTCAAGTGCTGTGGTAAGTGTAGATTTGAACCATTTATTTTACAAACCAAGCTTCTAAGATCAGATATACTAGAAGATAACAACATTCAATAACTTGCATTCCAGGACCAATGTACAAGCACATGGGCAGAAAACTAAGAGGTTTTCCATGAGTTAATCTAACCACCTACCACATTTAAAATGAAAGCATTCTTTAAATAGAAATTTTAATGTGCCTAATAAAGTACATACATTTGCATGTATTCAAAATACCACTAATTTGGAGCGTATACATAGACTAAATGCATGTGCTCCCTAAGTTCGATAGCTTTTCGATCAAATTAAAGTAAACTTTTCCAACTATGTAGTAACAACTTTAATCAATCTCACCTACTCCCTTCATTTAGAAATATAAGGCCTATAGTTTGAATGATCTTATTCAGAAATATAAGACTTGTATGTAGATTTAATGAGGTTTTTTTACTATACCCTTATTTATTCTCTCTCAACTACATACGTTTATTCATTACCACCACACATAAACAATTACCTCTCATCTTCCAAGACAATTAAGTGAGGTACCTAAGTCATTTTCACCCATATCTTTCTCAATTTCACACTAACCTTAATACTTGTGCAAAATCAAAATACGCCTTATATTTTTGAACGGAGGAGTATATACTGTCGGCAATTGCATTTCCAATTTTTGGGGACCCATCAATATTAACACCGCATGCACAGCATAGGGAACCCCTTTTTTTTATTAAGATATCAGCTAAGGGCAAATTTGGCAACTTCAACGCATCCACCGACCGGTCAAAACAAAAAATGTGGTAGGAAGTCACACCTCAGATCGTGCGATGGTGTACACGGCGTGTGCCGTGTTCCTGTACGGCGGCACGTCGGACCACCCCCTCCCGCCGCTCACTGAACACCAACGTGAGAGAGCAGGATTAATGGTCTGGCTTCGCGTATCTTAGGCCTACGGTTTAACGGCAAGGGGGTGGTTACCTTGGAAGCGGGTGCGGACGACGTCGAGGGGGTGGAGGGTCGCGACGGTAGCGAAGCCGGCGGCCGCTCCGGCGGCGGCGTTCTCCCACGTCCACGCCTCCGGCGGCGGTGGCGGGGCCCCCGGTGGCATCTCCGGCGAGAGGTGGTCGCGTCTCGTGTGCCTCTCGGTTCGGGGGCTCGGGACCAGATTGTTCACGAAGTCGATGTTTCCGCCTGCCAGAGCTAACCGGGCGCTGACCATCTCACTTTTTTCAACGAGCTCTGTTTGGATGGGCCGTATTCCATCTAGTCCCCCAGGTTTCTAGACCGAAGATGTATCCTATTTGGGCTGACAATATAGCTTGGGTTCGATCGTAATGGCTCCTAGCTCATCTCCAGCGGATGTAAAGGAGCCCAACAGACCATTTTTCTAACCCCGCCAGGATCGGGATCAGCGCCCAAACACAGGAGTGAACAACTTAATAGGCCTGTGCCATCAATATGGGAAGGGAGATCCAACACAAACCCACTAAGACTCCAACTTAATAGGCCTGTGCCATCAATATGGGAAGGGAGATCCAACACAAACCCACTAAGACTCCAATTTAAGCATTACACCTGGACTGTTAGATCAGAGAGCGACAATCAGATCTTCAAAAGTACTATCTGAAAATACTGTGCTGTTTTTTTACTGTAGCAACACACTATTGAACGAAACCGTTTGTTGGCTCAATCGGATAGCGTTGAGAACCAAAAACTACTTAAGTTGCAGCCCTTATTGGGACTGCAGGGAAACTCTATCCCTATTTGGGAAGTTCAGAGGTGTGGAGGTGGACTCCATCTATCAGTGTTCAAGTCCTAGGCTCACACGATGATGTTCACCATTTAGGATCTGTTTGGTTGGGTGTATGAGTTTAAACCTGGCTCATGTGATGCAAAAAACTAGTGTTTGGTTGCCTGTATTTACTGTTGCAACTAGGTTCAATAGATGCAAATACACTGTTGCAGCCAGGCTGAAGAGAAACGCACGAATCCACCGTTTCAATTGAGCCAGGACCGGCTTCTCTCCCAGGATGCATGCAAGCATGATGACATCATCACCACATCATCATTTGCAATCTATTTTTCATCTATTATTTGATATATCTTTTGATTATCATCTTCAATCACCGAACCGATTTCACCTATGTGTTCCTGACATTTTTGAACAAAACTAGACCCCACTTGCCATATAAATTTCAAAAATTAAAATTTTGAATTTTGAATTTATTGATTTTCTATTATTTGTTTTAAAATTTTGTTTTCATTTTAAAATTTATTGATTCACTAGTATTTGTTTTTAATTTGAATTAGATTTATGTATCTCACTTACATTTTATGCAGTCAACCAAACAACATCTCTGTGCAACCTGTCCAATCTTATACAACCAACCAAACAACATTCTCTTGCATCTACTCAGCTTGACTCATCCCAGCCTGGTTGAGCTCATACAGCCTGGTTAAACTCATACGGGCAACCAAACAGACCCTTAAAAGTTCAGTACACACGTACGTGTTCAGTGACAAAGCATGTACCCATACTCTGTTAGATCTTGGTAACTCCGATAATTTCCTAGTGTGTGTTGGGGACACATGTATATATGTGAGTGGTGTAAGTATGATATTTGTTGAGTGTGTGCATCTGTCTCGTACTCTTAAAAATAGTGCAATATATTTATTATTATACTCCCTCCAATCACAAATAATTATCGTTTTGGATATAGATATGGTCAAACTTTTAAAACTTTGTCTGTCAATATCTTTTTAAATATTTAAATTGGATACATGAAAATCATACATGTATATTTGTCTTAAAAAGTACTTTCATAATATTATAATTTTATTGAGTTTTGGAAACATATTATAATAGAAATCAGTGATTAAAGCTATGTTTTGGAGACCGTGTCGATGTCTAAAACAATAACTATTTGTGTCCGGGGGTAGTACTACCATAAAAGCATGACTTTGATAATTATACTCCCTTCGATCACAAATAGTTATCGTTTTGGACATCGATGTGGTCTCAAAACTCAACTTTGATCACTAATTTCTATTATAATACATTTTAAAAATAATAAAATTATAATATCATGAAAGTACGTTTCGAGATGAATCTACTCATATAATTTTCATGCATCCAATCTAAACATTTATAAAGATATCAATAGCTAAATTTTCAAAAGTTGGACTATACATATCCTATGTTGATAAGTTTTTGTGAATCGAAGGAAATATAATAGATGATCTTTCTTAAGGAGTATGCAACCGATGAACTTAGTAGGGCTAGAAATATTTTTCAAGATTGAATCAATGAGATAGGTAGGTTGACTTACTCGTTTAACAGGGGGAAGTTTTTTCTCGGCAATAGAGTCTCACGCGCATGCACTACGAGCTATAAACAGAGCAATTGAAGAATCCATCTTGATATTAATCATTGAAAGATCATGTGGATGTCTATTCAGATTTGTGATAAGTTATTGACAGTGTTTGAGCATTTGGTGTTCAAGTTTGAGTTTATTTCGAATTTAAAGCAATTTGAGATACTGTCAGGTCAGGATGGCACTGCCGTCCTTGGAGACACGGTAGCGCTAGCCTGTCGGAACTACCGACCATGGATGAGGTAGTCTTTTTCCAGAAAGTCTCTTGGGGAATTTTAGAGGCAGTGGCACTACTGACTACTTGGAAGCGGTAGTATCGGTGGTGCGGTACTACCAGCCCCAGGATGCTATAGTGCCTACTTTTCAGTGATGTTGTACTTAATGTTTGCATTAATTGTTAATTAGTGTATATTATTGTAAATAATGCTATATAATGTGTTTCTTATCTGTGTTGGTTGTAGGAATCCGGAGCTAGATCATGGTGAGACGAAGGCGAAACTGAGATTAGGTTAGGAGAGTTGAGGTCTAGAATGCTTGAGAGATGTTGGAAGATGACTGAGGTCGGAAAGTGGTTGCAAATCAGGAAGACAAGGAGCTAGAGCATGATGCACTGGTGATGGACATGGCGAATAATGACATGTACCGGGACTAGGGTTAGAGAGTTGAGGTCTAGAACGATCTAAAAAGCCAATGCCACCATGATGAAACGAAAAAGGACACATGAAGATTAAATGACTTGGACCCGCTTACAAGCGATGATGGTTCGGGGAGTTCGGATGCGTGAGGCGCTTGGCGGCAAGTCATTAGGGTCACGTGAAAAGCGTGAAGCATGGCGTTGCTTCGAGGAAAAGGAAGACCGATCATTGCAGTAAATTGGTAATTTATCCAATACCAACGCTCGAGGCGGTTTGAAAAACCACAACGGTAGCCTAAATGGTTTAAGTCACACCAAAGTGGAGTTGGAAGCAAATTCAGACTCGTGGGGCGGATTTAACGTCTATGTGTTAGTCGTTTTGAGAAATATGCTTGTGTGAGTGAAAAACCTGTAATAGTGTTGGTTTCGGGCTAGACTATGTAAATGTAGATAGTATACACTTGTAGTGTTCAGGTTTAGAATTAGGGTTGTCTCCACTATATAAGAAGATGTGGTGGAAGGAGAAACCAAAGACCTTAGACTTAGTCGCTAGAGATGTTTAGGTTTTCTACAAGATTTTGGTGTTATTGTGTGAGTGTGTGAGTGCTTCTTATGAGCTTTATCCTCAGATAAGAGGCTTTGTAATCATTCCTCTTACTCTAAAATAAAGATCAAATTCGTGTTTAAGTTTTTGCCACTAGTTTTGATCTTCTTTTTGCTTTACTCTTGATCTCTTCTTGTAGTTTCTTTCTTGCTTAATCTTATGCTATCAAAAATGAATTATTGATAGATGTATTCTTTATAAATCATCTCCCAACCATCTAGGCAAGCCTCTTCTTGATCATAGGTAGAGAAAGAATATTTTGAGGTAGATCTTGACCTTGGCATTTGGGAGTAATTTCTTTGATGTTTTTAGTTGTTGAGACATGTGGAAGATCATTTAAGATCATCTTAATCATCAAATACCCACGAGCAAAGCCCATGGCTAAGTTTTTATTTTTGACCTGATTTTGATGCAACCTTTAGTAAATTCAAAAAGATCAGAACTTTGACGTTAAATCTTGCGATTGAAGGTTGGAATAGATTCTTGACATACATAGGAAGGTTCATACAAAGTTTTGCGAGTTTGCGATCAGCCGATCAAAAGATATACCGATTTTTGTTTTTGAAATCGTGCTGACTTACTATTCACCAGCACTACCACTGTAGAGTGTTGGGTTACTATTTATCCCGGCACTACTGACCTCTGTAACGCGGTAGTGCCGCTTTAGAGTTGAATTTTTAAGAGATTTTTTTCGCTCTTTTGAGATATTGAGAGATTTTAATTAGATTTTTATTCAAAAAAAAAATAGATGATCATTCACCCGCATTCTGGTACTTCAATCGCATACTTATTGCTGCAGTTGTTAACGTGGCGTCAGCTTTTGACACTTACCTGCTGATTGTATCTAAAACATGCCTCTATAGTCTATAGTCTATACACATAACATGAGTAGACTGGCTCCAGTCGCAGTCGCACTCGCACACAAGGAAAGTGTTTCTTTCTCGTGAGGCGTGATACATACATGCACAGATGCACCTAGCGAGTAAAGCCAGAGAGCGTACGATCCATCGATCTGTTCCTTCCTTTCAGCAACGCACGAACGACAACGACAGGTTGAGGCTCCCATCGATCGAGGAGTCCACTGAGCTAGGCGAACTTTCACTTCGCGAGTTCGTCTCACGTGCAGAGAAAACGGCCCTTCCCAACGGCACTCACGGTCACAGGCGAAGCAAAGCGACCTGCCACTTCCGCCTTTTAGCTACGACCTCGGCCGCCGGCCGCCGAGCGGTGAAAGGGGCAAACGCAGTCCGCTCCGCTACCTTTTTTACGTGGTCGTCGCGCGTGGAGCGACGGAGTCAAAGCGCATGAATCCGCGAAGCACTGTTACCTTCCGCTGCCCAGAGGGACACATTTCTAAGTCAACTTACCACCGCAGAAACCACGACGAAGGCCACGCGAAACACCAGGCGCGTTCCCAGCTCGTCGGCCAAGCCTGCCCGGCTATATAACCACGGCGCCGATTTCTCCCTCTCTCCTCGTGCCGCCCAAAGCACGCGCGCAGAAAAGGTTCGAAGCCGCTGCTCCTCCGCGCCTCCTGCTTCGAGAGGGAGAAAGAGGTGCGGTGGCTCTTGTAACTGAATAGAGGTTGGAGATGTCTCGTTACGTGGAGATGCTCGACATGGGCGTGCGCATCGCGGCGAGGTTCCACTCCCACTGCCCGCAGACGGCGCGCATGTACTACAAGCCGCCCCAGACGACGTCTTCGGCAACGGGTGGCACGGACGAGGCCGCGTCGGATCGGAAGGCCGCCGAGGCGGCGTCGGTGACGTGGTCCTTCGCGGCGGCGGGGGAGTTCGGCACCGGCGTCCGGTTGGGGTTTGGCTTCGACACCGCGCAGGTCCTCATCTATGAGGTCGTCTGAGGAGGACGCAGCACGTTCTTGATTAGTGCCGGGAGAGATTTCTTGCGAGAAAATTTTTTGCGTACAGGAATTAATTATACTTGTGTTTGTATACTCAATTGTTTCGTTTGTGTCAGTGCTCAAAGCCTGAAACGATCAAAGAACGCTTCGTTGCTTCCATTTATGCATAACTTCGTAATTTCTCTTTCGTTGGTTGTCAAATTTGATGGTCGAATTCATCAGCGAGTAAAAATAGTCTCGTCCAATAGCAGATAAAACAGAATCAGCAAGCAAATTTAAGTTGGTGAAAGCGATGAGGAAATTCGATGAATTGGGCGAAGTGGGCGCGTGTTTGCTAGTAATTCATTTCCGGCAGGCGTGGAGTACTAATTACCCCGTCGGCGGAATGTTCAACACAATTCAAAACTTAATTAGGGAATGCTTCCATTAATTTGACCGACCTAGTGACTTTTCAAATCACGTGGAACCGCCAGTCAAATTGAGTGATCGACTGACTAGGACATGATTTCCACCATCTCTTTTCTAGAAACATGGTTATTCACTTTTTTTTTCTGACTAAAGTGATCAACTAGTGTTGAGCGAGGGCTTCAACTTATTTCTTGGGCCGGCTGCCTGGCGAGCGGGGTCTAATCGTCCGTTAGCTCGCCAGGCAGCCACGTGGGTCGGTCGCTCGGCGAGTGAGGCCTCATCGCCCGCCTGCACGCCAAGCCGTTACGTGGGCTTACTTGTCTGCGGCGAAGAGGGTGCCCTGGCGTAAAGTACGCCGACAGATATGTTGCAAAGAAAGTTTAAGTTGAACTGGTATTGTGTATATCCTATCAGATTTCACACCTTTTATTTGACAAGCACACATGTATTTAATTATCTTTGTAGTGCTCTCGTGTTAATCTAGAATTATTGTTGCTGTCACATGATGAATGCTAGAGTTTAGTCTACGGAACCTACTCTCCCGTTCGAGAATGCTTGTTTATAAATATGCCGATCGAAATGGCATATTCATAAGCAAGCAGTTTCTAATTGTCTACGTTCTTTGGACAGTTCAAGGATATGTTGTTTGGTCAAGTTCCTGAGCTGTTGTACAATTCCAGAGTAGATCTCACTAGCATCTCCCTGTGGTGTTCACCGGCTACACACCCCTCTTGACCTATTGTCAGATGTGTATCTAAAGAAAGCAGGGAGATGCTGCCGAAATTTTCTCTGGAGTTGTATAACGGTTTAGGAATTTGCCCGAACCACACATCCTCGAATGGGATTAGGATCTAACCTATTTAGAGATTAGGAGTCATCGTTGGTACCCTTGTTTTGTTTTATTGAAGTCAAAAAGATTTGCAAGCTACTGCACCATATAATTAGTTGATTCGATATCAATGCTGATGTTTGTAATGTATGTCTTCTAACTAGAGAATTGGAAGCTCTTAACTAGGGAAGAAGCTAGGTATTAATCAGGAGTACATTTATATATCTTCAAACCCGTCCTCTATTTTACAAAGATAATATTAATTGAAATGATGTCTCAATATTTGAAATAGCTAGCTAACTATCGCTCCAGTTTTTTCCTAATTTATTGTGCGAAGTCTAATTGCAGATGAACCATGAGGAATGGATGTATCAAAAAAGCTATGTGAGTGATGAATTTCAGAGGAGGGTTCAGGGTTCAAAAAAATTACAGAAGAGGATATGGTGAAGAGGGGTGTAGACTTCATATATTGTCATTGCATTGATTGCACCAATCTCAGGAGATTTAACAACTCATCTCAAATTGTAAACCACCAGATTTGACATGGCTTCGTAAGGAATTATACGTGTAGGATCCATCACGGGGAGACAAGTAATACCCTTCTGGTATGCAACGAAGATATGGTGGAACCCGATGACGAGTTGCAGCGTGATATGTTTGAGGAGGATAATTTGGAGCAAATTTTACGGGATGTGGAGGGAAATTACAAGGAAAGAGAGTTTGAAAAGTTTAAAATCTTAATGGAAGACGATGCCAAACCGTTGTTCTCGGGTTGCAAAACGGAATACACCAAGCTGGGTTCGGTTCTTATATTGTTCGAACTGAAGGCAAAACATAGTTGGACAGGTATAAGTTTCAATGCACTTCTAGTTCTTCTATCGGATCTACTTCCGAAGAGACACGAGTTGCCAACAAGCATTTATGAAGCGAAGAAACTACTATGTCCCATGGGAATGGAAATAGAAATGATATATGCATGTCCGAATGATTGTATCTTGTACCTTAACGCGCATCAGGAACTGCACGTTTGTCCAATTTACGGTGTGCCCCGGTACAAACAAAAGGAGAAGCGTAAGAGCCGGGGCAATGAAGGTGAAGAGGTCACTAAAAGTGCACTTGCCAAAGTATTATGGCACTTGCCTATCATTCCCTGTTTGGAGCGGTTGTTTATAAATCCCAGAGAGGCAAAATTGTTGCATTGGCATTATGAGTCTCGAAATGAAGATAGCAAGCTGAGACATCCTACTGATTCGGCTCAATGGAGAAGCATCGATTGGAAGTATGAGGAGTTTGATGCTAAAATGAGGAGCATAAGATTTGAGTTGAGTATGGATGGAACGAATCTGGTTGGTAACATTAGCAGTCGTCATAGCACCTAGCCAGTTCTGTTGTGTATTTACAACCTTCCTCCTTAGTTGTGCATGAAGCAAAAGTATATCATGATGTCGTTGTTAATCTTGAGACCCAAACAGCCAGAAAATGATATCGATGTATACCTTACTCCACTGATTGAGGATTTGGTAAAATTGTGGAACGAGGGGGTCGTGGTGTGGGATGCGTACAAAAGAGAGCACTTCATCCTATGGGCTATGGTATTTTGCACCATAAATGATTTTTCGGCCCTTGGTAATTTGGCGGGCTACAGTATAAAAGGAGTCAAAGTGTGTCCTATTTGTGAAGAGGAGGATGAGAGCATATGGCTGCCGAATTCCAAGAAAACTGTGTATATGAGTCATCATAGATTTTTAACTCAAAGTCACTGATACCGTAAGATGGATGATAAATTTGATGGGAAAAGGGAAGTCCGTTCGGCCTCGTAGCCTATGAGAGGAAGGTAAGTATATTCACTTGTGGAAAATATCGATGCTCAATACGAAAAGAGACATAAATCTGTTCATCCTAGGACCATTTGGAAGAAGAGGTCGATATTTTGGGACTTACCGTACTGAAAGGAGTTGGATGTATGGCATCGTATTCATGTCATGCACTCTGAGAAAAATGTTTGCGACAATTTAGTTGGTATCCTGCTGAACATATCTGGAAAGACCAAGGATGGTGTGAATGCTCATCGAGACATGGTCTACATGGGAATAAGGCCCGAGCTTGTAGTGATAGAGGAGAATGAAAAAGGTCCATAGATCTCCGCTGCATGCTACACCCTATCCAAGAAGAAGAAAGAAGACCTCTACAAGTATCTCCAAAGTATTAAAGTTCCACCAAGCTACTCTGCAAATATTAAGAAGTTTGTCTCCATGGATGATTTGAAGTTGATTGGCATAAAGTCCCACGACTATCATGTCTTGATGAACCAAATGCTCCCGGTTGCAATTAGAAATATTTTGCCAGAGGATGTCAGGTTGGCAATCACAAAGCTGCTATCGGGGATTGGGTAATTTCCATAAAGACCATCGTACCCCGGCAGCCAATTTCCGACTGACCATACTTGCCCTTGAAAGGTGTTCCCAAGGAGGATCCTCGAACAGACCAGATGATGGGTCTGCCCCGACCACGACCAAGCTCGTCCCCGAGCATGCGCCTTAGTTTCCCGAGCATGCCTGCTCGGAGGAGTGCGGCGATCGGCTAGAGCCGAAGGAAGATCCCGGGCATGATCGGCAGGTCGTGCCTGGTCAATGAAGACGACGTGGCATTACCTGCCTGGTCAATGAAGACGATGTGGCATTAATCACGCTGCGGCTCGAAGAACCGTATGGCCACGTTCTAAGCCCACTACGCCCACATCACATCATGGCAGAAAGCGGAGGAGTCTGTTACGGCCACGTCCAAGCACAGTAGTGGCATGTCATTCGGTTATAAATGATGTGAACTGTAATCGCTTATAAATACCCCGTTGTAAGAAAGAAAAAGGGGATGAACTCTCGTAGAGACACACACAACATATTCGCGCAAGTGTCTTGTAAACTTTTCAGCAGTAGTGAAGCCACTGGACGTAGGGTTGTTATCTCCATCGTGAGAGGCCCGAACCAGGATAAAATCTCATGTGTATTGTCCTTTTGTGCATCCATCCCATCCGTTCCTAGCTCGGCGGCATTCCTCGGACGCTAAACCCTCCACGGGAAAAGGGCCCTATTTGATCCCTCATTCAACAAGTAAGTTCGGCGTGGGATCCGTTTCCCAAACATCGACAAGATTTTACTATCACTTATCTCGGCGTACATTGTCAACTAAACCGTTTAGATCCGCCGCGCTATCTGACTCGGTGCGCGATGAGGAAATGGTTACTTTTCATTATTCACTTAATTAATTAATTAATTAATTAATTACTTGACTAATACCTAATTAATAACTTTTGACTAATTAAATGGCTTGATTGATGCTGCCGATTGTCGGGACCCGAATCTGCAAATCCGGACCCTCTGTGTATTCTGCACTAGTCCAGGATCACGCTAGTGCACACAGGCTAAACAGGGTTAAAGTATCAGGAAAATAACAGCGGACCCTCTGTGTATTCTGCATGAGTTGCATGACCTTATAGTCACCTTACAAATAGTCTGCCACGTAGGGCTTACATCAATCAAAGTATTAGGAAAATAACAGAGGAAAATAAAGCATCGTGGTGACCCATCACTTTGCCACAGGTAATTGACGAGGCTTGCTCCCTAGTTCTCTGGCTCCTCGACATACTCCTCTTCCCAAGCAGACGTAGACTCTTCCTCTGATATGTTGTTGTAAGTAAGGGTGAGTACACACCGTACTCAATAAGTCATGCACAGAATGCGGTTCTATTACTACATGCATGGCTTATTACAAAGGAATGGTTCATTGGGTTATTTTGCATTGAATCAGCATTTTAACTTATTATTTACTTAGATAGAAAGCAGCAAAACCATATAAATATAATAAGTTTCTTAAATTGTTTTTCCACTTATTTTTGACACACAATCCTGAATCAAATTTCACATTTATCCCTGGCACACAGCCACTCATCCCCATTTCATTTTCGAAAATCTACCTCTTGACTGCAATCCCCGAACAATGTTCAATACCGTGAACACGGCTATTCGAATAGTTTGTACACTCTGCAGAGGTTATACACTTTGCCCACAAGATATAATCAACTCACCACGTCGGCCGTGAATCGCCATACAAGAGTATGCGAATGAGCGATCATAACAAAGTCTTTCCGAAACTTCCATCTTCGCATGCGTACCTCCCAGTATAGTTCCCACTGTCCCTTCCCTCACACAGAGCGGAAGTACAGGGCCATCGTATACCGTTGAAGAGATGTAAGACCAATTCGGTAAACACTACACCCTTCTTTCCACATTCACAGTTACCAAAACCCACCTGAGGTCTCATATGCTAAGACTTCAGAATCATACTCAACTAGGACTGTCCCATACCAATCATGTGGTTCTATGAATGACTCAGTTCAAAGGCTTGCAAGGTTAAGTCCTTAGGGTGACCAAGGCAAGACTTCCTTTTTCCCAAAAGTTTGGCACACAACCACCTCATTTGCCACACAGGCTTTTCCTGACACACAGCCTCGGTCCACTTACCTCAGTCTAAAATATTTTCCATCCCAAGTTGTTTTACAGTGCAACACATGCCAGTAATTCAACCTCCATGTAGAACCATACAGGTCTCCACATTTCAACGTCATCACCAACCATATTCCACCATTTACCAAAATTCATTCATTATTTCTTTAGACAATATTGCTTTTGTATTTTTGAAAAATTATTCATGATATATGCAAAGCTAAGTAACTATTCACAGTCTAGCCTCCCGTATTGGCATATCATTACATCCAACTATTATTATCACTTAGGCAACAAATGAATCATGGCATACAAATATTAGTGACAAGGTGGCAATAACAAATAGGTTGGTTAACTAATTCACCCTAATTAATTAAATCCATTTTTAATCAAATTAGCATGCATAGTTTGAATCAAAATACATTTTCAAAACTTAGAAGCAAAATGATCAACGCATAACTTGCCTGGCCCTTACGATTTTTACTGTTCTTTACTCTTTATCTTTGACTCTGGATCTTCGGTCTTCAATCTTCACTTCCTTGATCTTCAGCTCCTTGGAACGACTTCCGGACAACGCGTCTAACGATTAAAGAAGAAGCAAACACAAACCAACTCAAAAGATAAATCGAATAAACTCCAAATTGAGAACGGATAATATTGGATCGCAACGGCTTAGATGAATTTAGGAACTTGAATGGGTTAGGTCAAACATTAGACAAAAGAGAATGGGATTTCAGAAAAATACACCAAAAAGGAAAAGATTGATAACTGTGAGAGAAAGAATAGTATTCCAAAGAATATTTCTTTTGAAGTTATTATCTTGATTGGATAGACAATGACATATGGGCTCGATCTATAGACCGGTCAACAAAGATATGTTAGTTCATGATGAACTAAGCTGATGCAAAAAGTTAACTTTTGTTGATTAAGTAGATACACAATCAAACAAAAAAAAGATAGGCTGATAGATTAGATATGGCACAAGGATATGACACATGGTCAATGGTCTATCGACCAGGTCAATGAACGATTTTCAGGTCAAGGGCAGAGTAGATTTTCAAAGATAAGGTAAGGACAAGTAGGGTCGACATCCATTGTGATTCGATAAGGGGTTTAGTCATGCATAGAAGAAGGAACTTGACGATGATAAGGCGGCGATGATAAGAAGATGGGGCTAAACTCAATGTGATAAGGCTAGATCATATCAAGGCGATAAAAAAGA
Organism: Guadua angustifolia; assembly: GCA_036346375.1. Taxonomy (NCBI): domain Eukaryota; kingdom Viridiplantae; phylum Streptophyta; class Magnoliopsida; order Poales; family Poaceae; genus Guadua; species Guadua angustifolia. The sequence continues at coordinate 8,482,682 of CM070505.1, forward strand.
TGATGACATCGCACTAGAGCCTTTACTTGAATGCACGCCTGCGATGAGAGCAAGGCGTTAACGATGGAACGTTAACGATGAAGGTGAAGCATTAATAGAACACTTATGAGATTACAGGGTGGCAACCATCGGTACAATGGTAGGGCAGCGAGGTCATGATGTGGCTCAAGTTTGATTTGTCATCTACGAGGTACTCATGTCATGATGCAACGTCAACGACAAATTGGACCAAAGGTTAAGTTAGGGTTAGAGCGAAACTATTCAAGGATGGATACACTTGGCATAGGGGTAGGATGTGTTAGGGTTGGCTCTGCAATTAAAGGTTACCAAGGATAGCAAACCGAAACGCGAACCGATACAAAGGACTAGGCCGAAAGACGACGGTTAGATACTAGATTACAGTTTTGACGGCAAACGGAGACCAAATAACCTCTAAATATGAGTAAAACAGGGAACAACGGTCTACTGGACAAGATGACATGGCCATGACAAAACAATATGGTTGGTAGCAAAAGACGACGTGCGACGGTGTCAAAAGGCGACGGGTAACGGATATTAAAATTTTCGGAGGATGGAACAGCAAAGGGGAAGTGAGCACCATGTAGAACGCGGTGACACGAACTCAACGGTGTAGCCGGATTTGACGGCAACCCAACGGATTGATCACAAACTGCCGATGAACGGCTCCCGGAGCTAATAGATCAAATGGTCATAACTATTAAGATACTGCATGAAACCTAACCAAATTTTACAGAGAGCTATCTGGAGATCATTTGGCACAATATGACGTGAACGGATCTGAGTTTTACCTTCTGGATCAACTGGGAATGTGCAACAAAGTTTTCTGCCATTGGAACGCAGTCTGATCAGGGAAGATTGATTTTTGTGCGCAAATTCCACAGACAAAGCCTTGAGTTAGTGTGAGCACCGTGTAGAGGACATCAAGTGAGTCTACAGAAAAAGATTCACGATCAAATTCATAAAAACAAAGGAGAACGGGCAGAAACAAGATTTGAGATTGGAACGGCCATAACTTTTGATTCCGTGGATGAAACTGCATAAAATTTGGAGAGGAGACAGATGGTACCATGGGGCACGAGTTGACGCGGTTGGATCTCAGAAAAACTCACCCAGCCAGCGAGAAACGCGATGCCAAAACCGGCCGATGAGAGGGGTGCCCGAGAGATGAAAAGACATCGGTTTTGGAATTTGGGGAGGTGCTCTGGAGGTGGGAGGACCTGCTCTGGACTTTATAGGGTAGGTGAGAGGTCATGGCACCCTTGAATAAGCTCGAGAAGTTGAACCAATCAAGAAAACTTGAAGAAAAAACGAGATTAGACCAAAAACAGGACGGATCAAACATCTGGCGCGCAATGAACAGTAACAGGTCGGCCCAGTACTATTCACAGCCTTTTTCCAGCGATTTTCCAATAAAAATAATTCTAGTAAGTCAATTAATTCATTTGAGGCAATAAAAATATCAGAAAAATTCTAGAAAATATTTTGGGGCATTTTGAACTCAAATAAAATATTTTCAGAAGAACTTTATTTACACTTTTGAAATATTTAATTACTTTAAGTAAAAGGCTTAGTTTAAATTAATTCCGAATAATTCCAAATAAATTCCAACAATTCTAAAACAAAATACAAAAAAAAATCCTAGAAGCACAAGGAACCCAAATAAAACTGAATTTCTTTTAATTGAAGTTTATATTAGTCAAATTAAATTGTTTTGACTTTAGAAAATTTCAGTTTAAGTTTTATTTAAGCGAGAAAAACAGCGGGGATTTTTGGGAAGCTAATCTTCACAAAAGATTTTTTAAAACCCAAATTTTGAGATGTTACACCGATGTAGCATGGCACGCTACCTTCTAATATGGTACAGAAGTGTGGCAGATAATATATGTCACCGGTTGGCACTTCTAAAGCTAGAGAAGGGACTATTTGTTTTAATTAGGTTAAGAAGAAAGATAGATTTAAAAAAAAGTCGGGAAGGAATAGAAAAGTGAGTGCTTCCGCGACGAGATCAAGCGGCGTGTGCTACAGATAGATACCCGTATGGCTATGCGTCGTCATGTCGCTCCTTAAATTTCCGAACTGGACAAACTTGGCATCGGCCTGCATGCTTGTATTGAACTGAGGCCTAAAGTCAGAGAAGTTTAGAGGTGTTAGATCGGGTAACGATTCTTTGTCAATCATGCATTCTCATCGTCTGATCTCGCAAAGTTTAAATCGAAAATCATCGATATCTCATCTATCCATCTACATATAATGTCTTTTTGTAACTTCTAGCATAGGACGAATTTGATCATGAAATTTTATATGTAGATGGGGTAAGATGAGATGTACATCCATGATTCTTTTCAGAATTTTTTGAAACTTTCCTTAGTTGGATTGCACGATGATTGCACGGGAGCCCTGATTACACAGCAGTCGTTGCCGTTAGATCGGCAGCTTAAAAAAGCATATATTGATTACTTCGGTGCGGATCGGGTTGATGACCATTCACACTGCATGCGGAGAAGGCTGCGCCATTTGGGGTTATCACTTATCCTTCTTGATCGGTTGATCCCTCGCCACTTAATTTGTTCTATCTTGTAAGCAGTTTTATTCTGCCGTGAAATTCTCTACCAAAATCGCTTTCACCAAATTCAGTTGATCATATTACTTCGCCACTGTATCTGTACCTACTAGTCTCTGGTTCGTCTACTACTGCGTCCCTAGTTTTTAAGAAGAATCCGACTGTCGTCCCTAGTTTCTAAGAACAATCCGACCGTCCCGGCCCCAGTTTTTTTTCATAAACCTTATTAAGTTCCTGGTTAAATTCTATGCCCTAAGATGGCATCACATCACATTAATGGGATTTCGCCCAACTTCCTTCAACGATATTGCAAGAACACATGCTCAAACCATCAATTTTCATCAGGAGTGAGGTTTTTCTACGAGCATGGGTAAGCTACATGCACTTCTTAGCTGTCCAGATTCGCGCCTCTCTTTCTCTTCTTCACACGCTCTCTCCCTCTCTCTCTCTCTCTCTCTCTCTCTCTCTCTCTCCCCTCCGGTGGGAGCCGCTCCGCCGCCGCTAGAGACCTTGTTGTTGCCGTCAGAACCCTTGTTGCTGCATCGCCAGAAGGCCCAGAAACGACTGCGCCGCCGACAAAGAGAGAGGGGGAAAGGGGGGAGTGGAGAGGACGCACGAATCTCGGAGCAAGCGCTGGACTGCTCCGATAGCGCATGTGGCTATATGCCTATATGCACGTGTAGTATTGCATTTTCCGATTTTGAGAATCTATAAACGATAAAGCCGCTGACAGCATGCTCATGCCGTCGGCTCATTCAGCAACACGGAGCCAAGTGACACACCCTAATCCATGCATTATTCATCTATTCAGCAACAGACATTATTAAATTAAACTCGATCACGATCTCGATCACACACAAACCAGCAGCAGAAACGAACATGTATAGCAGATCGATCGATTAGCAGTGCACCATCCATCCATCTATTCCCGCGGGCTGCATTTGGACGTGGAACCGCTGTCGAGGTGAAGCACGCAGTTCTTGCCGTCCTTGGGCGCGCACTCGCAGGCGCAGCCGTCCAGCTTCTGGTAGGGGTAGTTGTCGCAGGTGATGTAACCTCCCTGGATGCACAACACCTCGCACGCCGCTCCCGTCCTCCCAACCTCGCCGAACATGACTAGCCCTGCATGCATGGGTACATATATCATTCAGAACACCAAAACTAGAGCTCAAGAATCTGTTTCAAGAACCATTTGTGTGCAAATATCAAAGAGCTTGAGAACTCTTGGATGAATTCGTGTTTGGTTGATCCACCGTACATACCGGAGAGGAGGAGGATGAAGGCGAGGGAGAGCTTCATGGAGGCCATTAATTGTTCCTTAATTTGATTTGGTAGGCCGTGTACTAGTGTGTGCAAGGCCTGAATGTCTCTAGCTAGGGTTTATATAGGGAAGGTGGTGGTGTTAATCTTTGAAAATTAATGGAATGCGGAGGTTCATCGGTCGATGTAGCTTGCACGTCTCCCGCTGAGTTACGGTTAATTTCACGGCCGCTTTCTCTGACGAAGGGCGCGCGTGCTGTGCAATACCATCGCTCGATTCAACATTATTGATAGATGCTGAATCGAAGATTACGCGACGTACGTATCTACTCGGATATATGACCATGTGGCCCACATCATGTCCTGGAGTTGTACTTCCATCCGATGTGCTACCTACTTGGATGATCGATTGTGTAGTTTTTCCTCAAGTGTTGGTCCAATCCAACAAGTCAGAAAGGACTTAGTACTTGTTTCGCCTAATTCGGTGTCAAAACATTAAAAAGTAGGGGCTTAAATTAAGATAGCATATCCTGGCATTGCTTCTGATGCAACTCGGTAGACCATTCAAAGTTTCCGACCTGATCAACTCGACGATTTCACACTGAATCTCGAGAAATTTGTAATCTGTTAGCTAGAGGCAATGGAATTCGGCTCATGCATGTTGAGTTTGATCCTATATGATTGCACTATGAGCAGTTGAGCACAAGGTAACTTGGTTTCAAGGGTACAGCCTCACCGTCCTTGTTCTAGTGATTTTTCTAGAGAACAAGCAATGGTTATTTATTTTCAGCCTGGTTTAACAGTGGTACAGCATCACCGTCCTTGCTCTACTGATTTTTCTATAGTAAAAGCAAAGGTTATTTATTTTTAGTATGCTTTAACAGTAAGCAATCCATTGTTTCTTTCTTCGAGTCAGGTTGGCCGGTTTTTTTTTTTTCAAATTTGACCAAAAGCTTTAGCATTCACTAAAGAAAAAGAACAACCACCGAACTACAAGCGTAAACGCACACCTCACACCACCACACACACGCTTGCATCCGGCGCCACGCGAGTGATCAGCGTTGAGCTGCGCTCAAACGCTGGCCGGTGAGGCGAGTCCCGCTCGCGCTCACCAACCGGGCGTTGCTCGGCGCACACTCCATTTTGGAACTGAACTGAATTAATCCAACAGATCCCTTGATGCAAGTTTTAGCCAAAGTTGGGTGTTTCCTTTGTGTAATCCACTTCGGTAACGGAAATGCCAATTTTAGAACAGACTGTTGACTTTTTTTTCTTCAAGAAACGGCAGGAGCTCTGCCATGCATTAAAGAAAGATAGAATCCCGAAACATAGTCCTACAACAAGACGACTAGCCTGTAGTCGAGCCCAACAGAAAGCAAAATTACAAGAATCGAAAACTAAGGACGGGGCAGGAGGAAATCCGAAATCGCCATACCCTTTTCTCTAGCCAAGACTGGAAGAGAAAGGTCTAAGGGGCACTGTGGAGTATATGGACCCCGGGTATCTGCATGGCAGGCCGTGAGGACCACCCAAGGAGGGATAGGCCAAGCCGACTGCATAAAGATGGGTATTGCCCAAGAGGCAGGTTGCCATGCGCAGCAAGGAAACCCAGAAGATAGAAACCGACCCTGCTTAGGAGGATACAATTGTAATTCTATCCGTTATCATATTAAACGGATTAGGAAAGAGATATAATCTCCACCTTGTAACCGATTAGGACTCTCCTTTGTAACCGCCTCCTCCGCTATATAAAGGGGGTGGGGGAGAAGGAGAGGGACGGCATCTCAAAAATGTAATGTAACATCTTATCGACAATCGCCTAGCCACATATAATTCCAGAGCACGTGACTAGGGTATTATCTCCACCGTGAGAGCCCGAACTCAGATACATCGGGTGTTCTTGTGCTACCATCGAAGTTTGGATCCGTAGAGTAGCCCCTTTTTCATTATTGTCGGTAACAAACGTCGGCGGTTAGCGCGCGCCTGTAGGGCTGCGCTAGGATAAATCTCAAGAAGCTCGATGGCGATCTCCGACGCTTTTTGTGGCGGCCGAGCCTCGGCCGCTTTGTTGGTCCAGCTATTGTCTTTGGCGGCGCCAAATAAGAAAAGAAAAAGGAGACGAGGTCTCATCGTCAAGATTCTCCGTGAGGCGGCGCAGATCCGATCTCGACGGCCGCATTGTTTCCCCGCGCCTGGATTTGGTTGTGCCTGCACCTCTGTTGGCCGGAGGTTTTTCATACGTTTGGCGATCGGAGTTTTGAACGTCCTGGCCGAAGACTTTTTCTCCCTAGTGCCAGGGCTAGCCTTCCCTGACGTCTGGCCATGCATGCATGGCTGGTTCTTGTACTCTTGTGTCTGCATGCATGCGTTAGTGCGGAAGATTCTGCATTAGGCGACCTTAATTATTGTGTCTTCTAGCTCCCGGCGGCTGGATTTTGCGTGCATGCATTAGTGCGGAAAGATTTTTGCAGCACCAAAAATTAATTCCGATCTGTTCTTGCTGTTTCCTTTTTTCCGTTTGCAGTTTTGGCCGGTTCTTCTGCGAGACAGGCGGTGGCTCGTGGACGCCGGTGCACCGGTCAAGGTGCAACTCGACCATGACCGTCAAACTACCGCGGCTGCTTCTTCTTCGTGCTTGAGGAGCGCTCACGATCACCACGGTGATCGACGCCGAGACCTCGACGCTCCGCCGTGACGATCGAGCCGCCGCCGCTGCTGAAGGCATCGACGCCGCCTACCGAGGCCTCCACCGACGACGCCCTTTGGCGCACTGCTGGCCGCAGTCCACACCTCACCGTTAGCGCCGCTGCTGCGGTGGAACTAACGTGTACGTGATCGACGGTGAGGAGGTGGAGGGCAAGTGGCGCCGCTGCGTCGTCGCTGACGCGTCGGCGTGGTTCACCCGAGGCACCGGTGCACCTCGCGGCACTGAAAAGCGAGCTCCGCCACTGCGAGGTTCAGCGGATGTGGGGAGAACCTCATTGGATCATCCGCAACAATTGATTGTCGCTACCTTGGTACTACTCGGATAATTGTTCGCGGCTCGTCAATAAACAAAAGGAAGGTCCCATTGCCGCTACGAAGAAAACAGAAATTCAAAGATTTGTCACAGAAGCACACATCATGCTGTACCCCAAGTCCGATTAGGATCGCCATCCGACCACTCGGAACCAAGCCAAAATCAACGGCGAGCTAACACTAAGTCTTTCTAATATTTAAATTATGCATTCAAATATGCAGCTTAATTTTTATATATATATCCAGTGGTTTAAAAATTATTCGGATCACTCGGGTAATTTTTGCAAAAGATACTACTAAAATTTCTTCCCGATTATTGTTTCAGAAATTATTTTGGTGTCAGTATAAGCCCGACACATATAATGCATGGAAGCACTAAACTGGCGCCCTCCGATCGATTCGCCGACATTATAAAATCGGGGTTGTACCGCCAGCCCTCTGATCGCTTTTGTCGGCTACTACAACAACTCAGAGCGCCACCTCCAAGACGACCAAGAGTTTACGCTGCGCCCGAAGCGCCAACCTCAAGACGTTAAGAGCCTACGCCGCGCTTCGAAGCGCCAACCCGCACGACGAGCCACGAGCCACGCCGCGCTTCGGCGCCAACCGGCACGACCAGAGCCGCCGCGCTGCGAAGCGCCAACCCGCACGCCAAGAGCCACGCCGCGCCGAAGCGCCAACCTCGCTGCGCCACGAAGCCACGCCGCGCCCGAAGCGCCAACCGCACGACCAAAGCCACGCCGCGCCCGAAGCGCCAACCTCGCGACGCCATTAAGCCACGCCGCGCGCGGCGCCAACTCGACATGGCCACGAGCCACGCTGCGCCCATGAGCCATACGCCGCGCGCCACGAAGCGCGCATACTTCGGCGCCAACCGGCCACGAAGAGTTTACGCCGCGCTTCGAACTTCAGCGCCATAAGCTACCACGCGGCATGGCCCATACGAGCCTACGCCGCGCTTCGAAGCGCCAACCACCCACGAGCCTCGACCGCAAGCGCCACCTTCGGCTCGATCGCAAGCCTATGCTCGCGCAAGCAAGCGACACGATCGTCAACAACACATGGAGCATAAAGCGGCTAAATCACATGCTTACTCAAATTATGTCATTATAAAATTATTGGCTTTCTTGACTTGCTACTTAGTTGATCCTCAACTAAGCAAAGAAGTCGGGGCTACCTAATAGTGTTGCGCATGCAACACTCTTTGGGTCGCTTATTATTTCCTACATTAAGAAATACTGCTCGCTTATGACTTTCCTCTTGACTTGCTACTTAGTTGATTCTCAACTAAGCAATGAAGTCGGGGCTACACTAATAGTGTGCGATGCGACATCTATTTCTCGAGTTGTATTTTTCTTCCTTTACTTAACGATTGCAAATGAATCCGAAAAGGCCGATTCCGAGTTGTGAAGCTCTGACCCCATGAACGGCGAACTTTAGTCACCCAAAATGCGTGCCTGGGAAAGAGGGCCATGAGCCGACTCCCGACGCTCGGGGGCTAGACTAGTCGGGCAGAGTGCTTAAACAAAAAGAGTCAAACCACTCGGATGAATTCAAAATCAATAAGGAAAAGGAGTAAAAAACTCTAAAAATTATACATAAACCAGTCGGACACCACATCCGAGTGAATGGTTTTTACATTGCCTAAGTTCTGCATATACATGATTTCAGGGCTACTACATCAGCAACTTCGGCGACGAATGAATTTAAAGGAAGCGGCGCTGAATTTCGCCTTGAGCGGGAAAAGCGTTTTGACTTCTGTACATCGCTTGGAATACGGTATACCCCATGAGGAGCCACCAATCTGCGCCGCAATAATGGATATAATTCAACGCGGAGCTCTATTGAGTCCTTCACGATCTCTTTGCCTACAATGGGCACTTTACCGAAAGGAAAACAAGTCGGAAACTACATTAAGAACTCGAAGCACTTTCGGCATGAAGCTTGACTCAGTTGAGCTGCGACCAGGAAGGCGACAATTCGATCGCAAAGCACTCGGGGGCTACTGTGGAGTATATGGACCCCGGGTATCTGCATGGCAGGCCGTGAGGACCACCCAAGGGGGGATAGGCCAAGCCGACTGCATGAAGATGGGTATTGCCCAAGAGGCAGGTTGCCATGCGCAGCAAGGAAACCCAGAAGATAGAAACCGACCCTGCTTAGGGAGGATACAATTGTAATTCTATCCGTTATCATATTAAACGGATTAGGAAAGAGATATAATCTCCACCTTGTAACCGATTAGGACTCTCCTTTGTAACCGCCCTCCTCCGCTATATAAAGGGGGGTGGGGGAGAAGGAGAGGGGACGGGGCATCTCAAAAACAGAAACATCTTATCGACAATCAGCTAGCCACATATAATTCCAGAGCACAGGACTAGGGTATTATCTCCACCGTGAGAGCCCGAACCTGTATACATCGGGTGTTCTTGTGCTACCATCGAGTTTGGGTCCAGCGCGTAGCCCCCTTTTCATTATTGTCGGTAACAAACGTCGACAGGCACCGCTGTGAAAAGCTAAATTCAAGTTCTGAACATTCTAATGAATTAAAGACAAGACCACGTCCGTAGACCGGTATATATTGTTGAAGATTCTGGCATTGCGCTCCTTCCATAAGTTCCACAGAGTATAAATGAGTGTGTTGTCAACCTGCTTGCGCGAAGGCGACGTCACTATGCGCGGGATGAGCTGCCACCATCCCGACACGGAGATCCCTATCCAAGGAAATGGAGACCGAAGCTGCATTTGGGAAAAGATACACGTCCAAATGAAGTTAGCAAAGGAGCATCTAAGGAAGAGATGCACCGCTGATTCCGGTTCCGAGCCACAGAGAGGACAATAAAAGCAATTAGGCCATCCTCTCGCCGCCAACCTGTCCGCCGTGAGAAGCCTGTCATGAATGAACAATCAGGCAAAGAATCTGCACTTGTTTTTCGCACTCGCCTTCCAAATCCTGGTAAAGTTAACGTTGGTGACAAAACCCTGGAACTGCACCAAGTAGGCTGACCTGGCTGAATATTTTTGGTCAACTGTCCATTTGCAGGTAATGTCATCCTGCCTGTCGCTGTGAAGCACAACCGAGTGAATTGCTTGCCACAAGAGGAAGAATTCTTGAAGCTGAAGGATGGAAGATATCCTCCGAAGAGGTCTAATCCAAGCATTATCTGTTAGCTCTTCATAGACCGATCTTGTCTTCGCACGCACTAAATTGTGGCAGTTCGGTGCAATTTCTCGTGGGGCCATCCCATTGAGCCAGTGGGAGCCCCAGAATCTAGCTGTCTTCCCATCACCTAGCTGAATGGAAGTGCTCGCCCTGAATAAGGAGAGGTCCGTTCGATCACATAAATCCGTGACCTTCTCACAAGGCCTCCTGAACTGCTTCCATTGCTGCCATAGAGCACGCAATCGTAAGGCCCGCCCAAACCTGTGAAGATCCTTGATCCCTAGGCCTCCAAGATTTTTAGGTCTACAAACCTTTCCCCAGCTCACCAAGCAATGCCCCCCAGAACAGTTAGGCTCGCCCCTCCATATAAAGTTCCTCCTGATCCTATCCAGCCTCTTCACCGCCCATTTGGATAGCGGAAGAACAGATATGTGATAAACAGCAAGCGCCGAAAGCACAGAATCTGCAAGAACAAGCCGTCCTGCCCTGGATATAAGGCAACCTTTCCATCCTGCCAACCTTGCACCCATTTTGTCAATAATTTGCTGAATGTCCATCTTACGGGGTTTTGACGGACGAAGCGGTAGCCCTAGGTACCTGCACGGAAAGACCTTCACCTGCGCCTGAAAATCATCCAAAATATCTGCCAAGTCGAAGCCCTCACATCTTATTGGAAAGATTTCGGATTTGTGGACATTTGTGCACAAGCTGGAAGCCTCTCCAAACACTGCTAACGCTGCGGAAATTACATTCACCTCCTGCTTGATGGGGTTGGCGAAAATTGCCACATCGTCTGCATAAAGAAGCACTCTCTTATCGGCCGTGGAAACAGGTAGCGGGAGCAGCAAACCATCTGTGGACGCTTTTTGCAGGATATGAAATAAGGGGTCGATAGCAATAATGAAGAGCATCGGCGACAGCGGATCACCTTGCCGAAGACCCTCCTATGCTGGAAACCACTCCCAGGTTGACCATTGAGAATGACCTTTGAAGAGGAAGACATTAACAGTAAAGAAATCCAATCTCGCCATCTCTGACCAAAACCCAATCTCTACAATAAATCAATGAGGTACTCCCAACTGACTGAATCAAACGCTTTGGAGATGTCCAGCTTAATAAAAAGGGAAGGTTTCCTTTTCCTGTGCAGCTGCTTAATCAGTTCATTGACATATAGGAAGTTGTCCTGTATGGATCTTTGCCTAATGAAGGCCGACTGGCAAGGGGACACGATATGATGAAGCACCCCTGCCAACCTGTTGGCTAGAATTTTAGTAACAATCTTTGCCACACTGTGAATGAGGCTGATCGGCCTGTAATCAGAAATCCTGTTCGCCTCTTTCTTCTTAGGCAACAACACGATGTGAGCTGAATTTAGTAGGCGAAGATGACGAGCTTGGCAATAATAAAATTGTTGAATTGCCGCCATAAAGTCCCCTGAAATAATTTCCCAACAGGTACAAAAAAACTTTCCAATAAAATCATCCGGACCTGGAGCCTTTTCAAGAGGCAAGGAATAGATCACCTGCTTGACTTCCTCATACTGGAACGGAACCTCAAGATGCGACAGATCGAGCGGTTCCCTGATCAATGCGTCCCAGCTGAGGGAATGCTGTCTTTGCTTCTTGCGCCCTAACAGATTGGAGAAGTAAGAGTGAAGCTCCCGATGCTTATCCTGTTGGTTATGAAGAGTTCCTGAATCTGATATTAGACTCTGAATGCGGTTCTTTCTCTTGCGCGCATTAACTCTTATGTGAAAAAACCTGGAATTGGCATCTCCCTCCTTGATTGAAGTCAAACGAGAACGTTGACGCAGGCGAGCCCTGTTAACGGCAGCAATGCCGAGCAATCTGATGCGAGGCATAGACCTTAAATTCAATTCATCCACCTCCAACAGTCTAGCTTCTTCCGCCTTGTCAAAACGGAAAATGAGCTCAGTGGCGATAGCGAACTGCAAGCGAAGATCCCCCACCTGTTTCTTGCTCCACTCCCGGAGCGCCTTTGCAGTTCTCGTAAGCTTTATGTGAAATCTGAGAAAGGCGTCCTGAGAAGTGATGGGTTTGACCCATGCGAAGTTGACCACCTGCATAAATCCGGGCAATCTAGTCCAGAAAACCTGTGTTGAGAGACAGCCCCATGCAGCAACAAAGGGCTGTGATCTGACACGAGAGATGCCTGAGCCTGAAGAAGACAATCTGGGAACAAAGAATCCCACTCCGCGGTGGCGAAGAACCTGTTTATCCTTGTTAAGGGGAACGAGTTTATTGACTTCTAGGAACGGTTAGGCAGATCGAAGAATAATTCAACCAAAACCAATCAAATCTGGGTGTACGCAGATCTGGAGAACATGACGAATTTCTTTATCTCACATCTCGTGGCTTGTCCTTGTAGATCAAGGAATTCAACGTAAGATAACCTCAAAAAAGGAATTCAACGTAAGAGCTGCAAATGCATGTTTAATCAAAAGAAACTCGTACCTGTCTTCTTTAGAACCTTATCCAGGTTCAAGTCAAACTCGGATAATCATTGAACAGTTCAGAGGTTAAGCAGGTTACAGAGTTTCCTGGTCGCTCCATGGCCCATGCCAAGATCGAGCGTTACATTGCTACATTTCAGTAAAAGGTAGTACTAATTATTTGCTAAGCACTGACACAAAACAAGAGCAAGTAAGCGCCATCTTGCTCGTTAGTACACAGCATCATGGCTCAACATTAGAAGTAGAACGACGTACGGAACATATTCCCCTGCGTTTGCAGCAGCGCTCGGTTGAGCCGTCGGCGAGGTGGACGACGCAGCCCGTGCCGTTCGGCGGCGCGCACTTGCAGGCGCACCCGTAGATCTGCTCACGTGGATAGTTGCAGCATGTGATGTATGTTCCTCTCGCGCGGGCGAGGTTGCAGACCGCTTCACCGCGCTCAATCGTCCCTAGAACCGGAAGTTTTAGTTGTATGACGACATGAAAGGGCTTATCAGTGTCTTGGAATCCATGGTGAAGCCAGAGTGGTAGTGAGAAATTCACGCCGAAATGGAGCACCTACCATAAAGGAGGAGGATGAATGTGAGGGAGAAGCCGGTGGAGGCCATGGTTGCTACGCGGTAGCAAGTATCGACTGTATCTCCAGACATCATATATGTAGCCTGGGCCTTTGATAAAGACGACGAGACGGTTTAACCTTCACTAGGTAGTTGTATCTTCCCATCTATGCCTAATTCCTCTGGCATTGTTGATCTCAGACTACAATTTGCGGTGAGCTATTTTATTAATATATGATGAGTTTCTTGTATAGTTATCAACACCGTACTGGCACCAGCCGGTATAACCGGTTTGTATAATTTCAGCACTTAAATCGATACAAAGTAGCCATATGTATCGTACCAGCCTTGATATTGGTCATATCGGCTCAATACTGGCTATCCAACTTCGATACTAGTCAATTCCAATCAAATCAATGGAATTAATATCATCTATTGAACTCTGTGTTATATTTGATAATACTAATATGTATTTGGAGTAATATTACAAATAAAATTTAATGTATGTATGTATGTATGTATTTAAATCCAAAACAGAACCAGGATGAACCATTGCCGAAATATACTGATTCAAGAGCCGAACTTACAAGTGTGGTTTGTTAGCTTCAACAGCAGTAAGCATCATCACTACGCTCGCTTTGGTTTGGTGGCACACTGGGGCCCTGAAAACGCGCAGCAGATCGTGCCTACGACGCAGCCGACCAGATCGGAATTCTTTTGCGAATCGAACCGATGCCAAAAAAAAAAAAGTTCCGACAAAAATCGTGGAGATGTGTGACCAGGGTTTTAAATTTCGTTTTGTATAAAATTTCACCTGTGACCGAAATTCAAAATTTCGGTGAAATCACGTTATTTCGAACGAAATCCGATCAAAATTTAAAAAACAAAATTCAAATCCGGAATTTTTTTCACTGAAATTTCCGAAATTTTGGCCCAAAATCCGGAATTTCGGGAAATTTCAACTTCAACTGATCGAAAAATAGTTCAAACGATATCAAAAAATTTTGAAATTTTTTTCAAAGGTTCTTGACACATTATAGATGTTCTCATTAAATTTTCAGATGATTATAAAATATGAGGAATTTTTAAAAATTCAAATATTGCTACTATCCAGATAAAACACTGACCGACAAGTTTGAACCGAATGAAAATTAGAACAAACTAGGTTATAAATTTTGAAATTTTTTGTGGATGGTTCTGATACATCCATAATATTCTCATAAAATTTTTAAATGATGATCAAACATCATGAATTTTTAAAAATTTAAAAAGTGCTACTGACCTGTTAAAAGGCTTGTTGGTAAATTTGAACGAAATGAAAAATTATCCAAACCATGCATATTGTAAAATTTTGAAAATTTTTGTGGATGTTGCTGATGTAGCATTAATGGTTATATAAAAGTTTTATATGATTATCATGCTTAAATAATCTTTAAAAATTCTGACAATACTGTGTTCTGATAAAAGCTTGATAATTAATACATAGATTTGCTTTAGCAATCAAAAAGGTTTAAAATTTTTGAAAATTTTACAGAAGGTTGATAAGGAAATTCTTAATATCTTATAAAAATTTTGAATTATGATCACTCTTCAATGAATTTATAAAATTCTTACAAGGCACAGTACCATTTATGTTCTTTCTCTTTTGATTTTTGAAATATAATATAACAAATGAAGTTTAGTGTTTACATAGGTTTGATTGAGTAAACAAAAGATAAAAATTTTGAAAATTTTATATAATGGTACTGAGGCAATTATTAATCTCTCATAAAAATTTAGATCATGATCACACTTGAGAAAATTTATAAAATTCGACAAAGTAACTATCCCAATTATGTTCATTCTATTTTTGATTTTTAACGATAACAAATGAACTTCAATTATTATAAAATTTTTATTTATGATCCTAAACTACACAAGATAGTATCATAAAATTTTTATCTTATTATCAAGCTTGTACAATTTTATAAAAATTTAACAAAGATTTTCACCAAAATTTTAAAATATATCAAAAATTCATTTTTTCAACAAATTTTCATAAAAGATCACTTTCTTATGGGTTATTGGACCAAATTTGGCCACAAAAGTTCAAAATCCGATGAAAATTCATGAAATTTCGTGAAACTTGACTTAAATTTCATTAAAAAACGAAATTACTATAGCAATTTCAAATTTTTATTTGGCCAGTAGTTTAGATTTCGTTGAGGCCCGAAATCCAAAATTTTGGCAAAAATTCGCCGAAGTTCGAAACCCTGTACGTGATAGAGTGTATCATTATTTTGCGATATTGCGCACTCCAACCGAGATCGTAACAAGGAGAAATTAAGGGCTGTTTGGTTGCTTTCTCTCACTTAACCTAGCCTGCTCGACCAACCAGCCGATGGGATACTGGGATGAACAGATGCAGAGACGGTGTTTGGTTGAGTGTTTAGTAGGCAGGTATTTTGAAATTTAAATATTTTGAAATTTATATAGTGAGTGTGGTCTAGTTTTGTTCGAAAAAATGTCAGAAACCCATTTTTGAAATAGGTTCGGTGATCAGAGATGCTAATCAAAAGATATAAACAAAAAAGAAAAAAGGAAACTTATATACCCATGTGGCACCGCATGCATGATTTACTATTGTGGCTAACAAAGCTCCTTCATGCGAGAACTCGAGGTCATGTCATGCATGCAGATCCAGAGATATGCCTATTTTTCCAGATTCCGAGCCGAAATTACATGGAGAATCTTGCATCCAGAGAGTCAGGCTCAAAATTAAATGTGGGCAACCAAATATAAGAAAAAAATAAGATTATGTATTTGTAGATGCAAATCTTTGTGCATGCAGGTAACTAAACAACCTCTAAAAGAAGGAATAATAAATGGACAGATAGATAGATGGATACATGCACGCACGCAACTTTTGTCATCCTTTTCCTCAAATCTCAAGCTTTGGGCCCTCGAACGGCTACGCGATGGTTACCTCTAGCCCACGCAAAATATTCTGCCATCCGGCAATGGCACGTCCATCCTGGTCTCCGTTAACCGTTAGATCAAAGCTGTGCGGCTCAGATTAAGTATGAGAATACAGTGGAAGAGCTTATTCAGGAGGTACCTTGCGATGCTTCTGCCTTCCCGGGTTTGCATCGCCAACGCCGGCGTATGCTCCTCAGTCTACTCCTCACCCCACGAGTTCCTGGGGCTATAGCTCTCGTGGCACCAGAATATGGCCGCCCTCGGCCCCGACCACCGCCGCTAGGTGACCCCGACACACCCGCCGAGGCGCCGACCACTCCATCTTCCACGTCACCGGCGAACTCAGCCTGCAAGGAGCACCCTTTTTCTTGACACCCCGTTCAATTCTTTGTTTCGTCTGCCTTTGGATTAGAAGAATCCGCATAGAGATTGCTTGGAGAAAAATGGAGATTTGATTTTAGAGCATCTCCAACAATCAGGCCTTAAAATAGAGTCCTATTTCTCAAAATAGGACCTGTACTAAAAGAATTAGGACTCTGGATAACTTTTGACTCCAACAATTAGGCCCTAAACTTAACTACCATTTAATTTGGGAAGGTAAAAATCTTGGCGCCAATGTTTCAGCTCTTCCGCGCCATATTCAGCACGCCCAGCCGCAACGCTTTATACTCCCAGCGACAAGGACTCGAAACTTCTCTTCCGCGCCATATTCAAGACGCCAACCATAACGCTTTATACTCCCAGCGACAAGGACTCGAAACTTGTAGCCACCACGCTCGCCCGTCGGCCGCTCGATTCACTGCTGCACAAGGCGCTCGGCGACGGCTCGCTCGATACTCTTGCATCTCTCCTCGTCACGCAATCTGCATGCAGTCGCTTCTTCCGCGGCCCACGGAGATCGGTCGGGAAAAAACTCGGCGAAGAATGCATGCATGTTGATTGACAAAACGTTGCATGCATGTATTCAGATAGACATTAGAATTCACTTTGTGTAGTCCAGCAGGCCCAAGACTCGAAATCTTCAGGATTCAGATGTCTTCAGCGATACGTTCTGGTAGCCAATTGTCTTCTCTTAACCGGCAATAACAGAGTACCTTGAAGACAGCATTCATCGACAACAGGCGAGCAAAATACTGCACAGGTCGAGGTACAGAATCAACTCTTTGTCTTTGTGATGCATGAACAAGCTGTATCTTTTATGTTTTTACTTTTTGCTTATAAAGGAAACAAAACAGTATAGATTACAATCAACTCGGATAACTAACTTCAAACGCAACAGACTCGAACTCTGACAATGACTCTTTACTATTTTGTATCCGGCACATTCCGATACTCCTTCTGACTACTACTCCAGACAACCAAAACGTCCAGATAGTAGTTTGTCTTATTTCACCAAGACGTCCAGACAGATGTATGCAGTTTTCATATATATCTTGATTTGTGCTTGTGATCTCCATTAGTAGTTTGTCTTGTAAGTGTTTAACTATGTCATATTGACATATGACTTGTACATTGATGCTAAGTAAAATTTGACGTTCTTTTGAAGAAATAGTACAGAATATAAGCAATACTGAGTGGTATCCTTTTAACTCTGAAAATGCATGATCTTAAAACTACTCGAGTTATTTTCCTTTCCTGGGCATGAGCCCTACAAGACCAAATGAAGGAAATGGTAACCAGTACATGTGGTTGAGTTACTTGAGTATATAGGCTTTTCATATATATATATATAGATTTGTGCTTCTGATCTCCATTCATGTTCTATGTCATGTTACTCAAAGTTTGATGTTCCATTATTTTGTGTTGAACAGAAGGATGTCAGGAATCAAAAGATGTATGGATAATCGCAAAGAAGATGAGGTAGATGATGAATTGGAGTACTTAGTAGTTCTTAGCATGCGCAAATATCAGAAGAGATTGCATCAGGTATCTTCAGGGCATCGTGGTTCAGTTCTTGGTCATAGGACAATTAATCGCAATAGAGAAGATGGCAAAAGAACCTCTGCATCTGACAAATACTATTGAACAACAAGAAAGGGCAGCAAAACTCGAACAAAGATAAGATTATAAACTGTTTAGATTCATCATATCTTATTTCCAATTATATATGGGAACACCAAATAGATACATATAATCTAGGAAATGAGGAAAGTATAATTCTCGCTACTAAATTTAACTAGCAAGAGACTAAATGATTCTGTGGTACTAAATGTACTAAATGATTAGCTACTTAGAATCGACGAGCTAAAATCTCCTCCTTCTTCTTGTCAAGTACTTCTTTGATAGGTCGTCCATTTTGTCGGTGTCTATTTCCATGATTTTTGTGTCATGTTGATCTTGCTCCAATTCATATTTCTTTTCTCAAGCTCATAAAATCTGTTGTCTTGCTCCTTCCTGGGTCTTGCTCTATCTCTTGACGACTTCACAATTTCTTCACTTCATCAACAAAAGGGTCCAAATCATCGCCACCTCGCTTTCTCACTCTCCCAAGACGTTCCTTCTCAGGCTTTCCTTCCGGTGGTCTTTCCCCATTGAGCTGCCCTTCATTTCTTACATTCTCCAAATTAGTCTTCTTTGGGTCCAGAATAGTGCTTTCCTTCATGTTGCTCTTGTTGGATTTGGCAAATCTAATAGCGATCCACTTTGGCTCATGCCTAAGAATATTCGAGCATGGAAGACGAAAACGACTTGCCTGTTAATTGATGGAACATTGCTTTCGATCCGCAAGTCGCAAAACATACCACAAAGACCACTCAAATAAGCTCAATGTAAGATGTATGTACGAAACATGCTATTCACTTAGTATATGATACCTTATCGTTACTAGTCTTTCCACTTTCGTTCTTTCTTTCCACATCGTCATGACAACCTTGGAAAGTATTCACATCCTTTTGTAGTGCACGCCAATCGATGCTTCAACGATGACCAATTACGATCGATTCAAACTTCCTATTTTCATGGAAATACTTTTCAACCCTAAGCCAAAACCTCCCATCTTTCTCGTTGGTTTCCTTGAATTGCATCCTTACTAATATTCAGATATGCAGATACCAATGAATATCTTCTTCTTGAAGATAGTTATTTGTTCTCGCCCTTGGTTTTTCCTTGGGAGTTCATGGCAGGCACTGACGAGGACTGACTGAGATCATTTGCCACATCATAATAACTACTCTCATTTCTCAAATCATCTCCAAAATCCTGGGTCAATAAAGATGTGTACGAACCATCCATTGGGAACTCCATACTGCACCAAAACAGAACCATCAATTGCAGTCAAAAGGGAAGCAAGCACTTTACAGAAAAGAAACATCATGTATACAGAAAAGGGAAGCAAGCACTATACAGATACAGAAAAGGGAAACTCTGAAATCTATACAGAAAAGTGAAGCTCTGTAAGATGTAATATAGTCAAGGGAAGACTATAATCTATATAGAAAAGGGAAGCACTATACAGTAATCTGGCTAGATGCAATTACTCACAGCATCATTCATCCTACTTATTATCAAACCATTAAAATGCTTACATATATTCATAATTTACACAGCAATTTTTCTTAGATCAATGAATTTGTGAACTGATATGTGACCAATTCAATAAACTAACTTGTGTAAATCCAAGTTCTTCTGTTGAGCTGAGTGCTAATATTTACTTTTATGGCAAAGAGGATGCAACAATCGAATAGATCAACATAGCACCAGAACTTGCTAATGCACAAAATTTCATTGATAATTTCCCCAATGTATGTGACCAATTCAATAAACTAACTTGTGTAAATCCAAGTTCTTGTGTTCAGCTGAGTGCTAATATTGAGTTTTATCTCGTACTGTGGTTAAAGGTAGGAGGACGGCGTGAGAGTAAAACCCTTGTTACAACAAATTAAATAGATTTATTCTTCAATTGGACATCGCTTTAGTTCAAGAACTCATTAATCTCAGGTCCCCCAATTATATTTGTCGAGTAGCATCTACGATGAGGAATTGCCGAGTAGCAGCTGCGGAAAATAAAAAAATACCTGAATCCCCTCGGCGTGGAGGAGGACAGCACCGCGACGTCGACGCCGGGCTCCAGCTGATCGGTAATGGCGATGGGACCGCGGGACCGGCGATGAGGCGGAGCGGAACCGGCCGTGACGCCAGCGGCCGACACGCCAACGGCTGTCGCGACGGAAGCAGGTCGGGGACGACGAAAGCGCGTCGGCGCCGCACGCGAGGGAGATGGCGGCCTGGACGACATCCACGAGCGCGACGGTAGATGGCCCGTCGGCGTGCGCGAGGGAGGTGGCGCGGACCAACAGAGGCGACGATGGCTGCGGCGCTTGGCAGTTGGACGCGAAGCAACAGCAAGCGAAGAGGATAGGGCGGTCGGCGTCGCCAAATATAGCGATTTAGACGCAGCGAGTCCTAAACGATTTCGATGAATTTGCTCAAAATAGGACCGTTGTTGGAGTTCTTTTTTGACACCAAAGCCTTATATTTTCAATTAGCAATCCATTTAGGCTCTCTCTTGGAGATGCTCTTAGGGGCTTAGTCTTTTAAAATTTATCTCTATGCAATTGTTTACGAGAGGTCAAGAGGAACAGATAGGTACAGCCGTACAGGTATTCTTGTGTGTACAAACATTAGGATCAAAGGGATCAACAACTCTCCTTTCGAAGCCGTTCAGATCTCGCTTCTGGAAGCTTCTGCCCCGGCGCGGGATATCTTCGGAACCAATCGCTCCGATGTCGCGGACCGTCCAGAGAAGGAAGATGAACTGGGGATACTCGGTGCTTTCGGTACCGTTTACTCGATTTCAGTAAGTGGCAACTAGCGTGAAGATTTGATTGAGGGTGATCGGAGGATGCGGAGCGTTTGGAGGCGGGTCTACAGTAATTACGAAAATGTCAGGGTAACAGTAGCAGGTAATTTTCGTGCATCAGAGCAATCAGCTGGCGGTAACTCTCTGTAATCGCTGGAAGGGGTTGAGGTATATAAAGCAAGTTGTAATCACTGAAAAAGATGAGAAATGAAATTGTCTTGAGTAACACGAAAGCTTCTTCCCCGTTCCTCTTTCGTTCTTCGTTGCCTCCCTTTTGGTTCTTCCTGTTTCTTCTCTTCCGATCGCAGTTTGTGCAGGAATCTCACGTCTGGGAGCGATCCGAGGCAAAGGGATGCAACATATGGTATCAGATTTGGGTTTGATCCGGCCTTGAACTGTAAAATCCCAGAAGAAGATTGGAGAACGTAGATTCGAGTTTGAATCTGTTTGATCTCTATAATTTCAGGATATCTGGTTGGTTCAACCATCGATCGCTCACCACGCGCCTCCCAAACCTTGAATTTTTGCTCTTCGCCGAAATTGAAAACTTATTTACGGATTTAGCTCTGTCATGAGCGGAATTGCGAAATAGCCCTCCTCTGAGAATTCAGGGATCCACAGCGGATTAATTTTTAAAATTTTTCCAGCGATTTTCATCATGATCCAAGTCTGTGAATAATTTTTATTATTTTCCCGGCAAATTCAGCGGATCCACAGCGGAATAATTTTTAAATTTTTTTAATATTCCGCTACCACTCGTCCAGATTAATTTGTTTTAAGTTTTTTAATATTCGCCAGGCGAAAGCGAATATTTTCCGATTTTTTTTTACGCGGTTTTTTTCCCGGTTTTTTTCTGGTCGGTTTTTTTCGCCCTTTTTTTTGCCGTTTTTTTTTGCGTTTCGGAAAAAATTATGGTTTTAACCGTTTGGGAGGAAAAATTACGGTTTTAGTCGCTGCGAATTACATAGTTTATAAACAGTGAAATTCGGCGGAATATTTTTTCTTATTTTATTAAATGATTTTCTACGGGTTCCAGTGCAGAAAAAAAAGCGCGCGTGGAAGGAAAAAAAAGGCCGGAGGAAAAAAATTAAGGTGCGTCAGAAAAGACGTTAAAATCATCTTTAGAAAATTAGTCGTATTTTACCGTACATATAATTTGTACATCTATATTTTATTCAGCTATTCGTGAGTTTAAGTCCGCTGCAATCGGTTAAGTCGTTTGAGTTCGAAATTTAATTTTTCTGACGATTGAGTAAAAAAGTTAAAAAATTTTGAACACATTAATTCTATGTGAGGCGGCTTAAAATAATGAGGTAATGTTCTTTTGTTCGGTAGAGAATTTTTTCGATCAATGTGAATCGGTGTGCAATGTTATTTGCGGCTAGTAGGACCGGTGCGAAATATAGGAAAAGCGGTTAGAAACATAAAAGGTAAGTTTATACGAGGGAAATAGCAACGTGACATGCAGTTAGAGAAAAAGGATCAACCAAGCTCTCGTACATGTTTCCCTGTGCTGCAATAATTTCCCTTCGTCCCAGCGACCTTTTCGCAAAAAAAAAAGGCGTTGTAAAAAAAAACCAGAAAATATTCCGCTGTGCTGATCTGCGGAGAAATAAAAAAATAAAAAAAATATTATTCCGGGGTACCGATCTGCGGAATATTAAAAAAATTTAAAAATTAAAAACAAATTAATCCGCGACGAGTGGCGCGAATATTAAAAAATTAAAAATTTATTCCGTGGATCCGCGGAATTTGTCAGAAAATTAATAAAAAATATTCCGCAAGATGGATCCGCGAAAATCGCCGGAAAAATTTTAAAAATTAATCCAGCTGTGGATCCGCGAAATTCATCTTGAGAAGAGCTATTTCGCAATTCCGTCTGCATCGAGCTAAATCCGTAAATAAGTTTTCAATTTCGGCCAGAAGAGCAAAAGACCGGGTTCATCCTCGATGCAATGGGTGAAGCTTCGGGCCGGATGGAGGAGAAACTGGACGTCATTCAGGAAAATCTTCAACACTTATTTGTTCAGGTGGGCACCATCGATACAACCCAGCAGCAACTTCTCACCCGAACGGAGTAGATGGCGAAAGCGGTTGAGCAACAGGTGAAGGATAAACAGCTTTTCTCGAAACAACTAGAGGTAACCAGACAAGCGGTGGCTCGGCTCACTACGGATCGATTGATGGAAGAGCACCGTCCGGGCGACAGTTTAGCGATGGGTCATAGTAAAGGTAAAGCGCTCTTTACCCCCACGGTTCCTGGTCCTCGCGTCAGAATGGTGTAGGGTCGAGGATGCGCCTAGAGGGGGGTGAATAGGCGTTTTACAAAATTAATCGCTCACTAAAATCGATCGCTCTAATACACCCCTAAATCAAAACCTAATCAAAGATATATGCGGAAGCGATAAATAGGTTTTGACAATTAAAGCCTAAATCAACTAGGCTCACTAGTGCACTTAACTAAATTATGTCTCTACACAAGAATTGCTATATTGAACAACTAATTAATACTAAACAATTCTAGAAACTATCAAGTAATTGAACAATACACAATAAATGTAAATACTTGAAAGTAAAAGAGACAAGAGGCAAACGATGTTTTTCCGTGGTGTTCGGAGACTTGCCGGTCTCCCCTAGTCCACGTTGAGGCAAGTCCACACTTGGACCGGCTCCCGCTCGAGCACCGGCTCTTTCCACTAGTCGTGGTTTTTCACGCTATGCATAGGCTCAACCCAACCTTCACAAACTTGCGGGCTTCTCACAACTTGAGAGCTCCACAAGACGACGCCACGCCGCCTAGGAGTCGGCAACCTCCAAGAGTAACAAGTTGATCCTTCGCTTGAACTTCACCGTGCACAACGAATGCGCTCCCGGTGATCACCAAGTGCAACACATGCACAAGGCCTCACTCAAGTGCAACACATGCATAAGAGGCTCTCAAATCACTTCCTAATTGCAACACATGCAATTAGTCTCACTCTTAAGCTCAAGAGGCAAATGGAGAAGAGCAACACATGCACACAACTCCCACACACAGCCAACATCAACAACAACCTGCCCAAGCCCCCCAAGGGGTGTATTTATAGCCCCACCAAGAAAACTAGCCGTTGGGGGCTCAAAACGGGTAGAAAACGATTTGGCCGGTACTACCGCCCTCTAAGGGCAGGTAGTACCGCCTTGGCTCCAACGGTCATTAACGGACATATTCAGACTCTCGCCCTCTGAGGGCTTCCAGAGTACCAAGATTCAGCATACTACCGCTTCCCACGGCAATGATAGTGCCGCCTCGGCACTTCAAAAATATCAAGACATCGGAATAAAGCTACCAAGAACTAAAAGCCGGTAGTACCGCCCTTGCGATGTACTCACACCATACCTCATGGTAGTTTGCCAAACAGGAGAAATCCAGATTTAACTCCAAAATCATTTCTCAAAACCAAACCCATTCTTTGAGCCTCTAGATGATCAACACATGATCATACACACGCAAAACACATTTGCACCAACTTAGCTTATGTTCAAAGAATTTCAACCAAATTGCGAAAACACATTTCACAACCAACTCAAGATCTATTTGCAATTATGATCACTCTTCAGTGAATTTATAAAATTTTACAAGGCATAGTACCATTTATGTTCTTTCTTTTGATTTTTGAAATATAATATAACAAATGAAGTTTAGTGCTTACATAGGTTTGATTGAGTAAACAAAAAGATAAAAATTTTTGAAAATTTTATATAATGGTACTGAGGCAATTATTAATCTCTCATAAAAAATTTAGATCATGATCACACTTGAGAAAATTTATAAAATTCTCGACAAAGTAACTATCCCAATTATGTTCATTCTATTTTTGATTTTTAACGATAACAAATGAACTTCAATTATTATAAAATTTTTATTTATGATCCTAAACTACACAAGATAGTATCATAAAATTTTTATCTTATTATCAAGCTTGTACAATTTTATAAAAATTTAACAGTATTTTCACCAAAATTTTAAAATATCTCAAAAATTCATTTTTTCAACAAATTTTCATAAAAGATCACTTTCTTATGGGTTATTGGACCAAATTTGGCCACAAAAGTTCAAAATCCGATGAAAATTCATGAAATTTCGGTGAAACTTGACGAAATTTCGCTGAAAAAACGAAATTACTATAGCAATTTCAAATTTTTATTTGGCCAGTAGTTTAGATTTCGTTGAGGCCCGAAATCCAAAATTTTGGCAAAAATTCGCCGAAGTTCGAAACCCTGTACGTGACAGAGTGTATCATTATTTTGCGATATTGCAGACCCAACTGAGATCAGAACAAGGAGAAATTAAGGGCCTGTTTGGTTGCTTTCTCTCACGAACCTAGCCTGTTCGACTCAACCAGGCTGATGGGATACGGGATGAACAGATGCAGAGACGGTGTTTGGTTGAGTGTTTAGTAGACAGGTATTTTGAAATTTAAATATTTTGAAATTTATATAGTGAGTGTGGTCTAGTTTTGTTCGAAAAATGTCGTAAACCCATTTTTGAAATAGGTTCTTGGATCGAGATGCTAATCAAAAGATATAAACAAAAAAGAAAAAAGGAAACTTATATACCCATGTGGCACCGCATGCATGATTTACTATTGTGGCTAATAAAGGCTCTTCATGCAGAATCTCGAGGTCATCATGCACGTGATCCGTGAGATATGCCTATTTTTTCCAGATTCCAGAGCTGCGCCATACATGGAGAATCTTGCATCTAGAGAGTCAGGCTCAAAATTAGATGTAGGCAACCAAACATAAGAAAAAAATAAGATTATGTATTTGTAGATGTAAATCTTTGTGCATGCAGGTAACTAAACAACCTCTAAAAGAAGGAATAATAAATGGACAGATAGATAGATGGATACATGCACGCACGCAACTTTTGTCATCCTTTTCCTCAAATCTCAAGCTTTGGGCCCTCGAACGGCTACGCGATGGTTACCTCTAGCCCACGCAAAATATTCTGCCATCCGGCAATGGCACGTCCATCCTGGTCTCCGTTAACCGTTAGATCAAAGCTGTGCGGCTCAGATTAAGTATGAGAATACAGTGGAAGAGCTTATTCAGGAGGTACCTTGCGATGCTTCTGCCTTCCCGGGTTTGCATCGCCAACGCCGGCGTATGCTCCTCAGTCTACTCCTCACCCCACGAGTTCCTGGGGCTATAGCCTCGTGGCACCAGAATATGGCCGCCCTCGGCCCCGACCACCGCCGCTAGGTGACCCTGACACACCCGCCGAGGCGCCGACCACTCCATCTTCCACGTCACCGGCGAACTCAGCCTGCAAGGAGCACCCTTTTTCTTGACACCCCGTTCAATTCTTTGTTTCGTCTGCCTTTGGATTAGAAGAATCCGCATAGAGATTGCTTGGAGAAAAATGGAGATTTGATTTTAGGGGCTTAGTCTTTTAAAATTTATCTCTATGCAATTGTTTACGAGAGGTCAAGAGGAACAGATAGGTACAGCCGTACAGGTATTCTTGTGTGTACAAACATTAGGATCAAAGGGATCAACAACTCTCCTTTCGAAGCCGTTCAGATCTCGCTTCTGGAAGTTTCTGCCCCGGCGCGGGATATTTCGAACCAATCGCCCGATGTCGCGGACCGTCCAGAGAAGGAAGATGAACTGGGGATACTCGGTGCTTTCGGTACCGTTTACTCGATTTCAGTAAGTGGCAACTAGCGTGAAGATTTGATTGAGGGTGATCGGAGGATGCGGAGCGTTTGGAGGCGGGTCTACAGTAATTACGAAAATGTCAGGGTAACAGTAGCAGGTAATTTTCGTGCATCAGAGCAATCAGCTGGCGGTAACTCTCTGTAATCGCTGGAAGGGGTTGAGGTATATAAAGCAAGTTGTAATCACTGAAAAGATGAGAAATGAAATTGTCTTGAGTAACACGAAAGCTTCTTCCCCGTTCCTCTTTCGTTCTTCGTTGCCTCCCTTTGGTTCTTCCTGTTTCTTCTCTTCCGATCGCAGTTTGTGCAGGAATCTCATGTTTGGGAGCGATCCGAGGCAAAGGGATGCAACATATGGTATTAGATTTGGGTTCGATCGGGCCTTGAACTGTAAAATCCAGAAGAAGGTTGGAGAACGCAGATTCGAGTTTGAATATGTTTGATCTCTGTAATTTCGGGATATCTGGTTGGTTCAGCCACTGATCGTTCACCACGGCACCTCCCAAACCTTTAGTTTAGATCGGGTTCATCCTCGACGCAATGGGTGAAGCTTCGGGTTGGATGGAGGAGAAATTGGACGTCATTCAGGAAAATCTTCAACACTTATTTGTTCAGGTGGGCACCATCGATACAACCCAGCAGCAACTTCTCGCCCGAACGGAGTTGATGGCGAAAGCGGTTGAGCAACAGACGAAGGATCAACAGCTTTTCTCGAAAACAACTGGAGGTAACCGGACAAGCGGTGGCTCGGCTCACCACGGATCGATTGATGGAAGAGCACCATCCGGGCGATAGTTTAGCGATGGGTCATAGTAAAGGTAAAGCGCTCTTTACCCCCACGATTCCTGGTCCTCGCGTCAGAATGGATGTTGATATCCATCAGTCTTCCTCTGATATACACACTGCTAGTTGCAATAGTAGAATCCAAGATGGGTCCGAATCCAATCCAGGACACAACGGGAGTCGGGTGGCTTGTTGAAGACTCCGTTGCAAAAATGTCTTTTCCTCATTTTGATGGGGCGAATCCTCGGATTTGGAGGGATAAATGCACCGATTATTTCACAATTTTTAATATTCCAGAGGCCCTTTGGGTGGTAACAACAACTATGCATATGGAAGGGAACACTTCGAGATGGTTGCAAGTTTACAAAGTGAAACACGATCTCAGTAATTGGGACCAATTTATACATGATGTGGAACATAAATTCAGAGCAGATGATCGTCAACTGTTATTGTAGGAGTTGTTGGAGATTAAACAATCTGGCATCGTCGACGACTATAAAATACAGTTTGAAGAACTCATGTATGACATCTCTATACATAACCCACATTATGATGAGGCGTTATTCGTCTCTCATTTTGTTAATGGTTTGAAGCCAGAGATACGTAGCAAAGTG
This sequence comes from Guadua angustifolia, assembly GCA_036346375.1. NCBI lineage: Eukaryota > Viridiplantae > Streptophyta > Magnoliopsida > Poales > Poaceae > Guadua > Guadua angustifolia. Next base: position 8,510,589 of record CM070505.1, read on the forward strand.
CAAGCCCATATTTCGAATACTATGGACCAAGCTGTCATTCTAGCTCGGGCGCAACACAACATCCAACAAAGGGGTAAGTTATGGAAGACCCGAATAGCTGCTACTACTAGGAATGATGATTCCCCTACTGGAGTGAAAGTTGGGCAAGGTGAATTATGGAGAGCATGGCAATTGAAAGACTATCGTCGTATGAATGGCCTATGTTATCAATGTGGGGAGAAATATGACCCAGCTCATGCTTTGCACTAAAAAGAAGACTCCGGCACAAGTACATGCTTTGGTTGTGGAGGAGTCACAAGAAATATTGTCGGATGAGATCTTGGACTCTTTGGAGAGTGCCGATAGGACTATCGAAGATTTGCCTCAAGTCTCTATTCATGCTTTAGCGATACTGAAGATGAGGGCACTCTGAAGTTTCTGGCATTAGTCAAGAATCAGACTATGTTGGTCTTAATCGACTCTGGCAGCTCTCACAGTTTTGTCAACACAAATTTCTTACCACGTATTGGTATTGAGCCACAACACAACACAACACCAATACATGTGAGGGTAGCTAATGGAGAGTTATTAACTTGCGACAAATGGATCCCCAAAATGGAGTGTTGGGCTCAAGGCCACACATTTCACACCAATCTGAAGGTCTTAGAGTTAAGCTGCTTTGATATCATTTTGGGCATGGACCGGCTTAGACTGCATAGTCCCATGTTATGTAATTGGTCAATTGGAGGGATAAAACATTGAAGTTTACACACAAAGGCCAACAAATTTCCTTGCATGGTATTCAAATTTAGTCGAACCTGAGATACAACCAGTAACTCTGGAACAGTTGGGCAAATGGATGAAAAGTGGCAACATTTTGGCCTTAGCAGTCGTTGAGCACTCAACCAAAGAAAAGGAAGTTCACATTTCGACAGAAATCATGGCAGTTTTGCAACAATATGCTTATATTTTTAATGAGCCTCAAGGATTGCCGCCACAATGACCGTATGATCATACTATACCATTGCTTCCGAGGGCAATTCCAATCAACTGCAGACCATATCGCTATTCGCCTTTACATAAAGACGAGATTGAAAAACAAGTTTCAGACATGTTGATCGCGGTGTCATTCGACCAAGTGTTAGTCCTTTTGCCTCACTGGTTCTCTTGGTTAGAAAGAAAGATGGTTCATAGTGTTTTTGTGTTGATTATCGTCGGCTCAATGATTTAACAGTTAAGAATAAATTTCCTATGCCAGTGATTGATAAGCTATTGGATGAGTAGACAGGGATAAGGTATTTTTCTAAGCTTGACCTCCGAGTAGGGTATCATTAGATATGAATGCATGAGGAAGATGAGTTTAAGACATCATTTAAGACTCATCAAGGGCATTATCAGTTTCGAGTGATGCCGTTTGGCCTCACTAATGCTCCTACGACCTTCCAATGTGTGATGAACTCCATTCTTGCCCCATATTTGCACAAATTCATTCTTGTTTTTATTGATGATATTTTGGTTTATAGCCCCGACTTATTGTCGCACTCTCAGCATTTAGCATTGGTACTCCGTAAGTTGCAGGAACATCACTTGTTTGTTAAGCGCACCAAATGCACTTTTGCCCAAAGTGGCCTGGAATATCTTGATCACATCATCTCTGTTGATGGAATTGCTATCGATCCTAACAAGACACAGGTGATGACCAATTGGCCACGACCAGCCAATGTGTCGGTGTCGAATTAAGAGGATTCTTGGGCCTTACAGGATACTATCGAAAATTTGTTCAGAATTATGGAGTAATAGCCAAACCACTAACCAATTTGTTGAAGAAGAAAGCTTTTCATTGGGATCACACAGTAGAACAGTGCTCATTAAACTGAAGCATGCTATGTCTTCTACGCCAATCCTTAAGCTGCCAATTCAATCAACCATTTGAAATTGAGACTGATGCTTGTGATATTGGGGTCAGGGTACAGTGCTGCTCCAACAAAATCACCTAGTAGCTTTCTTCAGCAAGGCTCTTAGTAAAGTCCATCAGGGCTTATCGATATATGAAAAAGAATTATTGGTTGTTATGTTGGCGGTTGACCGGTGGCGATCTTATTTGCAACGTCAAGAGTTTATAATATGTACCGACCACCGCAGCTTATGCTATTTGGAAGATCAAAGTTTACAATCCGATATGCAACGAAAGGCCATGACTCGGCTCATGGGTTTGCAATTCAGGATCCGGTACAAAAAAGGCAAGGAGAACGTCGTGGCCGATGCTTTGTCACGGATGGGACACCTGATGGCTTTACAGATTACATCTGAAGCCCAACCAGCTTGGATTCAAGAAGTTCTTAATTCCTATATTACCTATGCAGAGGCCCAACAGACATTAGCTCAACTTGCACTTCATAGCCTGGATCAGAATGGATTCAGCTTGCAGCACGACATTATTAGACAGCATGGTTGCATCTGGATTGGATCAAATTTAGCATTGCGTACCCGATTGCTATCTGCTTTTCATTTGAGTCCGATTGGTGGTCGTTCGGGGATGCACACCACCTATCAATGAATCAAGAAAGTATTTGTCTGGAGAGGGTTGAAACAAGATACAACTGAGTTTGTCTAGCATTGTGTTGTGTGTCAACACACAAAGGGTAAAACACCAAATCACTGGGACTTTTGCAGCCATTGCCTGTACCCGAAGTGGCGTGGCAAGAGCTTACCATGGATTTCATCGAAGGACTGCCTATGTCTGATGGCTGCAATGTTATTCTGGTGGTGGTGGATCGTTTCTCTAAATATGCTCATTTCATCGGATTAAGGCATCCCTTTACAACACATAAGATGGCACAATTATTTCTGGACCAGGTGGTCCGGTTACATGGTATGCCTACCTCCATTACCTCTGACCATGATCGAATCTTCATGAGCACATTTTGGAAAGAATTGTTTGCAGCTCTTGATACTAAGTTGCAATACAACACAGCGTATCATCCTCAAACGGATGGGCAAAGCAAACGTGTTAACCAATGTGTGGAGATGTATTTACACTGTTTCATTCAAGCTGTGCCTGAGCAAATGGAGGAAGTGGCTAGCATTAGATGAGTTCTGGTATAATACCAGCTTCCACACATCTCTAGGTGATTCACCTTTCAAAGTGCTATATGGCTATGACCGAACTATGGTACCTTACCGCTGGTATTACCAGGAAAGTCTAAAGAAGTTCAAGACACCGTGTTAGAACGCCATCGACTCACAAAAGTGGTGCGGCAACAACTGGCAGTAGCACAAATCAAATGAAAAGTCAAGCCGATAAGAATCGGCAGAACGCCAATTTCAAGTGAGGGAACAGGTATTGCTAAATTGCAACCGTATGCACAGTCCTCCCTTGTCAACAAACCATATCCCAAATTGGCGTACAAGTTTTATGGGCCATTCCAAATTGTGGGCAAATTGGACAAGTCGTATATAAATTGGATCTTCTCGAGTCCAATCAACTCCATCTAGTCTTTCATGTATCTCAGTTGAAGCTTTTTCACCCTAATTATGGTCTAGTTTTTTCAGAATTACCCAAGTTGGTTGAGTTGGATAACACAGCCACTGAACCGGAACTTATTTTGGATCGCCGATTGGTTAAAAAGGGTAATGCGGCAAGGGTGTAGGTGCTTATCAAGTGGACGGGCATACCCAGTGACTCCGCTACCTGGAAAGACTTGGAAGTGATTCAGAATGTTTTCCAGCATCACTTGCTTAGGGACAAGCAAGCTCTGCAGAGCGGGGTGATGTCGCGACCGTCCGGAGAAGGAAGATGAACAGGGATACTCTGCAACTAACGGTGAAGATTGGATTAAGGGCGATCGGAGGATGCGGAGCGTTTGGAGGTGGGTCTACACTAATTACGAAAATGTCAGGTAACAGTAGCGGGTAATTTTCGCGCGTCAGAGCAATCAACTGGCGGTAACTCTCTGTAATCACTCCCCGTTCCTCTTTCGTTCTTCGTGGGTTGCCTCCCTTTTGGTTCTACCTGTTTCTTCTCTTCTGATCGCAGTTTGCGCAGGAATCTCACGTCTGGGAGCGATCCGAGGCAAAGGGATGCAACATCCGGCGAACGGCGCCGCCGCCGGTGCCGGTGCCGGTGCCGGCGGGGCCAACGCTGGCGGCGGTGCCGGTGGATGGCCGCCGTGGGGGCCCTCCTCGTGGCACTCCTCGCCGTGGCCGTGAGCTCCCGCAGCTTCCCGGCCATCTCCTCCCCCTCGCGCGGCGGCGGCTGCGGCTGCCCTGTAAGATTCTCGCCGTTGCTCCTGCGATTTGGTAGAAAATTTTTTGCTGGTTTGGGGGTTTTGATTTGACGGTGTTGTTTTGGGGGTGGTGATGTATGTTTCACTAGGGTGCGAGGAAGTACACGGGGATGGTGGAGGACTGCTGCTGCGACTACGAGACGGTGGACGCCATCAACGAGGAGGTGCTGCACCCGATCCTGCAGGAGCTCGTCACGTTGCCCTTCTTCAGGTACTTCAAGGTGAGGATTTATTGGTTTTTTAACGGTTTTATGTGTGGTTTTATCGGGTGTTTGGTTTGAGGAATCACCTCATCTAAGGATGTGTTGGTCCATCATGAGATCATCCTATAAAATTTGGTATCCCATTCCTCATTTTATACTAGCCTTGCTTACGAGGGATGAGGTGGTGATGGACCAACCCATTCCATTCCTCAAACCAAACAATAGAGTTAGGTTCGGAGCTAGGATCGGATGGTCCATTGATCATCCATCCTCAAACCAAAAACCAAACAGACCATTAGTGCCTCATGGAAACTGTATGTCGTGATGTTGTGATAGCCAGCTAGACATGCTGGAATTTTGAAGTGATGTATGTTAGATTGGAGCATTCGCTGCAAAACTATAGAGCCATTTTTGTGAATGCATGTTGTGCGAACGGAGTACCGAATTGGATATGTTCTATCACTGAAAATAAACATTCAGAATCATGATTCATTTGTTCTAAATCATGAGTTTTTTTCCCTTTTTAGGTTAAATTGTGGTGTGACTGCCTTTTTGGCCTGATGATGGAATGTGTCGGCTTAGGGACTGTAGTGTCTGTGAGTGCCCAGAGAATGAGTTTCCTGAACCATTCAAGAAGCCTTACATTGGCCTTTCTCCGGATAATATGATCTGTCAAGAAGGAAAACCAGAGGCTACTGTTGATAGAACCCTTGACACCAAGGTTTTCAAAGGATGGATCGAAACTGATAATCCATGGACAAATGATGATGAGACAGATAATGGTACGTTGTTTTGCTTCATTTTAGTATATTGTGCCCCTTAGTTTCTTCTTTATTATCATCCCTAATGATTATCAAACTTTTGTCCCCATTTCAGCTGAGATGACTTATGTGAATCTTCAACTAAATCCTGAACGTTACACTGGTTATACCGGTGATTCAGCTAGAAGGATATGGGACTCTATCTACAAAGAAAATTGTCCAAAATGTAGGCATATGTGCTCTCGGATTTCTTTTTCTCTTATGCTCATTCTGAGATTTCTTTATGTTGACCGTGCCTAATGTCTTATTCTTAATATGCAATTGAGCTGTTTATTTTGTTCCTTTTTTGTTGTTAACTTGCATTATATATCCTATCCTATTTACTGTCTGGTCGATTGCCTTTGTGCAATTTGTACATTCTGGTGAGAGCGCAGCATATCAAATGAATAAGGGCTGAGTTTGGTTGGTTGCGTCCTTCTCTTGAAATGTACAACAATTAAAGTCAAGGTTGCTTGTCCTCTAAAATTATCCCTCTATGTGGTATACTTTGGTTTGCTTATTCTTCTTCTATGGTATGGTATATTGGCATGCCCTAGTCAAGTTAGATGTCAATGTCATAGTGTCCTACATGATAGATGATCATGTCTTGTCCTTACATCAACAAATTTATCTTGACACGGGTTTGTCAAATTGCCTTGTTTCTTTCAGATCCTTCAGAAGAAATGTGCAAGGAGAAGAAGGCATTGTACAAGCTAATTTCAGGGTTGCACTCCTCAATTTCAGTACACATTGCTTATGACTATCTTCTCGACGAATCTGCTAACTTGGTATTTGCCCACTATCATACTCCTCATTTTGGTGTTTGTTACTTTGTTATACCATGTTCATAATTGTTTTCACAATTTCATGTAAATGACCACAGTGGGGACATAATCTTCCTTTGTTGTATGATCGTGTTCTGAAGTACCCGGAGCGTGTCCAAAATCTGTACTTCACATACCTGTTTGTTCTTCGGGCAGTGACAAAGGTTCCTATTTGTTCCTTATTTTAAACTTAACCTTTGCTTTACATTTTACTGCAGTGAAAGATTAAGTTGCAGACTTGCTTCTGTCAGAAAGCTTCTAGCGGATAACGATTTAATTTGCTATCTTATAGGCAACAGATTACCTTGAGCAAGCCGAGTACAACACTGGCAATCCTGAAGAGGACTTGAAAACACAATCTTTAGTGAAGCAACTGCTTTACAACCCCAAGTTAAGATCTGCATGCCCGTTACCTTTTGATGAAGCAAAACTCTGGCAGGGTGAAAATGGCCCTGAGCTAAAACAGGAGATTCAGAAGCAATTTAGAAATATCAGGTCTGTGTCATAGTCTGTGTTTTCAATTCATATTATGCATTTCCCTAACTTGAAATCTTACCCCATGCAATGTTCTGTTCATAGTGCAATTATAGATTGTGTTGGTTGTGAGAAGTGTCGATTATGGGGAAAGCTCCAAGTTCTTGGCTGTTGATGGAGAGAACCATTTGGATCAACCGGTATGTAACTCATGAGAGGTGCTTTCATACTTTTCTTTTTTACAGTTGCACAAATATTAAATCATAAACAAAGGATAAATAGTGATTACTTATCCCTTCGCTTGCTTCAAGATTGATGCAACTTGTATTAGGAGGGACTACATTGAAACACTACACGTAACTCATTTATCTTTACCTACTACCATTTTGCAACATATATAAGGTAGATACTGTGCCTTTTGTTGGTCCATGCTCCAGTAAGAGACCATTTTTGGACATATTGTCCTTATGCTTTGCCTTATTGGTCGCCTACATTTCCTATGGAATAAGTTATTTTCAAAAAAAAAAACCAGTAACTTATCTATTCTAGGCTAATAACTAATGAAAGTTACCTTTCAACATGAGAGGGAAAAAAATGAATGGTGTTTCCTCTCTGAAACTATTATGAATTTACCTTTTGAATTCACGTAAGATGTTCACAGTGGTGATTTGTCTAACAACGTTTCTTTTTGGTAATTATTCAGTTGCAGCTGCAGCGAAATGAGGTCATTGCATTAGTAAATCTTCTGAATAGGCTGTCAGAATCTGTCAAATTTGTACATGAAAAGGGACCGTCAATTGAGGAAATCATTAAACAACATAGATCTTCAACTGTTAAAAAGGGTGCTTCCTAGCTGAATCTGAAACTGTAAGTGATCTCTTGCTCTTCATTAGTAAAGTTTTATTTTGAATTTCATGCCTCATACCTTTTGCATCTTCAATCTATTATTTCTGCAGGTGGTTGACTGAGATGTAAGAGCAAGTTGTATTAACGCCTCTCCGTACCAGAAGGGTGATGTACATGCTGGGAGCAGCTTCCTGGAGGATTTTGCAGACCCTACCCTAGACAAAAGATATACAGAACTTTTTGAGCCAAACATTGGCAGAGCTTACCTAGCATTTTTCGCTTTTACTGGGTACCACACCACCCCTTTGAATTTTCCATTTGTGTTTTTGGCAACAGAACCTCCTCAAGGGATTTCACCCCTTTAGCGTGCAATTTGCCATGATCAATGAGAGACCTAACATACATTTTCACCTGCCTGTATTAACCGTGATCATGACTGCCAACAAGCAAAAGCTTTTTGTCAATCCAATTGGATGTTATGTTCGTTTGACTTAATTCTACTCTCATGGTGTGGACAGTTGCAGTAACAAAAGTTGCAGTGATCAGCAAAGAAAGGGTAGCAATTGCAAATGCCCTCTTCCAAGCAAGTTACCTCGTACACCTGTATATCTACGCCTAGAGGCAGTGGACAGAAGTTCGCTGGCGCTCAGCCGGAGACCCCCCCGGACGATCCACGGTTTCTGCTCTGGACCGTCTACGCACCCAGCAGTTGGTCAAAGGCACGGCCCGCCGGAGGGCATGTCGATGCTGTGGGTGCAGCCAGACGGCTCTGACGACGGGTCGACTGCCCGTACCTGTGCTGCACGCTCATAAGCACTCAGCAACCTGATCTGCTCCTGCAACATCACGTCGCCGTGCCAAGGCCGGCCGTCCAGCAGGTGCAGCCCGCAGGGTACAGACATACAGAGCAGCAGCATTAGTAGCGCATTGGATCACCAACACTCCAAACAGCCTATGGCATTGTTTCCTTTTCTCAACCCACACAAGTTTTTGCCTGACACCGTTCTTGTGTGGCGCCCAAAAGAAGTTGGCATGGCAAAGGAGTTCCTTTCTGGCACAACATACGAGAGGCAGGCAGTTGAAGTATCAATGTGCCGTGCAATGCAATGGTAACCAGCGGGCGCTTACGGCGTTAGGGCCTCTTTGGAATGGAGGATTTTTTAAAAGGAAATTGATTCCTATGGAATTTTTAACACTGTTCAAGCCTTTGAAACGGACGAGTCGCCTCATGGAGCTCCATAGGAAAACTGAAGCAATCCCATGAAAACTCAGGAATTTCAAGTGATTCGAAACATCCTGTCGAACCTCTTTTCATGCTGGCTCGCGCAGGATCGAGGCAAATCTCGTGAGGAAGCTGCTGTCGCGACAAGAATCACGTCGGGTCGGGGCATCGATGCAGAAGCTGCTGCCACCATTCAAGTTGACGATGCTGAACATGGAGCTTGTGGTGCTACGGGAAGCGCCGTGGAGCTCGCCGGCGGCGAGGATACTGGTGGGCTGGCATGCTTCTCCCATCATCGCTTGCCTGCACGGCGCCTTTCCTCTATTGCCACAAGCCTCGATTGCATCCGTTGCTCTAAGAGAAGTTATCACCTTTTTTTTAAGCTCTTCTACCTTACTTTTTTGCAAATATAGCTCCCCTCTGCAAACAAAATTATTGTTTTAGGATTATATCTCAGAGACGAATGAAATCCGAAATTTCGGCAATATTTTTTAATTTCGGACAAAATCTAGATATACTTTAAAAAAAGAGTAAAATTCAAATCCAAATTTTTTTGGACCGAGAATTCCGAGATTTCGACCGAAATTGCTGAAATCTCGGTAAATTTCAATCGAATGAAAACATGGTTCAAACCATATTAAAAAATTCCAAAATTTTTTGTGGATAGTTCTAATGCATCACTAATTTTTTCATAAAATTTTCAGATGATAATCAAGCTTAAGGATTTATTTTTAAATCTGACATTGCCACTATCGTGATAAAAACCTCACAGTGGGACGGCCAAATACATGTATTGCTTTCATAGATTTGATTCAACATCCAAAATAGGTTTAGAATTTTTTAAACTTTTAAAGAAGGGGGCATATCCAGTGCAATCAGGCTTTTAGTGCAATCACCGTGCAATCCAACTAAAAAAAGTTTCAAAATTTTTTGAAAAACATCATGGATGTACATCTCATCTTACCCCATCTACATATAAAATTTCATGATCAAATTCGTCCTATGCTAGAAGTTATAAAAAAGACAAATTTAGGGTGCATTTGAACTATTCAAGGTTGTCAGAAATTTATCTTTTTTATTACTCTTAACATAGGACGAATTTGATCATGACATTTTATATGTAGATGGGGTAAGATGAGATGTACATCCATGATTTTTTTTAGAATTTTTTGAAACTTTTCTTAGTTGGATTGCACGGTGATTACACCAAAAGCCTGATTGCACTGGATATGCCCCCTTTAAAGAAGGGTGCTGAGGCAATGCTTAATTCCTCCTAAAAATTTTGGATTATAATCGCACTTGAGCGAATTTATAAAATTCTGATAAGGTTACTATCTCATTTATGTTCCTTTTGCTTTTTATTTTTCAAAGATAACAAATAAAGTTCAATTCTTTTGAAAATTTTACTATATGATCCTAGGCTGCTAAGATGGTATCATAATTTTTTCAGAACATGACCAAGCTTATATATTTTTATAAAAATCTAGCAGTGATTTTGTTATTTTTATAAAACATCTTAGAAATTCGTTTTTTTTAAAAAAAAACCATGATAGATGTCATTCTTAAGAAGTATTGTCCTAAATACGGTCCAAAAAAAATTGAAATCTGGTTGAAATACCATAAATTTGCGAAAATTTCATTGAAATTTTTTAAATGACTATAGCAATTTAATTTTTTTTATTCCGCCCGAATTTGTAATCTCGTCCCTGGTCGAAATTTCGTTAGGTTTCGAACCTTGGCCGTAGCAAGGGTAGGCGAGCACCAGAGGTCACCTCACGTAGTAGGGGAGTGTGGGAGGCATATACTGCAGTAGGAATAGGACTATATTTACAATTCCACTCAGAATAAACCCACATTTGCAAGAAAAAAAAAGTGAAAAGGCGCTTAAGAAATCGATCACTCCTCTCCGTGACAGAGAGGGGGGGGGGGGGGTGTTCTAGCGATGGGAACAATGGAGCTGATCGAGTGAATTAAAAACAGAAGTAATACTCATTGCTTGTTTATGATTGCGTTTGCTGCATTCTCAAAGCGTAATATACAATGATTTTTTTCTCAACGTGGCCCTATTTGTCACTAACTAGAAATTAAAATTTCATTTTAAAAAAGGAAATTAAAATTTCAACAGTCAACAAGATAGACCATTTCATACTCAATTCCTCTGTACAAAAGTCCTGTGTTTTTTCTACGGCCTATCCAAATAATCACTCCTACAAAAATCCTATGTTTTCTAATAATTTGTTTTATACATGAATTCATACCCTAATCATGTGTTATTACTGTTCGTACACCTTTTCATTCCTTGCATTCCAAAGAGACCCTAAATTCTGTGCTTACTGTTGGTTTTTTGGCATACAGGTAAATCTGTTACCCATCTTTCACCTACATTCTCTAGTGAGCACGAATGCACGATCCATAGTACATTCGAATACAGGTAGTCTGTTATCCTTGTTATTGCAGTTTATATCCATGGTTCAGGACTCGAAGCTCAACTAAAAAGGCCACTTTTTATCGAGGGGTTCTAAAGCTTCCTCCGCTTTAATCGTAAACGCCAGTTGGATTTACCAATCCACCCCTTCTCATCCAGGTACTCGCCATCATAATGGAAGCAAATCACCTATTATATGCTGAACGCGTAGGCGTAGTTTGAGACAACTTCTGATTGTATAGATTCTAAATTCTTCAAGAATCGGGTAGGTGATAGTCTTTGATTTTATGTACAAATCAACTTCTGATTGTGGGAGAAACTTTTCGAAGAATCTAGAATCTGGATTCTTAGAGAATCGAAAGCTATCACCTAACTGATGGCTCGTTCGGTAGAGCTCCGGCTCCCGGATTCTCGTCCGGAGGAGCCGGAGCTATATCGAACGCCCCTGGCTCCCTCGCGCAGCTCTAAGAATCCCGGAGGAGCGATTCTCCTTTTTTGCCTAGGCGCGAGGAGCGGCCTTAGACATGCTCCTCGCAACGATATCAACTCTTTGTCTCCCCCACCTCGATCGTGTCCCTCCCCACGCCGCCTCCCCGACTCGACCGCACCGCCTCCTCGCCTCCTCGACTCAACTGCACCGCCTCCTTGCCTCCCCGCATCGCCTCCCCAACTCCTCGAGCACCGCCTACACCGCCTCGACCGCGTCACACCAGACTGCCTCCTCCCACCTCGATCAAGCCTCCTCCTGCCTCGCCTCGACGACTCGAAGGCCGCCTCGCCTCGACCGCCATCTCCCCACCTCGACAGCGTTGATCTACCCCGCCTGCGCCGCTTCAAGCCAACTGATCCATCCCCGCTTGTGCCGTCTCCCCGCGTCGACTCCCCGCCTCGATCGCTTGGAGGTATGGCCGATCTGGAGTTAGCTGCTAGCCAAACACTTCTCTAAACTGTTCCTGATTCTTCACAGTATCAGAATCAGGAGGAGTTAGAGTAGAATCAGAGAGAAGTAGGAGCTAGAGTAGTGCCGAACAGGACCTGATTCTTGGAGAATCTAGAATCGACACAATTAGAAGCTATTCCAAACTAGACCATAGTATCGACTATGCTATGCTACTTTCTCGATTTCAAACGCCTAATAAAAACGAAATGTCTAGATTGATTGCTACATGGATTTAGCCACATTGCATAGAATTACAGTGCTACGCTACATCAGCCGTATCAATCTAAGCCACACCTTTTCGCCGATGACTTTGAATCAAAGCTCTTTTACTACACTGAATTCAATATTGCCCGTTTATTCTCTTCGATTCAATAAATCATATTCATTAGTATTTATTTATTTATTTATTTATTTATACTTATCTGGTAGATACTAATAATAAATTAATGGCTAAACCTGATTTTTAATACTTACCATATACTATTAATTTAATGTACTATAAAAAAACTTAAATTATTGCCAGCTACTGTAGCACGTTGGAGGATCATAGGATGCAGAATGGAAATCCATCCATAAGAACATAACATATTCATGCATGAACCAGGTTACACGAAGGAGGTAGCCATGATTGGAATTTTCTCCTTCACCGAACTAGTTAAAATATATAGATCCGGTGGACCCAAGCTCAGTATCATGGGCGGTCGATGATCCGATGGACTACTGAGTACTGACTACTCGCTGGACTCTGGTTGGGTTTGTGACATTGACAAGCGCTGAAAGTGATGGTTCATGTGCCAAGAAAAAAACGTTGTATTGAATAAGAAAATGGCGCCTGGGGAGTGGGGAACAAGGCAGTTCACCTTGTTTGCTTCTTTTGAGGAAAAATATCCTGTGCAATCATTTTTTCTTGAAAAAAGTTTCAAAAATTCTGAAAAAAATCATGGATGTACATCTCAACTTCACCTACATATAAAATTTCATGATCAAATTCATCCTATACTAGCAGTTACAAAAAGACAAATTTAGCATGAACAGTGATTTTTTTACTGTTCATCACTATTCATTTTTGCTGCTTGTTTTTTTTGTAACCGCTAGTATAGGATGAATTTGATCATGAAATTTTATATGTAGGTGGGGTAAGTTGAGATGTACATCCATGATTTTTTTCAGAATTTTTTGAAACTTTTTTTAGTTCAGTTGCACCGTGGTTTCACGGAGGGGGGGTTGCACCGGATATGTTGCCCTTTTGGAGATATCTTTTAGCGTAGATTTTATGAAACTGTAATTTTTTTACAAACTATCAAAAAAACTATAGATTTTACCTTCTATTTTACAAAACTATAGATTTTAGAATAACTTATTTTACAAAATTACAGATTTCTTATACAAATAATCAGAAAATATATATTTAAATTCTATTTCACAAAATTACAGATTTTAGAAAAAATTATATCACAAAACTATAGATTTTAGAAAAAACCATTTCTTATAACTGGTCTGATAATCTCAGCCCACATAATAGCCTCACGCGTGAATGAAATGGGAAATGAAGATGTGTGAGACCGCCATATGGGCCCATATTGTTAGACCCGTTACAAGAAACGGTAAACTCTAAAATCTGTAATTTTATGATATAAGTTCTTCTAAAACATATAGGTTTATGATACAAATTCTTCTAAAATCTATAATTTTGTGAAATAGAAGCTAAAATATGTAGTTTTTTTTAATAATTTGTACAAGTAACCTTAGTTTTGTAAAATAAATTCTTCTAAAATATGTAGTTTTATAAACTAAAAGTTTAAACCTATAGTTTTCTGATAGTTTATATAAAAACATATAATCTTATTAAATTTATTCTATCTTTTGGTATGCATTTTGGTAGGCCAATATGATCCGTGTCCTGACACTCTTGGAGCCGGAGTTCAAGCAGAATATGTGGGCCCTGACTCTTCAGTTTGCTGTTTTCCCCAAGCAATGACACAGGACTATATTGTTTACGCGTTGATTTTTCTAGCATGCAAGTTTTTGAATCCTAGCAGTAATCTGACCTGTGTAATGGCAAGTTGTGAGGATCTTTTTCCTCTCTGTCGCCCAGCATGCATGTCCTTAGCTGAGCTATAGAACATCAAGGGATTCTCTGTTTTCTAGGCCTTTTGTCTTGAACTCAAAGGCGCGAAGGAAATTTTATGCCACCTCATGTCACGCCGTAAAACTTCGAGAGGAATTTCTTGGAACTAATGTATGAGCCACACGTGAACAGTGCGGCTTGATATACTTTAGTGTGGACACTGACTCAGTGCATGCATGTGGTTGGTGCATGCACTGCTTATCAACATTCCATCTGGACTTGTACAGAGATCAAGAAGTACAGTAGCAAATTTTTTAAAGAGTTGGAGCACAGTAGTACTATACAAATTGCTACAATGCACGGTAGTACTTCAGTTTTTACACGTATGCTATATACACAGTTTTGCTACGTCGATTAGTTACAAATATCGCAATAATTTACACATGCATCCTATAACAAATCAATCATTCTCAAATCAAAGAACAGGCCATACCTTCATGACAAATCACCAACATAGGAGTATATCATGGGTAATGCCCTCCTATGGTGTTGCGATTGTTGGTGCACGTGCAGCCAGAATGCCCGGCCGACGAATGGTGCTCATAACTGAAACTAGGATGGTACTCCGTTGACGCTGTTCGCTTGCCCATTGGACCGCGTCTCCTTTCAGAGGCCTCGACGCATCCGAGACGTCGGATATTGACATCAGAAGAACCAGAATGACCAGCAGCTTCACGAGCTGTTCTACCTTCAGATCGCCGGCCATCCTTGGCACCTCTACACCTAAGCTTCTTGCAGCATAGCAGTGGGGAAAATAAAAGAAAAAGAGGAACAGCCAGACAAGGGGTTAAAGTGAAGAGAACTTTTAAAATAATATATCTTTAAATAATTTTAAAATTTATAAAAATATACATTTGTCGTCAAATGAAATGACGATTGAGGCTCTGTTGCCATTTTATTTGGCTATAGAGCCTCTGTCGCCAAATAAAATAGCGACAGAAGTCTGTTTAGTCACGGTTTGCATGGCTGACGGATTATTTTGTTGTGAATTCATTTAGTTGACAAGTCTGATGCTTCTATCACTATTTGTAATAACAATCGATGTGTATTTTTGTAAAATTTTATTCGACATATTATTTTTTAAAAAATATTTTATTTTTCTTAAAAGTTCGCGCTTTCTGCTCCTATACCAATTAACTAACACTAGCTAGCTCTGAAGTGGAGGCACGCAGAAAGCTACGAGCTTTGTGTATACGAGCCGGCAGCTTGCGAGTTCCAGGAGCTCGAGCCTAAGATGCATGTGTGTGATTTGTCTGCAGATAAATAGCAGTGTATGCAAATAACATTTGTAGAAGCATGCAGTGTGTCAACATGACAACATAGCTGTGAAGTTTCAGCGGCAGTTTCGTGAAATTTTCGATGAGGCGGTGTGAAGCTCCGGGCAAAATCTTTCCGAAACCTGTGTCTATCACTGTCTAAGTAGAAGCTAAACTTCCGTCCAGACAGGGCCTTATTTAGGCCCTATTTGGAAGAACTCTAGATCTCAGCTCCAGCTCAGAACTGAAATTTATAGGCTAAAATAAAGTTAATTAAGCTTATATTTTTAGTCTAAAATGTAAACAAGATGATCTACCTAAACACTCTTAATGTACCCACAGCTCCAGCTCCACAAATTTTTGGAGCTAAAAATACCCTACTCCACCAACTCCACAGATTTTGGTGGAGCTGGAGCTGTCCCAAACACCCCCTTACTTGCATTCTTCGTGACAGCCAACTTCGTCTGCGCCTCTGTGGCAGTGGCGCGCATTGCAAAAGTTCACAAGAAAATTTACACGGTCCAATTGCTTCGTCACTTTTCTAGTCTCGAACAGACTTTTTTTTAGAAAAATTGGCCTATTTCTAATCATAATTATAAAAATGACAACGTATCCTGTGCATACACAGCCTTTCCATGTACACACCGTGCACACCAACTAACAAAAGTCACGAAAAATTCTGGAAAAAATTGTAGATGTACTTTATAGATTACTCTACCTATATATAAAATTGTAGGTTCAAATTCATTATATATCGAGAGTTACAAAAAGAGAAAATTCTGACAAATTTGAAGTATAAGTCATATTTTTGACAATAAAAGCGTCTGTGCTTCCGATATGAGCACATCACAAATAGGTACCGAACTATGGGATCTCGGTAGCTACAGTTTTTTATGGTAAAAGATAAAGCTATTTTTGTAATTATATTCAGACGAGAATAGATTTATAAAAAAATTGTAAAACGGTAGAAAAAGGGATGATTCCCATGCTACAGTGCCCATTCTTGCTTCCCCTGCATGAATACGTGGCACGATTCTGCAACCCGAATTAATTGATTACGTGTTCTCCTGAAAAAAATGATCTCTCCAGTCTGTACCACCTAATACAGTACAGTACCCTCCCACTACGGTGATCACCGTGCCCACGCCGGCGATCGGATAGGCTCGACCGGAGTACGCGGTTGGCACGGTGCACTGCAGGTGCACACGCATGCATACCGTACACGTCCTCGTTATATAATGTAAAGATGATAACTATTTAAATATTTCTGTAGGTTGTTGTAAGATAAAATAAAATACAACTTCTATAATAAATAATATTTTAAAATTATCTCTGTAAAATCTCAATTTTTAATTATAGCATAAAAATATGCTTATTATAAATAATAATTCATATATAGTTATCTTATGCTGTCTATATAATCTTCTGTCCCAAAAAACCACTACTCTCCCTCCTCTCTCTCCCTCGCATCATCAAAAGTATTATAAGAAGAACCTTGTAGAGGACTAAGGACAGTCCTAACCCATAGTTTTCATAAGCAGTGTCTAAAGGAGAGAGGAAGCAATAAACCAATGCATAGTTTTCCAACCCATAGTTTCCATAAGCAGTGTCTAGAGGAGAGAGAGTGCAATAAACCAATGCATGCACCATAAATACAGCTTGGTAAGCGCGCAGAAACGTCCAACCTCGATTTTGCTCGTTTCTTACGTCTTGGTACCCACGCCGACCCAGTTTCTTGCATGAGACACGGTTTCTTCGTTTTTCCTTCTCTCCCTTCCTTAATTCCTATGCCATATTAGAATTTTGCTTAGTTGGCAGCGTAATTAATTCTGTGGACACGAACTGAGATGAAGGGTTGGGACTGCCCTAATATCACAGCACTATACATACATACATACATACATACATACAGTAAAGTTATAAGTACACGTGGCTAACCGCGGTCCGGTGGTCTTGGCAAACATGTGGTCCGACCCAAACGGGCATATACCACACACGTGTCCCGGCCGTGAGCTAGTTCTGGCGCGCCGATCTCCTCCAAAATCCAAATCGCTACCCCTGTCAGATAGATTGGCACGGATCACGCACCGCCGTCGGAGTCTGCGAAGAAATTATTTCAGCGGGACGCCGAGCGAGACAAGCAGGCAGGAAGATGCACAAGGTTTTGCCGGCTGGACAAGTGAAGTGCTTTATCTATACGCGCGCGCGTAGCTCCGAGGGATGGATGTCTGAACGTTTAACCGGCCTGGAGAATACAGATCTCTTCCAAAACGACTACGATGGAAAAAGATAGAAACTAAGGGAGCTTCAGTTTCTAGCGTCTTTGTATCGAGTTGCGTAGGTTCGTTTTTTCCTCCTTTTCGTCTCTGATGGGTTATCTCAGTAGCATTCATGCGGACTGGTTAAAGCTTGGGACCTAGCTTGTTAGTGAGAAAACCAGTGACGAAAACAACATGGAAACAGGCTCGCACTATCGAAATCGTGATTTTCAAATGATTTTTTTATTGTCAATTATTGGCAAAGATCTGTTAAAAATCGTCATAAACCGAAGGGTAGCGAAATCAAATTTTTTGAAAAAAATCTACCGATTATCAAACGATTTTGATCGCAAACTAACCGACTTTCGAACGTTTCTGAGATCCCATTTTTTGAGCGATTTTCACTCGATTTTCATCGATTATCGAGCAATTTTAACCGATTATCAACCGGTTTACGTCACATAAATCTTTTATTTTTTATTTTGATTGGTTTCAAATGCGGAGCCAGCTCGATATGGCATTGACGATATTGTGAATCCTGCGTGAAAACGTGTGATCATCTTAAGTGAGATTCGCCGTTGTATAAAATGAGGAATTGTGATTATTTTAAGTGAAGATTCGTGCCATTGTTAGAAACTTTCCACCTCCCTGTCTTCATGGTTCCCACCATCGTCGTTGGTTATCCCCATCGCGGCAGATGGCGGCACAATTAAGTGCTGATCTCCTTCTCATCCGTCATCTATCATCTCATCATCATCCCATGATCAATGACCTGATGTGGCAAGAATTAGTACAATAATAATGTCTACTACTTACTCCAACTCGCATCTATATTATCTAAAATAAACAATAAAACCAGTTTATATAATAACTGTCTCTAAAGGTCGTCTCAATATACTGTGTAATATCTATCTCTTCTCTCTTATATATAACAAATTTATTTTGTTTTCTGTGCCGTGCTGGCTCTGACATAAGAACTGGTTCTCTTTTTTCTCTTTTTTCCTCATCCTTTCATATAAAACAAAACTAATATATACAAATTTAAAAGTAAACTAAAATAATTTTATTTTACATACCCTGACAATACCACCCTAGCCTCTAAGCGAGAAACAGCCTCGAGGGTCGAGGCTCTAACTCAGAGCTCACAACGGAACAAGAGCTGTAAATATGTAGTGTACACTAGTCATGATGTTGTTCCAAAGGTGATAGCGCCACAACTCTTATTAAGGTTTGTTCCTAAGATGCTATGTCCAATGGTTAGCCGATATGCAAGTGAACGGCTGGGAAGTGCAGAAAATTGACAATCAAAGCGTTAGACCTCAACAAAGTTGTTACATGGCAAACGTACAAATCTTCCCTTTTGTCGGCGTACTTTACGCTGGGGTGCCCTCTCCGCCACGGTCAAGAGGGGCTACGAGTGCCGAAGCGTGGCAGCTTGGCGAGTAGGCGGGCGACCGAGCTGCGTGGTAACTTGGCGAGCAGACGGGCGACCAGGCCCCGACGCTAGGCGACAGGCTTTTAAGGGAGCTCCAGTGCATAGGAGTGAGGGGGGACGGGGTAAGGACCCAGAGAGAGTGAGAATTAAGCAAACGGTGTATTCTACTCAAAGCACAATATTAACAAGAGCTCAAGCAGGACGTAAGGCTGTTACCCGCATCGGGGGGCCCGAACCTGGGTAATATAGGCGTGTTCTTGAATTTATGTCCGTGTGGATACCTCGGGAGAACCTGTAGGCGGTCCAGCTACGAAGAGCCCCTCTATCGAATCCCGAACTCCGTCCAGGCAGAAAACTATCGGCGAAATACGCCGACAGTGGCGCGCCAGGTAGGGGGTAGTAATTGGCTCACCCTTTCGTTTCTCCAGCGGATCTTGGTCGTCCATCTAGGAGGATCCTGCTTCTGGTAATGGCGGGTTCGCGTTCTCTGCGAGAAGAGCCGGCGGAGGTTAGCAGCGCCTGCAACGCGTCCCGGCATTTCCGTCAGGCGGGGGACTGTCTCACGCCTTCCCTGGAGGGGGCGGTAATATCCTCCCGGCAGTAACAGAGCTGCCGGTTTGGCGATGGCTAGCCATGGAAGAAGCCACTCCGGTCCAAAACCTGCATGCCGTCCGTCTCCTCTTAGACCACCCCCCGGTGGAATTTGCGGGAGACACCCCAGCCACGCCGTGGTTGCGGGACATCGCTTGCCTGATAGACGCGGCCCAGCTCCATGTGGGAGCGTCTGATCAGCCGGGTACCTTTGGTACTCTGTGATCAGGATTGCGTGCGGATCGCACCCAAGCTTCCAGCCATCCGAGCGGGAAGCGCTCTGGCTAGGAGGGCCAGAGCAAGGGAAAAGGGTATACAGGACGCAGACCCCGTTTACGCGAGGGGGGGGGCGTACGGCAGCCGACGTATCGCCTCGCATGCGCCTCGGGCACAGGAGGGTCGTGAGGATCTGAGGACTCATTTGGAGAAGCGTCACCGGCCACGCGACGATGATTTGCGCGATATATTGCAGCGCCGTCGCGCGCAGGGGTAAGGCCGCGATAGGCGGATGACTCCTGGTGACGACAGCGCCTCCCACGACTCCTACCCTCAGGGTGAGAGGAGGAGGCCCTCTCCGAATCCTTTGGGAGTCAAGGTCCGCGTTCCCTGGCACGGTCTCCAGGCCGGAGTTCAGGTGGGTGGCGTGGCTCCCCCTACCGCGTTAGGTGCCAAGCGTTCTCATCGTTTTCTACATTCTGCTTTG
Organism: Guadua angustifolia; assembly: GCA_036346375.1. Lineage (NCBI taxonomy): Eukaryota > Viridiplantae > Streptophyta > Magnoliopsida > Poales > Poaceae > Guadua > Guadua angustifolia. The sequence goes on from CM070505.1 coordinate 8,530,959, forward strand.
TTATTTTCTTCTGTATTAGCCATATAGTCCATACCTTCATTTTGTTTGTACCAATAGTAATCATCACTGTTTTGATTTTTTTCTTAATTATTCAAACTTATGCCGCGCTGCCCTGTTTTCAGTTAGAAAACACGAACAAGCTGCATGTCAGAATGGCGACAGTGACTTACTTCCATAATTTTTCTTTTCAACTTATTACTTTTCTAATTTTTTATTTGTATCTTTCCTCATTGTCACTATATTGTTTGGCGACGTATTTATGTCGCTATTTTAAAAGGCGACAGAGTTCTTTCGCATTTCAAGTGGTGACAGAATTCAATTGTGAATTCAAACGACGACATATTTACTACAGAAATCTGTCGCCTTCTCAAATAGCGACATGTCGATGTTTCGTATAACCGACAAGTAAATTTGTAAGTCAAGGGGCCACGCGTTTCCTCTCCTTGATGGTTGACTCAGGGAGCCCAGGATGTATACTGGTTCAGGCCGAATATCCCTACGTCCAGTTCGTGATGGTGGTTTTTATTGCTCAGGGTGCAGTGGACTACAAGGGGATTACAAGCGAGGGCTAGGGATAGGCCCTTAGCACTCGTCCGAGCGGGAGAGCTCGAGGATATTCGTTTGTGTGTTTGACTTGCTGGAGATCGGATGTGTTTGCTCAGGTTGGAGGGGTTGAACGCCAAGCGGAACGCCCTTCCCTGGGGCCCTGCCCCCCTTTATATAGGCGAAGGGGGCAGGTTACACGGGAGTTTGAAGAAAAATGGTTGAGACATGCTACACCCAGGAGTCCCGGTCTTCGGTCCTGATGACTGTCGATTGACGGGCCCCTGCTCATCCCACGCCTGGTTTGGTAGATACAGCAGGAGGCATTCCGTCGGGAAGGGGCGACTCGCCTCCGAGTGCTGTCGAGATGCTTGACGTCTTCATCTTCGCGCTCTCTGCCGCCTCGGGAGAGCGCGTCCCTCCATCAGGCTCGACGGGGTGAAGGGATCGGCGCTGACTTAGCGGCCCCGCCACCTTGGGAAGGAGCCACCGCCCAAAGATGGCTGTCGTGTCCACGGGCGGTGGACCGCTTGAGGCCAACCGGTGACGTGGCGAGGTCGTTGAGTCGGCTCGTTGGGGATTCGACCGAGGTCGCCTGAACTGCGGGCGCCCGACTTGGCGGCGAGGTCGGGGCCTGCGGGGGCGTCCGACCAGTGGCGAGGTCGGGGCCTGCGGGGGCGTCCGACCAGTGGCGAGGTCGGACCGCCCCTAGTGGGCCTGACCAAGGCCGAGGGTTCTTCGTGGCTCCTCGAGGCCTAGAGCTGAGCTTAAAACGGATCATCTGGTGTTCCAGCCAATATTTAGGGATAATCTCATCTGTGAGTGACGGAGACTTTAGTGATACCCCCTTCAGCACTCTATGTCGCCCGATCTTGCCGCTATGTTCGTATGATTGAGAGATATACGATCTTAAAATAGATGTATACCTTGCTGTGGGGTACCCCCGGTATAAGTATTCGTCACGACAAAAAGACTATGTGGCGTCCACATAATTAAATCTCCGTTCTGAATGGCGATGAAACTCTGTAGCTATTTAGAACGGCGACAATAATATACTTTTGTTTTTTTTTCTTACAATTTTTGTATTTTTTACTCTTGTGTGTTATTTTAAAAAATTCCATCTTTTCGTTGTTGTCTTTTTTATCTGAAAATTTCGCTGGCTACTTTTTTTAACAAAAAAAAAGGAATTAAAAAACAGCCATGGCAGGGCATGTTGTCACGCTGCCCTACTGCAGTATAGCCATTTGCCGTACAATCTTGCCGCAAGATGATGGCGTGCCAACGGACCGTTGTATTTCGCAAAATCTCTCTCCCACTCTGCGGCAGCTCAATTGCAGCACTCCCATTCCGCGTCATAAGGCTATTTCTGTAATTACTCAGACCGAGAGCTAAAAATGAAAAATAAAATAAAATCATAGCAGCCATATAATACAAGTTTTTCTAATCCCTACTCCCCCATTATTGATGTGCGAGAGAGATAACCCTGCTGCGCGTCAGCCAGTGGGGTCTACGCGGCAGTGGCGAACCAACCAAACCCCATCGCAGTACGCCAGTACTTGCCTTTCTTTGCCGCTGGCTAGGTAGTAGAGCTAGCTAGCAGCTATCCTAGCCTGTGCAGATGCAGGCAGGATTTGAGTTGACACATGACAGACAGACAGGGTGCCGAGCCGTTACGCAGTTGCCCATTTCTGTTAAGCCCTGAGCCGGCACATACCACTAGCGCTAGTAGTCGCAGACTAGTAGAAGAAGCCTTTAAGCACTCGCTAGCTAGTAGCTACTAGCTATAGGGTGATGGGGGAGTGCCGGACTGCCGGGCGATGGCAGAGGAAGAGAGGCGGGGCAGTCAAAGATTCGGTCTCGTGTTTTGGGGGTTGGAGTTCGCTGATGCGGGAGTGCGACTAGGGGATGGCCCCCCGCCGGTGTCCCTTCGCACCTGCCCTACGCCTGCACTGCCTCTGCCGCCGCTGCTGCTGCGCGCACCTGCAGCTCCGCTGCGCTGCACTGCGTGCCCCCGTCAGCTCATGTCCTCCGCTGTCCGATCATCAGACTCCCTCTCTCTCTCTCTCTCTCTCTCTCTCTCTCTATCTACCTCCTCTCGTCCATGCAAACTTTTCAGCACCTCCGTCCTCTTTTATGTCTCTTGGGCCCTTGGCAATTGGCATCATCCGGGTCGGACGGACTGCTTCATTCATGACGGTTAAATGCTCTGTGCGCCTTGTGTTTGACATACTAGTTTGACCTACCAGCCCTGTACTGACCCGATGGGTTTGTTCCTAAGCAGATGCACATACACAAAGCTAGTTGGCCTAAGACTATCACCAGCGGTTTTCCTTTCCAGAATTCCTTCCCATCCCCTGACGTGAATCTCTTCCTAGAATCGCATCCCTTCTCAGCATACATCTCCAACAGCATCCCTTCCAGATTCCTTTCCCATCCATTCATCCATATTTTAAGCGTATACATTAACCGCCAAAGTTTGTATCATATTTTATACGAGAGTGTATTTCACGTGTTTATGATGTATTCCGTACATTTTTCGAACGTAAAAAATGTTTTTGTAATATCGTAGTGGTTGCGTAATATAAAAAAAAGCTATTTGCATTATTGTTAAAAAAATAGTACATACATAATTTTAACGTGTTGTTTATCGACAAAAAGCAAAGATGTGCAGAGGTTCTTGTCCCGAAGGAGTCATTACTCGCCACAACCGCTTTGTCTCGCAATGAGTCATCAATTGCACACAAATGGCTTGTCTCGCAATGAGTCACTTCTTCTCCCCTTCCATGAGAAGCTACTTCCAACATCCTCCATAAAAAGGGGAGGCAGGGTGAACAAATACCATCAACACAACATTGGCTTTGAAGGAGGTTTTGTGTAGTTCTGACTTCATCTCATTTGAGAGCTAGCAACAAGCATGAGTTGGTTTCGTGGTGGTCCGAGCATTTCTCGGCGTGCTCATCAACTTATGGTGCTGGAGGAAGAGGACGATGTGCTTGTTGCTATTGCCATTGAGGAGGAGGAGGTAGCAGCACAACAGAGCGTCCCACGGTGGGGGGGCTTAGTCCCTGGCCGAGCGGTGGTGAACCGAGGACACCTTGAGGGTGCGGCGAGGCTATACAACGACTACTTTTCCGACACGCCTGTGTACGGTCACGCACTCTTCAGGCGTAGGTATGTGAGAGTTCGTGCTTTCCGGCTATGACCCCTGTTATTTTACTAATTTGTGCTATGGTCTTGCAGGTTCCGGATGAGCAGAAAACTATTCGTTAAGATTGCAAGTGCCGTCGAGGCCCGTGATGAATGGTTCCAACAGAAGAGAGATGTTGCCGGAAGGCTCGGCTTATCTGCTCTTCAAAAGATGACCGCTGCAATCCGTCAGTTAGCGTACGGTACCTCTGCCGATGCTACTGACGAGTATGTTCGTATAGGAGCCAGCACTGCCGTTGAGGCCCTAAAGAGGTTTGTTAGTGCAGTAGTCAATATATACAAAGATGAGTACCTCCGAGCCCCTACTCAGGCAGACACAGATCGTCTGCTTGCCGTCGGGGCGATGCGAGGATTTCCGGGAATGGTGGGAAGCATTGACTGTATGCACTGGGTATGGAAGAATTGCCCGAAGGCACTGCAAGGCCAATTTACAGGGCATATTCGCAAACCCACAGTAGTTTTGGAGGCCGTGGCCTCATACGATCTTTGGATCTGGCATGCCTTCTTCGGTATGCCAGGTAGCCTCAATGACATAAATGTTCTGCATAGATCTAACGCTCGTCGGTGTTAACCGATGGCGAGAGCTCCGATGTCAACTACACCATCAACGGCAACACGTACACTACGGGGTATTACCTTGCCGACGGTATTTACCCAGAGTGGGCGACATTTGTTAAACCAATACAGGCGGCCCGAGGGAACAAGCGGCTCCATTTCGGCAATGTGCAAGCTTCAGTGCGCATGGATGTCGAGCGAGCTTTCGGTGTCCTTCAAGCTCGATTTGCAATTGTGAAAGTGCCTGCCAAAATGTGGGACGATTCGACCCTACACGACATAATGACTGCTTGTATCATCATGCACAACATGATTATTGAGGACGAGAGGGACGGTCGCCCACAAGAGTTCATATATGACTTCATGGATAACCCAGTTGCAATATCAAGGCCGTCTAGTCCGTCTATCCACCATTTCATCGAGGCAACACAGGCGATCCGTGATAGGAACAAACATCGCCAGCTTATGAACGACCTTGTGGAGCACCTTTGGTCCATTCATGGTGGGGACTAGGCCTCTATATGTCAGTGCCTTCTCTAGTTTGATGTACACGTTAATCTAGCTGTTTCAGGCCTTTAAGTTGTATTTCTGTACGCATGTTGTGTTGAAATAAATCATCGCCACGCATTGTCCAAGTATCAGAGTGCACAACACAATGATGAGAACAAAAAAATTAGAAAGTAACAGAATCCATAATAAGTAGTGCCATTAACGTAGTCCATAACAAGTAGTGCAAGTAACGTAGTCCAAAGCACATACTGAAAGTAACACAGTCCAAAACACATACTGAAAGTTATTACAGTCCATAGCACATTACAGTCCATAGTCCATAATACATACTGAAAGTTATTACAGTCCATAGCACATACTGAAAGTAACACAGTCCAAAACACATAGACATGGCGAACAGTCCAACCCAACTGTTCGCATCATCACGGCCCGTACCTACTGGCTATAATCTCCTCCTTGCGACGCGTGAAGTACTGCCGAGAAGCCTCATCCATGCCGCTGAGATCCATCGCCATTATCTTGTCCTCCTCTGCACGCTCCAAGATGGAGACCTCTCGATCCCATATATCCGCTAGTTTGGCCTTCATTGGCGATCGTTCCAGATGATCTGTATACATCCCGGTCCCCATGCCGACCGACGACGTGCTGCCTGATGCACCCCGTGCTCGAGCCTTCCTAGCGACATCACGCCCAATCGGCCTAGGCTGCTGAGGAGCACCACCGGACTCCGATCGTGTGTGCGACAGACTAGAATGTCTGTCTGAGGAGTAGCGGAGTAGAGCGCGGCCGGGCCACATCCTGTGCCTTCTTTCGCTTCCATCTAGGTAAGCGCACCACTTCAGTGCTTACTCATAGTGGACCAAAGGTGCATATAAGCGTAGGACCTTCCCTCAATTTCTTGAACATCTTCATCGCCATGCCAATCTTGCAATGGTGAAGTAAAGGAATGCGTAAGTGCAAATAAAGGGAAAACACAATTGCGAAATTTTAAATGCAAGTAATGTGTCTTACTTACCCTATCATCGACAGTACTGCCGCTGGGGTGAATATTCTCCACCTTCTGCATGTAACCTGCAAATTTGCTTGACTTGGCACTTATGGTTTGCCAGTGATTGATTATAGCCTTCTGAGATCTCGTAGTCCAGTTTCCAACATGATTATCTTCACAGTACTTAACAATTTTCGCCCAATAGCTCGCTGCAGATTGCTCTGTCCCCACAATAGAGTCTTGGCTAACATTAAGCCATGCCGATAGTAGCAGGTCTTCCTCCTCTGCTTTCCAGTTTTTCCTCCCAGTCTTGTTTACGGTTTTCTTGTTCTTACCCTTTTGTGAGGTCCTCTCCCCCGTGGAGGAGTCACCCCAACCGGGTGAGAAGGATGGCATCGGGGACTCGACCAATGGATCCATACCCCTAGGATAATTGCAGTCCATGTTATCACCTCCATCATTGAGCATACTCTGCAGAAATGGATCCATGATATCCCTGTTGTCACATTCCGGCACGAACATTAGATAACAATAGACAGGACACAAAACATAAGACATGTCAAGTTCTCACATTTCACCATAGCATTAGATAACAATAGACAGGACAGAGAACATTACACATGGCAAGCTGTCCCAGTCCATCATCACATTACATAATAGTACGGAGCACATAAAACCAGAACCAGACAAATATCTTACCAGCATTTCATATGTACTATTCTGATATGCATATGAAAACTAGAACCAGACATACATCCTTCTATTTCAGATTCAGCTTACCAGTTAGAGATTCAGTGTGACATATGCATATATACTCGAAGCATGAATTTCATATATACTCGGAGCATGACATTCAGTACGAGATATATGTGCAGTCAGCATGAATTTCATATATAACTTCCCAGAAATTAGCATGAATTAAGAATTTAAGCATGAATTCGGGTAGCATGAATGCTGGTAAGCACTAATTCTGGTAAGCAGGAATTCTGGTAGTCGTTGTATAATATATGCAAATATAATCCACGCATGAATTTCATATATACTCGGAGCATTAATTACCACTAAGCATCTGCCTTGATGTAAATATGAAATTCATCCTGACTATCCCCAGCGTGACATTCAGTATGTATCAAAGTCATACTACCAGAATTCATGCTTTACCAGAATTCATGCTAAATTCTGCATGACATTTATGCTTACCACATTTATGCATGAGAATTCATGCTTACCAGCATGAGATTTATACTCCAAGCATATATACTCTAAGCATGAGATATCTACCTTACCAGTACGAGATTCATACCTTATCAAAATGATATACTGCTCCAAGCTTTTGGTTCGGTTAAGCTACCTTATGAAAATGCTGAGTGCACATATCCAGCATTTTCATCATGGCCAAGATTTTCGTTGGGTTAAGGTACGAGACAAATTGTGGTAAGCTACCTTATCTCAGCAGTCACCATGCCTTGTCAAGAATTCAATATACCGTATGAGATTGCATATGACAATCCTTACCAGAATTTGATATATGCTCCAAGCAAATATAACCAGAACGACACATTCAGCATATATTACCAGCACGACACATCCACAATTTCATATATACATTCAGTATGACAAGTTCATACATATCGAAGAATTTGATATATACATTCAGTATGGCATTCCTTAGCAGAACGGCACATCTAGAATTTGACAACTATGCATTCAGTATGAGATTCCTATGTCAAACTGAAATCTCTATATACGAGTACCAGAAATGGAGATATAATCCAACCATGTATGAAATCAGAAACTAAACTATATGTCAAACTGAAATCTCCAACTTCACGTGAAGTCTGACACTATCAAATTTCCAACAACTTCAAGTTTAAATTCGAAATTAACTGAACAAGCTTCAGTATTCCGAAGAAGGTCAGAAGCTACCAGATCGACGCTAGCAGATCGACCGATCGAAGCACTACCAGATCGAAGCTACCGGACGGGACGGGGGGCGCCGAGAACCCTAAATCGACACTACATCGGAGCACGGCCGTCCAGCATTGCCACAAAAATCTGGTCGGCATCATCCAACCATCCAAAATGTCGGGGAAATTTGGGGAAAGCATACCTCGCGTCCACGCGACGTAGGTCTCCGAGCTCGTCGGTGAAGATGCCCAGCGCCTCCTCTTGAAGAACGCGGCGTTGCTGCCGCCTTCCACCGCCGTTGTTGTCGCCGACTCCACGCCTCGGCCCCGTTCGCGCCGCTCGTGAACTCTTCCGCCTCGGTACAAGACGGCCCTCCAACGGCTCGTCGAGTGGACGGGAGACGAGAGAGGGTCTTGACCGATCGGGATTCTCTCTTTTCACCAGTCCGCGCAGGAGCCCGGAGGGGATGCCGCTGGAGACCTGCTCGCCATCCCGTCGCGCTCTTTTTCCCATCGTGACGGGACGGGAACCGGGACGGGAGGCCGCTAGTCATAGTCTAACTGCGTATCTAAAAGCTCTTCTAGTACCATGTATATTATGGTTACCGAGTGTGAACGTGTTGACCAGGTCGAGTTGGAATTAATTCTGAATTAATTCGGTAAAAAAAAATAAAGGAGCGTTGAGTTGAAGATATGATCTTTAGTATAATATTGCTTAGTTAGTTGAAGTACAATCAACTTGTAAGGGAGTTTATGTGTAGACTCTAGTATAAGTTTATGTGAAACGTGTTAACCAGGTGAGTTGGAATTAATTCTGAATTAATTCATTAGAAGAAATTAAAGAGGTGTTAAGTTAAAGGTATGGTCTTTAATATAATATTGCTTAGTTAGTTGGAGTACAATTAACTTATAAGGGAGCTTATGTATAGACTCTAGTATGAGTTGGCGGCAAGTCACGTGATAAAGTCGCGGTCGCGTGTTTGCCGTGTGACTTATGACTTGTGACGACACGCGATCGTGATCGAGACGTACTAATCGTACTTAATCTTTTGCCACGTGTACCGGCTATACCACCTCACCTTATACCTCGACTGCTGACGTAGTGCCGCGGACTTAGGAAGACGCACGTTTTCTTGTGGTTAGTCCGTTTGCCCACATTGCGAGATTCCAACGGATGGTTCCTGAAATCGTGGTAGTTCGGTTGATAGTTGTAAGTTCAACCTTCATTAGTTATGGTTTTGGTGTTAATGACAAATCTAATATTGCGATTATCCATTTAATGTGATTTTGTTATTAATGACAAATCTTATATTGAGACTAACTTGTTTATTTAGAATATCTTTGTTTAGTCTCATCGTATTGAAAAATGGAAAACCCGAGGTATGTATACATATTCATTATAGTATTAATTACATACTTTGGATTCAAGTTAAAGTATGAATGTCCCCGTTATATTAACCACAAAATGTGCATTATGTTTCTCAATCCACATATTACATGGATGCACATATCTAGGGGGAGTTTGTAGTTTAACTTGAAAGTATCTTTGTATTGATCGATTCGTTATTGACACATATAAGGATCAAGACAAAGAAACTAAATCCTTGAGTATATATTTGAATTGCCTAGTTATAAGTATACTCGTGGAAATATAGGATATGCTCCAATACAATCAAATTGAATATGTGCATATTATATCCAAGTCAATCATACTTATGCACATATACATGTGGAGTGTATTCTATAGTTGATGATTTAGAGTAATGATCATTTCCATACAATTTACATATAATGGATCATTACTTTCCATCAACATGAGTATATGAAAACTTGTGTAGTTAATATATACTCATATCAATTTAAATGATAATTTAAATTGAGTTCATTTGTCTTAATTAATTATTAACGAACACTTCATCATGTGTTGATGGTGCTCCGTGATTAATTGAGGACAAATGAATAGTTCTTAAGTATAATTAAGCATGTGTTGCATTATTATACTTAAGACACATTTACAATCATTTCAATTGATTTAGGTTGTGCTCAATTGATCTAGAGGCATCCATTATGTGTTAATGGAGTGCAAGAGATAATTGAGACAACCATGCATCTTGGACTAACTATTTGTATGAGTTGTGATTGAGTTAGGTCCAAAGATGGATGAGATGATGAGAACGGGACAAGGACGGCATCATGAGTTGATGGGCGTCAAGAATGGATCACGAAGATAAAGAAGGGTAACGATCCTGGGAGTATCAAAGCGATGATCATAAAGACCCCAAAGGGATTGCTTGTCTTGTGGCGAAGGTATAATTAGATAGGCTAAGGACTTTGTAGTCTTTGAGTCTAAGGTTTTAATCGCCGTGCTATTAAGAGGGGTCGTTCCCTTTGCTTGAGCTTCATCATGTGTTGGTGATCTCAATCCGCGTTCACTCAAGCTCAACCATTTGGATTTGGTTTTTGCATATGGGTTAACCATTTGGCATGTGTTGCGAATGGGTTAAACTTATGCTTGGTTGCATTTGGTTTTCGCATAATGCTTTGATTTGCATGTGTTGCAAGAAGTGATAAGCTAGTGCGTTGGCTTTTACGTGAAGTTCACTTTTGCATGTGTTGCATTAGTTGAGGCTTCATGTTTTGGTTCCGTTACAAAACATCTTTCAAAAACCGTGTGGTTGCTTGGAGCTAAGTTTTGCACGTGTTGCAAAAGGAGAGAGCTCAAGTAAGATTTGGTGTTTGTGTGTTTGTATGGAGCTAGAGGCTTGCATGTGTTGCAAGTAAAGAGCTCATACGTGTGGTTTTGGTTTTAGTCGAAGTTTGATTTGTGGTTGTATTGAACTAGAGAATTGCATGTGTTGCAATTAGAGAGTTCATGCACCTTGATTTGATGTTGCTTCGAGCTAGACTTTTGCATGTGTTGCAAAGAGTAGTGCTCAAGCATGAAATGTGTTTATTGCGTTATTTGCAAGTTCGTTGTGCGAATAAACTGAGGTTTATGAGTCCGGAATTCCGAGAGCATGTGAGTGGGGCTTGCAACGGGTGTTGGCAAGTTGACCGGGTCTTGTGTTGACCTTCATATGGCTAGGGGAATTAATCTCATAAACTCGAGTTTGATTTGCTTAATACGTTTTGCAAATGGGCTTTGAGTTGATTGCGAAATGTGTTTTTGCAATTTGGTTGAAATTCTTTGAGCATGGGCTAAGCTGGTGCAAATGTGTTTTGCACGTGTGTATGATCATGTGTTGATCATCTTTATGGCTCAAAGAATGGTGTTTGGATTTTCGGAGAGAAAGTTTTCAAAGGAACCGAAGTCTGTCAGTAATGGGCGGTGTGACCTGCCTTCGGGCGGTCGGACCGCCCTGTCCGGCGGGACGGGCCGGGCGGACCGGCCGGGGGCGTCTGACCGCCCTCGTCTTGATGTGATCTTCCCAGAGGAGGAGGTTCCGGCTGCTGCCGAGCGGTGCGACCGGACCGCCGGTCCAACCGGACGCCACGCGGTGCGTTTTCTCCAGAGAAGTAGTTTTTCGTTCCGTTCTCGCGTTTGCATGGGCGGTGCGACCGGGCTATGGTCGGTGTGACCGACCGCACGGTGTGACCGGCCGATGAGCGGTCCAACCGGCCATGCAACGGTCAGAATTCCGACCGTTGGTCTGTGAGGACCGGTCGGACCGGGTGAGGTCCGGTCGGACCGGATTTTCTCTGCTTTTGCCCGTTTCGCCCCCAAACGGCTAGTTTTCTTGTGGGGGCTATAAATACACCCCTTGGGGGGATTGGGCAGGTTGTTGGCTGTGTGTGGGAGTGTTTTGCATGTGTTGCTCTTTTCGCCTCTTGAGCATAAGAGTGAGCTAATTGCATGTGTTGCAATTAGGAGTGGTTTGAGTGAGCTGTTGTGCATGTGTTGCACTTGAGTGAGGTCCTTGTGCATGTGTTGCACTTGGTGATCGCCGGAGCGCATTCGTTGTGCTCGGTGAAGTTCAAGCGGAGGAGCGGCTTGTTACTCTTGGAGGTTGCCGACTCCTAGACGGCGTAGGCGTCGTGCGCGGGAGCTCTCAAGGTGTGAGAAGCCCCGGCAAGTTTGTGAAGGTTCGGGTTGAGCCTACGCGAAAGCGTGAAAAACCACGACTAGTGGAAAGAGGCGGGTGCTCGAGCGGGAGCCGGTCCAAGTGTGGGCTTGCCTCAACGTGGACTAGGGGAGACCGGCAAGTCTCCGAACACCACGGAAAAACAACGGTTGTCCCTTGTCTCTTTACATTCAAGTATTTACCTTTTGCATATTATTGATTGCTTGAATGAGAATTGCTTAGTATTAATTGTTTGATCAATTTAGCAATTCTTGTGTAGAGACATAATTTAGTTAGTGCACTAGTAAGCCTAGTTGATTTAGGCCTTCATTGTCAAAACCTAGTTTATCGCTTCCGCATATATGTTTGATTAGGTTTTGACATAGGGGTTGATTAGAGCGAATTGTTTAGTGAGCGATCGAATTTCATAAAACGCCTATTCACCCCCCCTCTAGGCGCATCCTCGACCCTACAATAGTACGCGAGGCGGTTTTGGGTTCACATTTTCTTAAGGGAGATGTCCCTGTTTGTGAGTAGGTACACGATAGAAATCAATGTCGTTCTCTCCCGCGAACTGTGCTTCCTCCAATTCTTGCTGCTTCCCGAATCATCCGATCTCGTCGCTTGTCGTGCAACAAGCATGAGGGAGAGCAGCGTCCTTGATCCGACGCCGGCCACTTGATGCTTTGCATGGAAAACCGGCGATCAAGTTTTTGAGAAGCGCCGTTCTGCACGACTGCTCGTCTTCGTCGTCAATCATCGCATCGAGTCACTCCTTCGCTGCTTCCCGTTCTTCGTCAAGCCCACAGTGAGTGCTCAAGACTAAATAGTTCTTGGTCCAGGTGATTAGATCTGTTGAGGATGCATGTTGTTTTGATAGTTTTGTTTACATCTATATATCTTTTGTACCATCTAGCATGTGTAGACATGTTATCTTTACTAGTATGTTTTGTAAATCTACTGACTGTTAGTAACCATGTTGTAGACGCAAAGTTTACCTTCATGTTCTTATTGCGTATCTTTGGAATTAAATTAATATTATACCATGTTAATTTTCCAACAGATCAGAGATTGGTGACCTTGCTCTGGTAGAGTGATCACTTTTTCAAGCCTATGTAATCTCATTTTTTTTAAAAAAAAATAGCGCTCTCTCAAGTGAAAAATATAAATCTAACTTCCTTCCTCACCTACCACGCGTGGGGTGCACAGGAGCCATGTTGCTGCACTCGGGAAGCGGGCTAGCCTGCCGCAGGCACTAGGCGCGAGAGGATGTCGGGCGAGCACATGAGTAGTAGCATGCCGCGGCTATCGTGCGTGGTAGGTACCTTTTATAGTGAGAAGATGGTTAGATTTGTAATTTCGCTCGAGAGTGAGCTAGATTTAAAAAAAATTAGATAATAAAACTAGAAAATTAATCACTTCTAATATGAACTTTGTGTGATAGATGGCCTGTTTGGTAGAGCTCCAGATCCCAGCTCCACCTGAGATCTGAAACTTGTAGGCTAAAATAAAGTGAATTAAGTTTATATTTTTGATCTGAAATGTAAACAAGATGATATATCTAAACACTCTTAATGTACTCACATCTCCAGTTCCACAGATCTGATGGAGTTAGAAATACCCAGCTCTACCAGATCTACGGATCTAATAAAGCTGGAGCCCTACCAAACACACCCTAAACCATCTTCTGGCTTCTTAGATTGATCGGACGATCAGGCCTGTGGTGTCCCTCGGGCCGGCAAAGGTCCATCCCAAGTTCCCAACTCAAATCCATGCTTGTAAATTTCAGCTTTTCAAACCCACTAGTGATCTGTCTCAACTCGATCAATCGCTGGTGGTGGCAACTATGACCGCTTGATCTATCGTCGTGGTATTCACCTTTTGGCATATGATAATGGGGATTGCTAAGGGTACTCATTAAGTACTTTGAAGACCAAAGACAAGACCCCATCGCGGTTAGAGTTAAGGATTGGTTCTCTTGAGCCCTGAGTGTAAATGGATGTTGGGGAAGACGAGAGACCATCTCTTAATCTCTCTTAGGGTGTCTTTGGCAGAGCTTCTAACTTCAATTTCTTTATGAGAAGCTGAGGAGCTCTATCAAATAAGAAAAAATCAACCAGCTTTACATAGAAATCCAAGAAAGTGATTCATGTTTTTTGACTTGCAGTCTAGGAGCAAAAAAAATCTGCTCCCTACCTGATTCACAACCTTCCAGTTATGAATCTCCCCACTAAGTTCATAACTATTTCTCAAATAAAAATCACTTCCACCAGAGAATCGATTCCACAGAGAATTAGGAGGTGGAGCTGGAGAATCAGGATTTGGAGCTCTGCTAAACAGGCTCAGTTCTCTCTCTTTTTGTTTGTCACTCTCGTGTATCGGTAGCGAGGATGACGCCCATGTAGCTAGATGCATCCATGACGCTTATGCTTTATAAGGCAGGGTAGCCTTCTTCTTGGGCTTCTTTCTCATATACAGGGTTATCGGGCCTGGTACTGAAAGGATCGGGATGTCGCCTAGAGGGGGGTGAATAGGCGTTTCAAAAATTTAAATTTAAACCGCAGCGGAACTTAACAATTCGGAGTATCCGAAACAGGCTTCGGACTGTCCGAGTGATTCGAATAGTCCGAATGCTTCAGAGCACACAACTCCTAAAAGGTAGATCTAGGCTATTTGGAGAATATTTAATGCACCAAATGAAATTTGTTGGCCTAAAATACCTGCGGACGCTGAATAACTTCAAATATCCTTCACTCGAAGTAACTCACGATTTGAATCGTCAAGATTTGAATCAATCACAACAAGAGTGAAATAGGAATCCAAGAAACGAAGACAAACGCTCAAAGATTTTTCACCCGAAGTTCGGATCCTTGAGGGGATCCTACGTCTCCGTTGAGGCGGCACCAAGCTGGGGTCTCTTTCAACCCTAATCCTCCCGGTGTTGCACAAAGCACTCATCGATTTCACTTTTTGAATCCTTTCCTTTTCGGCGGTGGATCCAACCTTCACAAACTTGCGGAGGCTCACCACACTAAGCTTGAGAGCTCACCGGCAACTCCTAACCATCTAGGAGTCCTCAACCTCCAAGAGTAAAAGATTGACGATAAATCTACGTGAGAATGAGATCCGTGCTCAAGATGGCTCTATGACGCTTGAAGCTCACAATCTTGCTTCTCTCACTCCCTCTAACAAATCAAACCACAAAGCTCAAAGGAGAGGAGCAAGGGCTCAAGGAGGAAGAGCTAAGAGCAATAAATGAGTTTATGTGAAGTGTTAATGCTGGTTGGTGGAAGGGATGAGTATTTATAAGCCTCCAAAAACTAGCCGTTTTTGCTCAGTCTCGAGTCTGTTCGGACAGTCTGAAGATATGTTCGGATAGTCCGAATGAATTAAGTGAACTGAGACAGAGCGACCTAGCTCGGTTAGTTCGAACATTAGTTCGGACAGTCCGAAGTGTTCGGATACTCCGAACAAATCTTTGGACAGTTCAAATAGAACTTAGCTCGAAAATGAAAATTTTCTAGTTTGACAGAGAGGGTCTACTCGGACATTCCGAATTGAGGCTCGGATACTCTGAATGAAAATGAGCAAAATACTTCTAAGACTTGATATTTTGACACTTTGACAACTAAGGATCCATCATTGAACACATAGAATCATTCTATAGCTATTTCTCGTCAAGTTCCTCTTTATAGTACGGCTATCCTTAGACTCAATAAAAAAATAAACTATATGCACATAATTAAGTAAAAAAAATGCCTTTTTCCGTTTTGTTTTGAGGGTGCTCCTTTGCTCTTTGACTTTATCACCGGATACAATATTCTGTTAACAACGCTTACAAATCTCATTAGTCACTTAATTCTGTTGTCATTATTCACCAAAATTCTTAAGGGGCCTAGATGCACTTTCAGGTACGGTCCGTGCTATAATATTGTGTTGGGTCGTGCCGTCTATCGTGTTCGATTGTCAAATCCGGTACGACCCGTGCTATAGTATCGTACCGCCCCGGTACAACCCATTTCATACCGGATTAGGCTTGGGACCAAGCCGTGTCGTCGTGCAAGCTGACCCAAAAAAACTCTGCCTAAGTGCCCACCTTTTGTTGCCTTCCTTATTCGACGATTTCTTAATCTGGATTTTATAGATATCTCATCGGTTGCTGAATCTATATAACCCCACCGTTTCTTGCTTCTCCTGCAGATGTGTTGAGCTTATCTGTTGAGAGGAGGTAATGGGCGACTTTTCTAATCTTGTCAATACGGCGCAGGAGCAAGTCACCGGTGGTGGGCGACGAGATAGACTGGCGGCACTACTCAAGCTCGCCGCGGTGGATGATGTTAATAGATTGAGCGAGGCGTTCGTAGGGGAGGTGAGGATGCGGTGGAGCTGGTTGATAGGGTGGGGCTATGGCATAGCCAGAGAAAGACGTACGAGCCACGCACGCTGTTGATGGTGTCACCACATACGGATGACGCCTATCTCTTCAATGCCTTTGCGCTCATAGGGTAGCAGGTGATGTATCTTTTGGTCGATCGATCGATCTCGAATTATGGCGTTACAAATTTATAATCTCAAGTATTGTGATGTTATTATTTAAGTTTATGAAATTAAAGATAATTTTAAGCTCGAGTTTGTAAACAGTTGATTGAAATTTGTATACTTCGATAAATTAATTTAAACATTTAATCATTGTACATTCAGAGTGAACATTATTATTCAGATAAGGTTAGTGCTCTTTGCAAATAAATTTTTTATCACAAATTGAATTTCTGTTGTATCGTATGGGCACATAGCTAATACTTAACAAATCAATACATTATAATATATCGTAATTTTTTTCTTTTAAAATTCCCATTGACTCCTCCACCAGTCTTTCCTGTTGTACGAAACGAAACAGCCAGAGCTGTAAAGCGGTAATTAACCGCGCTGGGCAAAAGGTAGGAGAAGCCAGTTTTTACCAGCACCTTTTTTACCGCCGCGGCCACGCGAGGCGCTGAGGCAGATGACGCAACATATTGCAGAGCCATTAGTTTGGCCAGTCAGCTAGGGCATGCATGCACGAGAGAGGTGAGAGAGATAGATGGCAATAGCATGTGTCTGCAGTGACTGTGTGCAGCGTGCATAGGCTGTAACCTGGCTGTAACTTTTGGTGCCACTAGTCCACGGTAAACAGCGGCACGCACGTCGTCGCGTGCATCGAGCGCATGCGACAAATTGAAATTTCCAAACGTCGCGGCTGGCCTTTGGGCTCGCGCCGCCGTGCCGCGGCCGTGGCCGTGGTCGGCCGCGGCGCGAGACGGGCGAGCCGTCCCATGGCGTCCTCCGTGCCGCCCCGTTCGGCGGACACGTGAGTACGTGTGACCTTGAGCTTTGTCGGTGTCCCTGTCCCCCGAGAAATCACTGCCAAACGAACTAGGAAAATTGAGCTCGGTGAATATCCTAACACGCATGGTTCGGATTGAGAACGGACGGGCAGACCGACAGAGGCCATTTTTTTTTCTTCTGTTTCTTTGGCCCAAATTCCACATGGACCCAGTGAGATGATTCCGTAACCGTTTAGGTTTCTCTAGACCGTGTTTTTTTTTTTTTGTGATTTCGGTGAGAATTGAACTAGGCCTTAATGCTACATTCAAGCTCTTGTGATCCGGTCATGTGTATCTCGCAAACACGGGTAAAAATTTCGTTGTTTTTATTAATAACCGACGAGTAGTTCAACACAGCATCTGCGGTTGTTTCAGTACTCCCAAAATCTTAGCCTGCTCACAAGTTGCTCCGGATTATATAGTCCTGTGCTCATAGTTCAAAATTTTGCTAAAATTTTTGAAAATTTCGGCCTGGAGCGAGATTCAA
Organism: Guadua angustifolia; assembly: GCA_036346375.1. Classification (NCBI taxonomy): domain Eukaryota; kingdom Viridiplantae; phylum Streptophyta; class Magnoliopsida; order Poales; family Poaceae; genus Guadua; species Guadua angustifolia. The sequence goes on from CM070505.1 coordinate 8,548,580, forward strand.
AATCCTGGCTAAATAAAAAAATAAATTGCTATATTGATTTTGGTGAATTTCGTCCAGTTTTGATTGTTTGGACTGAAATCGCTACAAAATTAATCGGATTTGATATTTTTAGGACAGATTATATGTGAAATTCGTTGAGTCTTCTTGTTAGTCGGGTGGTCTCTCGCCCGAGAGACTCGGGTTCGATTCACGGCGATGCATTTTTTATATAGTATATGATATACTCATAAGATTTACTACACATAACATAATAGCAAACAAGAGTGGGATTCAATCCCGCAACCTCCTGAGAACCCCCACAACAACACTGACCAACTCAACGATTTTCATCTCATGTCTTTACATTATGGTTAAATTTTTTTGTAGCATTGAGAGACCATTTTCATAGGGTTTAAATGGGCTAAAATTTCAGTTAATTTTTTCAAAATTTCGGTGATTTTGACCGTATTTCAAGTTTTTTGGACTGAATTTGAAATTTGTTTTTTATCTAGATTTTATCTAAAATTCTATAATAACGTTAAAATTTTGAATTTCGGTTGCTTCGAGATATAGACCGAAAACTAAATTTGAAACCTGTCTGCGCTTCAAAATTCCTGTGTTGACAAAGATTATTTATTAAACCCTGTACACATGTATACTACTACCACCCAGACATAAATACTCTTCGGACGTGCAGCCAGAAATAAATTAGACAGCCTAACAACTACACATACGATCAAACTTTATTTTTTCCTCTGGGTGGTGGTCATTGTTAAAGAATCAATCCCCAATTTTTTAATGTGCAGGTGTCCAAGTGTAGAAAGTTACAGAGCTTTTTTGGTAGGTGTGGTAAAAGTTGCCTGGTAAAAGTTTCAGCTTTAAAAACTTAACAAAAGAAAAAGAACGAGAAAAAACACTTGAAGAGTACTAGCACTCCCTTCTTAAACAACACTCCGAAACCAAAGAGCAAAGCAAACGAGGGGAGAGACGCAGAGACCAAAACCCCCTCTCACAACACCAAAACCCCAAGAAACCTCAAGTAAAACCCCTCTGCAGTCTGCACCCCCTCCCTTTACACCAACCTGTTCTAAAGCAAGAGCAGAGAGGAAGGAGAGACAGAGGAAGAAGCAGCGGTGAGTAGAGAAAGATAGAGAGAGGGGGGAAAGGGAAGGGATATAAACTTTCGAGAGGGCGATATTGGGATGCAGCAGCAACACCTGATGCAGATGAACCAGAGCATGATGGGGGGCTATGCTTCCCCTACCACTGTCACCACTGATCTCATTCAGCAGGTCATGATCCCCCAAATATCTCTTTTCCTCTTCTTTATCTCCATCTCTCTCTTTTGTTGGTTCCCTAATATTTTCTTGCTTATTGCTTTCGCGTTTTTCTTATTCTTGAATCATTTCTGTCTCGTTTTCTTTTCTTTTCTTTCTTTTTTGCTCCATCGGTTGGTTTGGAAGTTTATGAAAAATGTTTCTTCGTGGAAAGGCGACTATGTTTATAGTTTCCTTCCTTCCTTCGCTCATTTTTCTTTGTCCGTGTTTAGTTTTGGTCACTTTTGTGTGTCCATCGATTTGTTTCATGACAAAACTCGTTTGAAAACCCGGAATGCAGCAAAGTTTCTCTTTTTCTGTTTTTTTTTTTGCCTTGTTCATCCTATTTCTTGCCTCTCCGTTCTTCTCCGCTCTATTTTTACCTTTTCTTGTTCTTTTTAACTTGCTGCAGTTTCGTTTCGTTTTGAATACACACACTTTTCTCTGTTTTTTTTTTTAATTTGAGAGATTCCGGAATAGCTCTAGGGCACGTTCAGTTTGACCCTTCTTTTCTATTCTTCATGTTGATTTTTTCTCGCCATCCTCTACCCTTGTGTATTTTTATATTGATGTGTTTCTCATATGGATATGGTCCCTCACATCTGATATCCTCTGCAGTTCAACTTGTCGCCGTCTGTTTGGTCCACTTCTTTTGCTTTGTTGCTCATGTGAAGCGATGATTTCTGTATCACTACACCGCTCTTAATGTAAATACTATTTTTAGCTTGTTTTGGTTGGTGACTTGGTGTCAATGGGCGCGTATTTGGCAAGTAATAACCATGCGAGACCTGTTCCCTCTGCATCTGTGCTAGCAACCACCATTAAATCTCGCCCCCTTTCTAAGCATGTCCAATCTTGCATCAAAGGAAACAAGAAAGGATGTGAGATTTGCATAAATCTCCTCATTCCATTTCCACCAATCCATTGTGCAATCTTTGATTTGATGCCAGATATTTTCTGAGGGAAAAATTTATGTGTGTTTTTGAGAAAGAAATTAGCAGACACTGGCTGGTCACTGGCCTTGTTGGCCAAAGCGAGCCAAGCATGATCTGGTCCATATTCATGTGGGTAGGAATGTAGGTTCGCTTGTGCTGCGCTGCCGGTCACGCATTGAAACTTTGACTATTAGACCCCTAAAGCTGGGCTCCACGGCTAAAGGCTGATATAGCAACCAGGGCCCGGTCTGCTTGTCCTAGACTCGTGATAACCTGTTCTACATGCTATCGTGTCAGTTAATGATTGATCCCGAGCTTGAGGATAGGCTGGCAATCAGATCTTTAGTATTTGTGTGGTTCTGCTTTAGAATCAAGATACCAATCTCCAATCTAGTACTTCGTTGGTGTTAACTGATATATTCGTATTGTGGCCATTTCATAGCGCAAATGTTGTGTTTGACTGGCTGATGGGAAAGCAGCCAAAATATGAGGTGTTAGGCACTGAGTTGTAATGTATTTAATATGTGCATGTACTTTTATCTTGCGTGCGTTAACACGAAAAAGTTTCAACGTTAAAACTGTGCAGTACCTGGATGAGAACAAGCAGCTGATACTGGCCATCCTCGACAACCAGAACAACGGGAAGGTGGAGGAGTGCGCACGGTGAGTCTGGTCTCTGATCTCCTGATTGTGGTGTCGTAGCAACCAGCTACTGTACTGTAGGAGCACTGAGCTCATGTTGGAATGTTGCTGGGCTTTTTGTAGCTTTTACTCTATTAGCTTATGGTAGCGTCAGTTTAATTGGTGTTTACAGGAACAAGATTGTCCTTTTCAGCCTGACCTCAGTAGACAAATCAAATATGTTTATAAATGGCATGTTGCATGTGGTGTTGAAGGTTATTCCAATTTAGTCCATCGATGCTGGTTCTAGTTCATGGACTGATCAATACATTTATCAAGTATTCCCTTGATTAAGAAGTGACTAATGTGTGGTTTTGTACTAGAAAAGGACTGTTTCTTGTTCAGTCCACTGTTTCTTGTTCAGTAATGTCAATGTCACAGAATAGTTTCTACCACCTTATATGGCTTTTTCCCTACTGAAGCAACTAATAATCTTTCTTTTTCAATCATCATGTGACAAGGAACGCATTTGTACCGCTAACAATCATCCCACGTTTTGCTTATTGCGCATTGCCCTACAACCCACAAGCTGAGCTCTCGTGTGTCTGCCACTTGCTGCTGTGCTCTGCAGGAACCAAGCTAAGCTCCAGCACAACCTCATGTACCTCGCCGCCATCGCCGACAGCCAGCCGCCGCAGACGGCCGCCCTATCGCAGGTATTAATTGAGCCTCACTCTGCAATTCTTATCTTTTGCAGTTGTTTGTCACGAGCACGTCAAGCCTGCATTGCTCATTTGATATGTCTGCTGGCAGTACCCGTCCAATCTGATGATGCAGTCCGGGCCCCGGTACATGCCGCAGCAGTCGGCGCAGATGATGGCCCCGCAGTCGCTGATGGCGGCCCGGTCGTCCGTGATGTACGCGCAGCCGACCCTGTCGCCGCTGCTGCAGCAGCAAGCGGCGGCCGCGCACGGCCAGCTAGGCATGGCCTCCGGCACGACCAGCGGGTTCAACATCCTCCACGGCGAGGCCAGCATGGGCGGCGCTGCCGGCAACAGCATGATGAACGCCGGCGTCTTCTCGGACTTTGGCCGCAGCGCCACCGGCGCTAAGGAGGGATCGACCTCGCTGTCCGTCGACGTCCGGGGCGCTAACTCCGGCGCTCAGAGCGGCGACGGGGAGTACCTGAAGGGCACCGAGGAGGAAGGCGGCTAGGGCGCTGACACTGTCACTGGCACTGGCATAGCAGCAGCAGGAGTAGCAGGTAGATCCTGAGGAGGGTAATAGCAGTAGGTGGCAGCGGCTAAGGTTTAGGTTTGTTCCGTGGAACCTGGAGGTGGTAGTGGTCTGCATCTGCATGCAGGGTTCACTTGTTTTGGATAGGCATGGCAGGTTCTTCTAAGACGTAGTATGGAATTTGCTTAGCTGGTGGCTTCTCTTAAGGTGGTGATGGTGGTTTGTGAACACTCCCTATATATGTAGTGCCGAATGCTGATGGTGTTTACTTCTCATTGCCTCAGTTCATTGTATGATCTTGATGTTTGTTACGGGTTGGATCGGAACAGCTTCAATTAGGAAGCTCTTGGTGGAGCTTGTCTGTCCTGCAGCGAGCTTGTCTTGGCCACGTTTCGAGCACGGGTATTCTTCTATTTTCTACGGGAGTTGAACTGTTTATTGAGAAATTCGTGTTTCAAACAGATCATTAGACTTGTTTGGTAGAGTTTCAGATTTCAGTTTCATCTAAGATCTGAAACTTATAGGCTAAAATAAAGTGAATTAAGTTTATATTTTTAGTCTAAAATGTAAACAAGATGATTCATTTAAACACTCTTAATGTACTCACAGTTCCAGCTTCACGAATCTGGTGAAGCTAGAATTTTCAGTTATACTGGTGAAGCTGAATCCCTGCCAAACAGGCTCTTAATAATTCACCTATGAGGTTTTAAAGCACACGAACGAGCGGCCGGTCCGCCCGCGTTCGAGTGTCACTCGACGCGGGCGCGCATAGGAGGCGGGTGCGTGCGCGTGAGTGCGTGTGTGGGTGCGGGTGTGTGTGTGGAGTATGTGCGTGCGTAGCTCGTTTGTTATTTCTTTCTTCTATACTGAATGCCAGAGCTCTTGGTCAATTTTTTTTTAAAATGTTTTAAAGCACATTAGAATTTGATTTGTATCCACACCAAGACCACAACCGATGCCCCGCCACCAACATTGCTACTTCACAATTTGTGTAATTTAGCTTTTCAGAGAGGATATAAGTTTCTCCTCACTGAATTCGTGACCGTAAGAAGTTCACAACAAGGGATTTTTAGCCATGGAGGTTTGACGGTGACACTACTATCTAATGGCACCATTTCCATGCCAATTCATAGGATCTCAATTGCGAAAAAAAAACTTGTAAAATATCAGTACATACCTTACAATATTCACAATCACAAATTTCGAGGCATAAATTCTATTGTTTAGTCCTACATACTGAGGGGCCAGCAGCTGCACATCACCGAGAGAGCAAAAGCCCTAGGAAAAGACGAAGCACAACGCCACGTGCTTTCACAACTGTGCTTCCATCCGATTCCGGCGGTGCCCCCGTTCACCATATCCCCTTGCTCCCACCTCCTCCGCCGGTCGCCCAGTCCTTGCCGCGGTTCCGCCCCCGTGGGTAGTCCTGGTCACCGCGCCAGCACCGCTGCGTCCTCCATCGATCTCCCTTCAGGTTGCTGCGTCCTCACCGCAGTTTCGCCCCTCGCTCGTCCTCCAGGTTGCCACATTGTAGCCGCCAAGTCCTCCCTCGATTGCCCTTTGGGTCGCCGCGCCCTTGCCGCTCGTTGGTCTTCCCTGCCTGGTTTGCACGTGCTCCCGATCCAGATATGTGGCCTCTTCCCCAGCACCTCGCCGCCTCATCCCCGGTCATCCTCCTCGCCTGATCACCACATCCTTCCCGCCCGGTCGCCGCGTGCTCCCGATCTAGGTCACCAGCCTCCTCCCCGGCAGCTCACCCTCCCAGTCATCCTCCCCACCCAGTTGTGTTTGTGTATTCACATTTGCATCCATTTGTGTTCGTGTATTCATAGTATTTGTGTTTGTGTTCCATTGATTGTAGACACTGGAAATTTCTTCCATCCAGAACTCAACATAGGAAGGCCATACCAAGTGTACAAGAGGCAGTTGAACAAATTTCCAGTGGTGACCTTGGTATTGAACACATGAGAACTCCTCTACATTGGACTTCGTTATCACCCTTCTAGATGTCAATCTGTGAAACATAAGTTGCAAAGCATAGTGATAACTGATAAGCCGGATTGAATATGTTGTATTAATTTCTAATCATGCATAGTAGTCTTGGGTATGATGTTTACATAGGTGCTTACATTTCATTCAAGCAAGCAAGGCGCAGGCGCTAGACAACATAGGCTGGAAGAAGTGATTTTTTCTTGCTTTGTCGGAGAAAAATTAGTTCTGTTGGCCTGTTGGGTGCTATACAACAGAACATATGTTGTATTAATTTCATTCATGCATGGTAGTCATAGGTATAATTGCTTGCTTGGGAACTAATTTTGTATTAACAGAACTTTCCAATTAAAAACAATTTAAAAATAAGTGGGATGATTTGAAGACCAAGTTATCAATATAGAAGGACAACTACTGGTCTTGGTTGGAATGTTGTGAATGGAACAATTGATGCAGATAATGATTGGTGGGTTAAGACAATAAAGGTTGCAACTTGACAAAATTTATTTTTATTGCAACCCAATGTACCCTTATGCTTACATAACTTGTCTAATTTTTTCAGGCCTTCCCAAAGTATGCTATTTCAGGAAGGCACCACTTGAACACATAAAACATCTTGAAGTTATGTTTTAGGGTGTTAGTGTAATATCTCAAGCTTCGGTTATTCCTAATATACCAGCTGAAGTCACAAGAGTACATGATGTTTTAGATGAAGATGATGACGATGATATGGCTGTTTTAGAGAGGGCAAGTAAGGTCCCTGAGAACAGGGGCGGAGCCAGGATTTAAACATGGAGGGGGCCAATTGGACACCAAAAAATATTATAGCGATATATATAGTCTTTATTGTTTTTCTATGAATAAGAGAAGTCACATTTCATATCTGTATTAATTTAAATTTAGCGCTACGACTACCGGGAAGATTATACAAATCAATAAGTTCCTCGAAAGTGATTTTTGCTGTTAGTTCCTTCTCAATATAGACTATCAGGCAATGTCGAAGAAAATCATCTCCCATTTTATTTTGAAGGCGGGTCTTGACAAGTTTTATCGCTGAAAAAGCTCGCTCAGTGGTTGCAGTTGACACTAGAAGAGTGATGACTAATCGCAGCAACTTGTCAACCATTGGATAAATAGAAGCTTTCCCTGTTTTAGCTAGTCCATGTGTCAGATCAGCGAGAGATGGTAAACATTGTAGCTGTAGGTCTGGATGGTTGCATGCACCAAGTTGAAAATGTGACATTCCAACTAAGCTCTTTCTTAACTAGAAAAATCTGTGGGATAGAACTTGTCCACCAAAGTGCATATCTTTAATATGTCCAATGTATCTCGTCTTGGATCCAAGGATACACAAAGGGTTAGAAGCTTTGTCGCTTGAGAACTAAAACGATCATTCAACTCAACCAATTGTTGATCTATTGCATCATTGAATACATCTATATTGTAATGATGTAACGTTGTAGTGTTATCATGCTTATTGCAAGATTTGGTCACATCAACAAACCTACAAAGTGCATTTAAATTAAATATTTAGGGAGGGTACCTTATATTATAATAGTATAATGCAAACATGAATTAATGCAAATATGAATTTATGATGTAATGTATATTCGAAATTCAATATTTGGGGAGGGTAACATACCTGTTATTCATATCAGGGATCTCAATCTCATGCTTCACACAAAAACATTTGACTTCTTCCAAAAGAGGTTCCCAACCATTTTTGTTTCAAACTCATGTTGGGTGTTCACAGTTTTTTGTTCCAAAGAGAGATCTCAATCTCATATTGGGTGTTCACAGTTTTTTGTTTCGTTGGAGGGTGCCAGGCCCCTGCCAGCCCCCTTCTCTCCGCCACTGCCTGAGAAGGGACCTGCTAAGCGAAAGGGTACTAGTATTGGTCGTAGCACAAAGAAGGGCAAGAGGAGCCCTATGATGAGGGAAGTGAAGCGTCTAGTGGACCATATGACTAGTAGCAATTCTGTAACATCTCATAGGTCTGATAATGTAGATGATGCTATAATAGAGCGTATGAGGATGTCTATCAAGTCTGGGTACAGGAAAGGAGTGATGAGCATTTAATTGCATCAAAGCTATTCATAAAATTTGAGTATCGAGTGATGTTTCGGTTTATAGAGAGCGACCATGGAAGGGTTGTTTGGCTTAAGAGGATGTATGAAGACCACAAAAAGAATTATAAACCTTTGTTATGTTCTTTTTATTAATGTTAGATTGAACTATATTATGTATGATTGAACTATGTTTGTCATAATATTCCAATATTATGTATGTTTGAACTATGTTTGTCATATTCAAATGTTATGTTTGTTTGAATTATGTATGTCATTGTATTATCATATTATTGTCGCTTATGTTACCTTTTGGTTATTACTGTTTGTAGATGAGTTCATCGAATGAGGACGATAGCACATTCAAGAGCACATCAAATGAGAGTGACTTCGATGTTATTGAACAAGAGAACAAAAAGAGGAAAACCATGTAGCTCTAAGTTTCCACAGTTGTTTTGCTTGTAAGTGGATTATTATGATACATACCTAGAGAAGGAAACATAGACACCACCTCAAATGACTGGGTATCAATGGGTTATGGAGAAACTTAGTAATAATAGGGATTACTATATAATGTTTCAAATGAATATTCTTACCTTTTATAAGTTGAATGAAACTATCATGGAAAAATATTTCCTAAAATCGACTAGAGTGATGAATTTTATAGAAGCTTTAGCTATGTTCTTGTAGATGGTTGGTGTTCCTCAGTCATTTAGCCAAGTGGAGAACTGTTTCAAACATTCGAACGAAACAATATTTAGAAAGTTCAACGAAGTATTGAATTGCCTTCAACTCTTAGCTAAAGAAAATATCAAACCAAAAGATCTCCAGTTTAGTACCGTGTACACATGACTTCTAGATTCTCATTTTGCACCTTAATTCAATAATTGCAATGGTCCAATAGATGACACACATATACCTATCGTTGTCCCTAAGGCGGAGCAACTTACCCACATTGGTCCCCATAATTATGCTACTTAGAATATCATAGTTGTTTGTGACTTCAATACGTGGTTCACATTTGTTGTAGCTGGATGGCCTGGAGCAGCACATGATTCTAGCATATTCGATAATACTCTGTCTAAGTATTTAGATTGCTTCTCACATCCACTTAGAGGTAACTATTTTCTCTTTCAAATGATCAATTTTTTTCATTGTCTCATTAAATGTTTCACACTTTATGTGTTTGTACAGGAAAATATTATCTCGTCGACGCAGGATACCCTAATCGAAAGGGATATCTCGCTCCATACAAAGGCCAAAAGTATCATCATCCGGAGTGGCAACGAGGTCGAGGACCAAGAGGAAAGAAGGGGTGGTTCAATTTCTATCGCTCTTCTCTTCGTAATGTGATTGAACGAGCCTTTGGAGTGTTGAAGATTAAATGAAGAATATTGTTGAAACTACCAAGTTTTAAAATGGAGAGGCAGAAGAAGATTATAATAGCATGTATGGCACTACATAACTTCATTCGGGAAAGTGCCTTACATGGTCGTCTATTCCGGAGGTGTGATGAGGATAAGGACTACATGCGAACAGTTGCTCAAGAAGCATCATCTGCAACAGTTAGTGAAAACACATATAGTGGACGATGGGGATATGGGTGCTCTTTGTGATTTAATTGCTAACTCCTTGATGACTACTAGAGAGTAGGAATGTGTTTTGCTATTTGACAGTTACTCATCACTTAATTGGTATAATGGTGTTTGCATTCTAATTGGACAACTAGAATTTATGAATATATGGGGGAAATTGATAGCTTTGTATGTTGCAATGTACTTGCATCTAACAAGATAAACAAAATGTTGTTGAAGAAAAATAAACAAAATATATGTAATATTGTGAAAAAAATAAAATATAACTAATGCTAAGTTATTCATCACTTAATATTTTCGCAAATATAATCCAAAAGATCAATATTTAAGTTAAATCAGCGTAGAAACAAGTCTTCAGAACTCTCAAGTTTATTTCAATCATTTAAACACTAGCTACAGCTATAACAGTCAACTTATAGCTAATTTGCCAAACAGTTTCTCAAGAAAAGTAACAGCTACTTTACAGCCTAGCAAACCAAAATCAACTTTACAGTCCAGCCACAGCCTCCCAATAGACTCTAACCCTGTCAGCACAAAAACTACAGTAACTAGGGTCTAAATATTCACAAGCACGAGTATTAGTTAAAAATATTCCATAACAAGAGTATGAATTTTTTAGTTATTTCTAGGTTAAAGTTCTAGCATTTACTGTTAGAGGGAGGTGAGCATTAGAGCGGATGATGCAAGGAGCAACCTAGGCATCTGACCTTTGGCCGGTAGTTCTCCGACTAAAAAATATTTCAATGTCACACTAAGGGTGCGTTTGGTTCGCTGTACCAGGTTGAACGGAATGGGATGGTACAGAATGGATGGGATGATCCTGAAGGGGATGGTACAGGGAGAGTGTTTGGTTGCCTGAATGGGACGGTACAAGATTTTGTTTGGTTGCTTGGATGGAATGGTACGGGATGGTACGGGATGTTGTTTGGTTGTTTGAATGGAATGGTACAAAATGGTATGAGATGATGTTTGGTTGGAAGGATGAAGTTGGATTGAGAGATGAGGTTGGTTTGAGAGATGAAGCTTGATTGACCGGCTACCGATATAACAAGCAGTCTCAACCACGATTTCAACTGCACATAATAACACAAGACAAATATCGACAGATGTGTAGTCTTGATGCACACAATAACATAAGACAAATACTGACAGATGTATAGTCTTGATGCAGACAAAAACTGCACGAAAACCGATTGAAGCGTTGGAGTCTTGATGCAGGCAAAAAAAAAAGCACTTCTAGTCACAGCTTGTGTTTCTTCACGAGTTTGCACAGATAACCAACACTTCTAGTCGAGTTGTTCCTCACGAAGCTTCTCCAGTAAAAGAAAACATCTGGTCAAAAAGTTGCCTCTAGTGCTTGTTCACGTGCTGGAGTTCACGAGCAAGCTTTGTAGCAAAAATAGCGATCCAAGTCTGGTGCTTCTTCTCGACGGTGGTTGGCGCGAGGGCGCTAGAAGCGAAGACGGTTCTCTCGCTGGCCGATCAAGCGGGCGCCGAGGCAGCAGCAAGCCGCAGCGGCGATTAGTCTGCGGCTGCGACGGCGGGCTTGAAGGCGAGCGCCAGCGGAGACTTCGGTCGGGTGGGGCGACCATTGTCGACGTGAGGCGGCAGAGCGCGAGGAAGACGGCAGGCTGGTGAACCGATGCAACGGAGCGGCGCGATGGTCCACGAAGGCAGCCGGAGCCTGAGGAGATCGGCGTCGCTGGACCAGAAGGGCGGCGGCCGAGCGATCACGATGGACGAGGCGGCGGGGCGACGCGATGGACGGCTTCGAAGCGAAAGCGAGGCGGGCGGCGAGCATGGAGGCGGCGCCGGCGGTCGCGGCGTAAAGCCCACGCGAAGCGAAGCGATCGATCCCATCCGGGATGAGATGGTTCGCCCGATTTTGCCGAACGAGTTGGTACAGCATTTGGGTGGAATATTCTCCAAATTTGGATCATCTCATCCGGGATGGATTGGTTCCGTCCCTTCAACCAAACACGAGGACGAAGCATATTCAGGACGATTCAATCTAGATACAAGCTCATCCACCAAACCAAACACACCCTAACTACATTCGTCTGTTTGTGGGTTTCCCAGTTGCCTTGACAGCCAATTACACACCTTACAACCAATTACATACCTTCGAAAAAAAAATCCCGGGTGAGCCTAATCATGCATGTGTACCATTGATGCCTCCAGGCCCTCCGCCCTCCACACTTTTGGCTTTGCGAACTATTTACTCATTTAGTCCTATCATTCAATTTTTTTTTCAAAAATAGTTTCCTTTTGATTTTTTTTCAAAAATTAGCCTCTTTCTCCGCTACGAAAGATCCAGAAGCTGACACTTAGTACCTTCCACCCTATAGAACCGTGGAAGGCTAAAAAGCCGCACCAAGAGACTGCGGCAACCGGAACGACATGGGAGGCGGAGCTCAGTGCCGCACCAGGTGACTTGCCACGCTTTAGAGCCACAGAAGGCCAGTTGTTGCGCTCGACAGGCGCGGAAAGCGACGTGGTGGACGAATTCCATGAAACGGGAGTGTGGAACAGTGCGTTTCCATTGTATTGTAGCGTGAAACATCATTTTCTCTGTTGCTGTACCACGATATGAAGCTATTTTCAAAATAAAATTGGAAGGGAATCATTTTTTTAAAAAAAGGTGCAGATGGGTCTTTGCTTGGCGACCATAGGTCGTCGCATTCACGGGTACAGTGGCCGTTTTTTTTTTTTGCCTGCCACCTCCCACCCTTACTGTCCTGCTCGATGTTGTCATCCAAATTTGAAGATTTTAAGATGACAGGTAGGATGCTAAGACAAGATCGATGATAAACACAGGAGATTGAGATGCGAGACACGATCCTTAAGCCGAAGACCGCGTGTCCTTACCATCGAGCCATACACGCGGAGGAATCCATGTGTTGTACGCGTACGTGCAGCAAGGGTAGAAGACAACGTCTTATACGAGGCCGAGTTAAATGCATGCCAGATTTTGCGAAAGGTCGATCAAATCAGTTCAAACCACGTAGGTATGCCTGCCTGGATTGTTTGGCTTCTAAGTGGGTCCCGTTCAATGGAAAACAGAGCTCAATACATAGAACGCACAAGACGTGAACGTTTGTGTTGCCAGGTCGGCTACATGCTTTCAAATGGAGCCATGCAATAAAAAGAAACAAACATGACATCTATGTGCAAAGACAGACAAGTCCATCGACCAATCGGTTGGTTAGAAGCATGCCCGCACGACTCCTTGACGTCAACTGCACGAAGGCGAATGTAGATATGTCGCAGGATATAAATAGGATTCAGACGTCATACGGAGAAATTGTCCACAATCAACTCAACTTTATCTTCCATGCACCTCTTTTCAAGTATCAGGCCAGTAGATACAATCTACCTGTTGCGCCAAAAAAATTGACGACGGATCGGTTGGCCTGAACACACGAGAACGTCAGGTTCAATTGAACTCATGACGTACCAATTGATTTGATCTTGCAATCGGTAAAGCCGATCTAGCGCAACAATCGGCAAAGATCTAAAAGGCTAAGAAGCCGATCAAATCAAAGGTAACGATAAGTCTAAACAACCAATTATGACTTATTAGATGGTAGATAAATGTAGACTTTCCTGCAAACAGCGATGCACAATAAGATCGAAGGAAACCAAATTTAATTAGCGTAATCAAAGATGACCAACAAACAACGATGTGTAACTTTATTATTCAAGATCGGATTACAAGAAAGATTCTAAATTACAGAGATACTCTCAATTGACAGTAAATACTAGTTATTCGATAAATTGGTGGTTTTTGTTTTTTGTTGCATTTGACTATTTTGTATAGTGCATTGGTCGATGTATCTTTTTGAATGCGCTGCAATCATGATCCGATATATCGACATGTTAGCATCTCAGTTTCGGTCAAATAAATTAGCTCGTCTTGGTATGCTTGTGTTGACCTTTGCATCCTACGTGGGGATGCAGTACTGCCATGACAGGAATTTCCCGACGATAACGCCCGGGAAATTTAGGTCAAGTCTCGGTGAAACCGAAAAGGCAAGATAGCTCACCAGAGTTCTGTCACCGTACCACTCGCACGCAAGAGAACTCGCCGTTGGCCGCTCCCAGTTGACATACCAATGGACGTCGTGTGTGCGGTCTTGTTTTCTAGATTGCGCAAAACTTTTGTCAATCTCAATCGGTGAATATGGATGGGGTCGGCTACACGGCCATGAGTCACCCAAGGTAGCCGTCCGTTCGTGACACGGCCGCTTCTGGTTTGTTACGCCACAGTGGAGGAGAGGGAGCCGCGCATTTGATAGTACGCCACAGTGGAGGCGGGCCACGCACGCCACGCTTGTACTGGCATTGACCTACATGCCAACGTGCTTATCGTCGCAGCGGACGGGGCAGCAAGCACAACACGCCGGGTCACATATCACGCGTAGTAATAAAGGCCCAATACGCTATCCCGAAGTCCGAACCCAGTAAGCACGGCGCACCACCCACCCAACCGGAAACCGGAAAAAAAAGGAGCCGGAAACGGTTCCCGATATAAAAAAAAGTCAGCAGCAAGCCGCCCAATCCATGCGCCCGCGCGCTAAAAATCGCCTGCCTTCGCCCCCAGCCATGGCCCGGGCGGCAGCGGCAACGCCACGACACGGCTCGGGGGGCACCCACGCGATGGGCCGCGCCCCGTGAGCCCATGGAAAGAACGTCGCCACCTCTCCCCGCCCCCGCAGCCTCCCCACCAAAGCCGAGTCTGAGTCTCCCTTACCTACTACTGCCATCCCACATATCCCAGCTCCCTCCCTCTCCTCACCGCGCCCCCTGGAAAACCAGATCTACACGCTCGGCCTTGGCGCTTCTTGGGCCGAGCCCTAGCTAGTCCGGACTCCGGATCGACCACGGGCAGTCACCACCACCTCCACCTCCTCCTCCCGTAAGATCCCAAAACTCCAAATCCCTCTTCTTTCCATTTCCCTACCGCCCGTCGTCGTGGCATAGCGGGGGTTTAATTTCTTTCCTTTCGAAAGTCTAGATCGGTGTGTATTTGGATCTGTGGGGGAACGAGGCGTGCCGTTTCAAATCTCTGGGCTTTTGGGTGCGTTTAATCGCGGTTTGGAGGGGTTTTGCGCGTTCGGATTGGGCCATGGTGGGCCCTGCGAGGGATTTGTTTCGTCTTTGTGAAAAATTTACCGATGGGTGTGTTCTCCGGGCCCAATTTGTTACCGATTTCAGGATTCCCTCGAATCTTCTGCTCCGTCTGGGTTCGGAATTCCGGGGAAGCGCGGTCGATTCAGAAGCTTCGCCCATGGGGGCATTACTGTATGGTATCCGTGCTTTCTGTGGAACTAGATCTCCGATTTTAGGGTAGGAATTTAACTATATGGTCCAGATTTGTAGTTTCAGTCCTCAGAATGGCGCCGCGGCCGGAATTTTGGGGGAATCTGGAGAGAGCAACTTGGTTCGGTGGATTTGGGGAACTACATGACTGGTGGATTTGTTGCGATTGTTGTTGTGCCTAGATAATTGGATTCATAAGCTTTTCTTCCTGCATAATTATGCGGAAAAATAATCTTTTTCACGTGTGAAGAACTATAGTAAGTATTTAAACATGAAAATCATGCTCGTCTAACTAAGAGCAGCCAGGTTTGAACTGCAAAAGTGATTTGAAGCTCCGTAACTCAAACCGGTTTCGTGCCATGTACCTAAGCGTGAATACGAAGTGTTGTGTTGTGTCTCACCTGCTCAGACCAGACCTGGATTGTTCCAACATTCCCTTACCACCAATGAACCTAAGTTGGTATTGACGAGGAATGAAAAGAACTACGTTATATGAATAAGCAAGATCTGAGTTGTGGACGAACAAATTTCACTGGAGACGCTGCCAATTTATTTTTAATTATAGGGACTAAGCTGCCAATTTAATTTAATTACAGGGACTAAAGCTACCAATTAAATTTGCATGGGGTGTTCTTTTTCCTGAAATTTGCCTGTGAACTGAAGCAGTGGTTAATTCTGCTCATGATTATGACAATGGCAACAGAAATTTAATGTTATTGGTGCGCTTTAAGCATTTTGACTGAGTTGGGCAGAAGACATGTTTTCCATTTGGAAAATATCTCAAAAGTCTTTCTGATTTCTATTTACTGAAGTTTGATCTTTTCATCTTTGCATTGAGCACTTCCTAACGATTTTTAAATATTTCTATTGCCTTTTTTATTTGGAACGTGATTAGACTTTGCTAAGTTGCTATCATGAAGTCATGTTGTGTTTCTAATATCTATTTTGTAATGTGCCAAGTGTATGTGCGCTAGTTACACCGATTAGACTTTGCTAGTTGCTACCATGAAGTCATGTCGTGTTTCTAATATCTATTTGTGATGTGCAAGTGTATTGATTCCTTGCATGAATGACCACATGTCTTAGTTGATTTAACCTCCTTTTGACCAAATAACTGGTGTTCTGACTTCTGATTTTATCATGTTACATGTGATAGATTTTGTGAGTTCAGCTACTAGTCTGTCAGCATGGTTGAGGAAACTGCCAATGACAACCAGGTGGTCCAAGGTAATGAGATCGTCCCTAGCAATGAGGCAGTCCAAGGTGATGAGCTGGCTCCAGGTGAGGAGTTAACCCAAGGTGACGAATTTGTCCGAGGAAATGAGTTGGTCAGCGCTGAGGTGACCACCCCTCCAACCCAAACGAGGCGCCGGAGAAAGAAGTCTCTGGTGTGGGAACATTTCACTATTGAAGCTGTCTCTGGAGGGGCCACACGGGCATGCTGCAAGCTGTGCAAGCAAACCTTTGCTTACAGCTCTGGTTCAAAAATTGCAGGAACTAGCCATCTCAAGAGGCACATCACCTTGGGTTCATGTCCTAAGATAAAAAACCAAGAGCAGAAGCTAGCGCTGCCTTCAACAGGAGGGACTGACAATGGTGGTGAGGGAACTGTGGAGCGGCCGTCTAAGAGGCGTTACAGATATACTGGTTATGCAAATGCTGCTTTTGATCAAGACCGCAGTTGTTCATACCTGGCGAAGATGATCATTTTGCATGACTACCCACTTCACATTGTTCAACAGACAGCCTTCGTCACTTTTATTGAGAGTCTGCAGCCTCGTTTCAGAGTTGTAGATGTTGATACAATGGAGCGGGAGGTGTATGCTGTTTATCAGAAAGAAAAGGAAAACCTGCTGCAAGCATTCAGCACTATGCCTGGAAGGATCAGCCTCACTATTGGATTGTGGACAACTAGTCAAACTCTTGGCTATGTTTCACTTGCTGGGCAGTTTATTGACTCCGAATGGAAATTACATCGAAGAATGCTTAACTTCATGATGGTGTCTTCTCCTCATTCAGAGAATGCACTTAGTGAAGCTATTAGCACAAGCCTTTCTGACTGGAATATGAAAGACACGCTATTCACCATCACATTGGATAATGATTGCTCGTCGCATGACATCTACAGTGCAAATCTGAGAGATCATCTCTCCAACAAGAACAACCTCATGCTTAAGGGCCAGTTGTTTGTTGTGAGGTGCTATGCCCATATCCTGAATGCAGTTGCGCAGGATGTCATTGCTTCAATTCACGGTGTCATTTACAATATCCGAGAAAGCATTAAGTTCATAAAAGCTTCTCCCGGCCGCGAGGAGAAGTTTGCCGAGATTGCTCTGCAACTTGAGATCCCCAGTACCAAGACGCTTTGCCTGGATGTTACAACCCAGTGGAACACCACCTATCTGATGCTGCTGGCTGCCGTGGATTATGAGCAGGCTTTCACTACACTAGAGACATGTGATGACAACTACAATGAAGCACCTTCAGCTGAGGACTGGAAGAAAGTTGAGGCTGCCTGCAATTACTTGAAGCTGTTGTATGACTCGGCGCATAGCGTCATGGCTGCAGCAAATCCAACTGCAAACATATTTTTCCATGAAGCTTGGAAACTTCAGCTAGAGCTGACAAATGCGATAGGACACGGGGATCCCATTTTCAGTAGCATTGCCAAAGATATGCATGAGAGGTTTGACAAGTACTGGAGAGACTGCAACCTCGTGCTAGCCATTGCTGTTGTCATGGATCCCCGTTTCAAGATGAAGCTTGTTGAGTTCAGCTACTCCAAAATTTATGGTGTTGAGGCTGCGAAGTATGTTAAGGTGGTAAATGATGCTGTGTATGAGCTCTATAAGGAGTACGTAGCACAGCCGCTCCCAGTAACACCAGCCTATGTTGAGCAAGGGGAGGCTAATAACGCACCTGTCGGTGAGAACAACACTCAAGCAACTCCACCTTTAACCGGTGATGGACTTCTGGACTTCGATATGTACCTTTCTGAGATAGCTACAAGCCAACCTTCAAAATCTGAACTAGAACAGTACCTGGATGAATCCCTCACTCCACGTATCCAAGAGTTTGACATTCTAAACTGGTGGAAGCTTAACACACTCAAGTTTCCAACTCTCTCGAAGATGGCCCGGGACATCTTGGCCATTCCAGTGTCCATGGTAAGCAGTGGCAGCTCTATGTTCTCTGCAGGAACAGGAAGTCGCATGCTCGATGACTATAGAAGCTCACTTCGTCCTGAAATTGTGGAGGCTTTTGTCTGCGCGAAAGACTGGCTTCAGTATTCACCAACTGCCTCGGAGAAGCCAAGTTCTGGGTTGCTCAAGTTGGACGCATCGTAGACTCGCAGTGGTTACCCGCTTCCTTGTAGAAGCATGCATCGATTTATGTACCTATGTATGGTCTTTATGTGCAGGTGTATTTTAGGCAGTCGATTGTGAACCGATTGTGATTTATTTCAGTATTTATCCCCTAGAGTGTAACTAGCACCGAACTCTGTTAACTCTTTCATGTTGTTATGTACCCTTTCCTGTGTGGCTACATCGTGTTTGCATTCTGTGATCGGAGTATCTGACTCTGTTAGTAATGTGTATGCACTGGTGAAGCTATGAAAAAATTGGAGGGGCTCGAAAGGCTAAACTATTTTTAAAAAAAATAAAATCGAAGCAGACAAGGCTAAATTGAGACAAGCATAATAAACATAGTCTTGTGTAATTTAAATTCATATATACATAGAAAAATAAAATCAAAAGAAAAAAATAAATACAATGAAGATACATCGTGCAGCGTTCAGGGTTAGAAGCTCCTCTTGTGGCTACGGCCCGTGTGTATGTATAAGCTGCGTAATGTACCAGCTGGTGGCTTATGTTTGAACTTCCGTTTTGTGTTCAGTGTAGTATTTCTATGTCATTTGAATGCCTAGCTGCAGAATGCTTTATGTTTTACTGTCTGCCCCGTCCATCAGTTGAATTCTCTTGTGGTGTTATTGCGACGTGGCAGATCACATATTCTATATAGATATTTTGTCGTTCATCTGTCAGTTTTACTGGTGTGTGCGCGCGTTTGAGTCGAAGTGATGCTTTTCGTTCTATGTATATATAATTATATATTGTTATCACTGTTTGCCTGTGCCGACCTTATGTTTGCGTGGGATATAAACCTTGTTTGCTTAGGCTTAGATTTTTTGACTTATAGTTTAAAGTCAGCTTTTTAACTTAAACAGCTTAAAAGCTAATAGTTTTTTACGTGATAAAGGTGGGTAATTTTATCTAACTTTAGTATTATTAGTCTAAAATTAACCATCAATAAGCCCAAAAAAACCTCTCTCCAGTGTTTTTTGGCTTTTAGTTATATAAAGGTTTATGGCTTTTGAAAAGCCCAGATAGCTACTCGTTTGTTTAGATTTTAGTTTTTTGACTTTTAAACTGGTAAAAAAGTCCAAACAAACAGAGCCATAGTGTACGACCGTGCGTGCATTTGCTAAAGGTGAATGAATACTTCACTTCTCTCAGGCTGCGGTGTGACGTGTCACTGAAATTTTGCTTTAGGGTGGTACCGTCACGTTGGTCGTTTTGATGGTCTAGTTCTCGTATTAGTTGCCATACGGCTAACTCATGTGAATAATCATTAGTTCATAACACAGCAGTACTGCGGTAGCGGCAAAGATGCATTTGTTGCCGGCAACCCCATTAGTTCAATTATTAGTGGTTTTCTTGTTATATTAAGGCCTGTTTATTTAGACTTACGATTTTTGGCTTATAGCTAAAGTATATGTTTGGAGAGCTGTGTAGCTTTTTCCTAAAAGCTGATTTTTAGCCCTTTTTGACTGAAAAAGGCCGTAGTTTTTTATAAGATATTATTTGACAAATAGGTAACTTTTCTCAGTAATAAACTATGATTTATCTATTTATAGAGAAAATGCTGAAGAAAAAATCGGAACAAACAGAGTCTAAACTCAGAGGTTCTCGTCGAATGCTCGGCTGGAAACTGAAGGTTGAGTTGCAGGCTGAAGGGCACGATCAACTCAGAGGTTCTTGTCGAATAAGATCCGTCACTTGCCACTTGGCAAAGAGAAAGGTGCTAACAGAAAAACTCGACATCAGTTCAAATAAGTTTGCGTCGCCCTTAACGATGTGTCGCTTACTGGAATTCGCGGATACATTAAACAGCATCGAATTTGGAGTAGGACGTCAACCCTGTGAAAAAAGGAATAAGAGTGTTAGACTAATGTAATTAGGCGTGTAATTGTGGCTGTAATTGTGCCTGAGCGGTTGGCTTGCATGCCACCCTTGGCTGCTATATATGTACTCCTGTACACATACTTGATATACAATCAATCATTCCCACACTTTCATGGTATCAGAGCGGTTCCGATCCGCTACTCTTCCGCAACCACCGCCAGCCGCCGATCCGATCGCTGCACCCGTCGCCGATTCCATCGCCGGGAGCACCGCTGATCCCATCGCCTGTGCCTACTCCCCACCGATCCGATCGCCGGCCCCTCGTGACTTCGTCACCACGCGCCGTCACCGGTCCGATCGCGCCCGTCGTCGCTCGTTCCCTCATGGCTGACGATGACGACGCCGCTACCGCCGCCGCCCAGGAAGCCGAAAACAGGCGCCTCGCGGCTGAAGCCGAGGAGGAGATCGCGCGCCGCGCGGGCGAGGCTCGCCTCCGTGCTGCCGCCCTCGATGAGTACGAACGCGCCCACGGCTCTCGGGCGCGAGCCACGCCGCCCTACATGATTTGACATTTACCCGTCCGACATTGCTTTTCTTTGTTCAATAGTGTGCCTCTATATGCATGATCCGTGGAGCCTCACCTCCACGGCTCTCAAGCGGATTCTGCGATATCCGCAAGGTACTCTTTCACTTGGCTTGACCATGCCGCTCGTCACCTCTGAGACCTTGTCGTGTACACGGATGTCGATCCGGCCGGATGTCCGGATACCGTCGCTCCACCTCTGGCTATGCGGTGTTCCTAGGTGATAACCTGGTATCCTGGTCCTCCAAGCGTCAGCACACAGTCTCACGGTCCAGCGCCGAGGCCGAATACCGAGCTGTGGCAAATGGTGTTGCTGAAGCTACCTGGCTGCGACAGCTGTTGATTGAGCTTCACCACCCTCCTCACCGAGCCACCGTGGTCTATTGTGATAACGCTGTCAGATATCTCTCCAAAGAACCCAAGGCAAAGATCGGCGAACAAAGCATGTTGAGATTGATCTCCACTTTGTTCGAGAGAAAGTTGCCCTTGGTCATGCTCGGGTTCTTCATGTTCCCACGACATCACAGTACGCGGACGTCTTCACCAAGGGTCTTCCTACCTCGCTCTTCCAGAGTTCCGGTCCAGTCTGACTGTTAGCGATGCTCCCGATTAGACTGCGGGGGAGTGTTAGACTAATGTAATTAGGCGTGTAATTGTGGTCAGAATTGCGCTGGCGGTTGGCTTGCATGCCACCCTTGGCTGCTATATATGTACTCCTGTACACATACTTGATATACAATCAATCATTCCCACACTTTCAAAGAGACTCGAATAAATTTGCTCGAATAGATCCACATGGACTCAAACTTCCGTTCTAGCGAAGATCGTGATTGACTCAAGAGCCCCTCGTTGAGCAGGGTTGAAAATGGGTTAGATACGTGCGGGTACTTCTCTTTTTGAATTCTAACGTATGTTTTTACTATGGATTCGAAATTAAATATGGATATAAATTTTTTTGGAATACAGATACATAGTAGGTACAAAATGGATTCGAATCTGTCATGAATAATTTGATGAATACTACATATATAAAGAAAAGATGTAATTTTAGAATGAAAGTGTTACATTATAGTACCTATTAGAGAATTATTTATTCACTTAACAACATAAAAATAATTAAATGTAAATTCATATTATAAATTAGTCAATGAGTAGAAAGCGTATAGAATATTAAAGGATGTTGATGTTTTATCAAATAGCTATTTTGTTTATTTGCCAGATATCAGCTATACTACTAATACACGGATATAGAATAGATATTACATTTTATGTATCCGAGACCATATTTTATACAGATACATGTAACATCAGATATGCATAAAGGCAAAAAAATATGTTTCATGTGATTTTTTTTTCAAACATTACGTCGGATCAGACGAAAATTATCGCCCTACTTTCACCCGTGCGATTTTACAGATTAGACACTGTTCAGATAAGTGGTAATTTCTTAAAAGATTTTAAAATTTAATTTAAATTTAAACTACGTCCTAAAATAATCCATACAATACCAAACACCCTGCAGATCTGTCCCGACGGATGCAGCCTCCTCAAATGTGGCGAGACTGGTTGGTACAAGATACGGTAGCCTGCCCGGTGGGCTTTTCTGTTTTACCGCCCGATGCTCGCGCGCGTCGACCTCCGCCATCGACGACCCTGGCCATAACCGGGCTAAACACCAGAGGCCGGGCCAGTTCTTCTCGAGATCTCTCTACCCAGACGCAGACTCCTTCAGTTTCCCAAAAAAAAGAAAAAAAAAACGCAGATTTCTAGGCCAAATCCCGCACCAGAAGAAACCGTCTGTCCAAATCAAAACCCAATAAGGTTCCTACCAACGCCGTGTCCGCCACCAACCTTCCCAATTCGAAAGAAACCATATGCTACAAACAAGCTCCGGAAAGACGAGACAAGAACGCCGGGAAAAAAATAAAATAGGTCCACGCGTGGAACCCCACCACTGGCCCACCGGCAGTCTCACACCAGCGCCAGCTCGCCAGGCCCAGCGCCGTGGGCCGCGAGCCCGTTAAATCCCCCTCCCGATTCTCTCCGTTTCCCGCAGCCGCCACCCACCAAATTCCACCTCTGCCCCCGCCTCTGTCTTCCCCCTCCTTTCCGAAGAAAAGCTTCGCTCGGCCTTCGACCTTCTTGGGCCGAGCCCTAATCCCGCGCCGCCCCCTGATTTGGATCCCCGCTCCCACGGTCCCCCACCTGCGATCCTCTCCTCCGTAAGCGCCCGAACTCTAAACACCTCCTCCTACCGCCTCTCCTATCTGCGCCCCTCCTGCTACCTTCGTTCGTGGATTGGTTTGGTTGGGGTGTTAGATCTGGTTGCGATTCGAGCTCGTTTGCTCGGCTTGTGTCTGGATGCGGTTGGCCGGATCTCGTCTGAGAAGTTTCGAGATGGGTTCAGATGATTGTTTTGATTCAGATATCTGCGGGAGGTTTTGGACCCCGAATGCTTCGATTGGTCATACACGGGTTGTTTCGTGATTTTGTTCGTTTGTTTTGTACGAGCAAGTGTGTGTGGGGGTTGGGTTGGGGGGCTGTTCATGCCTCGTTAGGGTTGATAGCTCTGATTTTGCAAGGGATTTAGGCATGACTTTTGGTTGGTCAAGAAGGTCTGGTTCTTTTGTTTGGGTTGGGAGGTAGGATAAAGACTTTGATATGGCAGAAATAGTGCGCTGCGTGGGGCATTCTTGTTCAAACTTTTGAGGTTGATAGTCTGTACATCTTTGCGACCCTTAGGAGTTGTAATTCTGCGGAAATACGGTTTATACCATTGTCTGGAGAGCTAATAATTGTATGCGTAGAACATCCCTTTTTATCTTTTTCGTAGCCAAGGCTTGTGATGCTTGAATTGTTGAGATGAGTTCGATGCATTCTTCATAGGTTGCTATCAGCTCTTCTTTGCTGCACAATAATGCAGTTGGGCAAGCACGAATAGAGTACTGGCTACGAGCTTAGCTAGTGCCAACTGCCAAGCAACCGTGCATATTTGCATTCGTACAGAAGAAGCTATGTTTGGTGGGGGCTGTTTATTCTTTGCAACTTTTGCGCAGGAGCCAAAGGTTCTACTGGCAGACATAAATTGCCAATCAAATACCTTGGGGGCTTCATTTTCCCTAGAACATAAAATTTGTTTTCTGTTGCAAATATTTAGAAAATTGAACAACCTGCTTCCAGCCTTTTGCTTGGTTTGGATACATCCGATTTTCTATTGGATTTGTTATGATACATCCATACTTGTGTAGAATATCGTGAGCATCTATCTCTGTCTGTACAATATATTTTGATATTTCCTATTTGTACTGCTGGGCGCCTTCTCTTTTCAAGAGATCACGGAGACTTACTAGGACTATATGTTAATAATTGAAAATGTCATCATTGTATTGACAAATTTACTGTTCTTTGAAAGCCTGTAATGTTAGAATTCTCAAATTTACAAAATCGAAGTGGCGATTTCTGAATCCCATCTGGAAAATTTATTGTTTGTTGCTAGTCTGGTAAAGCAACCGGATCTTATCATTCTGAAATTATGCAAGGTTTTCTGACGTTTATTAGTGATGTTATGATCAGTTTGAGGATTTATCTGACAGATCGTGTTTTGAGAAATTACCAAGTTTTTCTGATTTGATTACATTAGATCTGACACGATTTTATTTGTTGCAATCATTTCAAATTAACAGGCCTTTTGGATTTCATCAGCCAGTCTCTCTCAGCATGGGTGAACCAAATGGCAATGACAATGCAATGGTGCATGACAGTGAGATGGTCCATGGTAACGAGATGGTTCAAGGGATTGAGATGGTCTGTGGTAGCGAGGTGGTTCAAGGGATTGAGATGATCCAGGGTAACGAGATGGTTCAAGGGAGTGAGATGGTCCACGGTAACGACATGGTTCAAGGCTGTGAGATGATCCATGGTAATGAGATGATTGAAGTTAACGACATGATCCACGGTAATGAGATGGTTCAAGTTAACGGCATGGTCTATGGTGATGAGATGGCCCATGGTAATGAGTTAGTCAGTGCTGTGGTGACCCCACCAACCTCATCAAGAGGCCGGAAAAAGAAGTCACCAGTCTGGGAGCACTTCACTATCGAAGCCATGCCTGGGGGATGCTCACGGGCATGCTGCAATCTATGCAAGCAAACCTTTGCATACAGCTCTGGCTCAAAAATTGCAGGTACTAGCCATCTCAAGAGGCACATCACCCTGGGTTCGTGTCCTATGATGAAAAACCAAGAGAGGAAGCTGTCACTGCCTTCAGCAGGAGGGATTGACAATGATGGTGAGGGTACCATAGAACGTCCTTCTAAGAGGCGCTACAGATATACTGGTTATGCAAATACTACGTTTGATCAAGACCGCAGCTGCTCATATCTGGCAAAGATGATCATTTTGCATGACTACCCACTTCACATTGTTGAACAGCCAGCCTTCACTGCTTTTATTGAGAGTCTGCAGCCCCGTTTTAGGGTTGTAGATGTTGATACAATTGAGGGACAGGTGTATACTGTTTATCAGAAAGAAAAGGATAACCTGCTGCAATCATTCAGCACTATGCCCGGAAGGATCAGCCTTACGATAGGATTGTGGACAACTAGTCAAACTCTTGGCTATATTTCACTCGCAGGACAGTTTATCGACTCGGAGTGGAAAGTGCAGCGAAGAATGCTTAACTTCGTGATGGTGTCTTCTCCTCATTCAGAGAATGCACTTAGTGAAGCTATTAGCACGAGTCTGTCGGACTGGAATATGAAGGACAAGCTATTCACCATCACGTTGGATAATGATTGCTCGTCACATGATATCTACAGTGCAAATCTGAGAGATCATCTCTCCAATAAGAACAACCTCATGCTTAAGGGCCAGCTGTTTGTTGTGAGGTGCTATGCCCATATCCTGAATGCAGTCGCACAGGATGTCATTGCTTCAATTCACGGGGTGATCTACAATATCCGTGAAAGCATAAAGTTCATTAAAGCTTCTTCTATTCGTGAGGAGAAGTTTGCTGAGATTGCTCTGCAACTAGAGGTTCCCAGCACCAGGACACTATGTCTTGATGTTACAACTCAGTGGAATACCACTTATCTTATGCTGCTGGCTGCCTTGGATTACAGGCAGGCATTCACCACATTGGAGACATGTGATGATAACTACAATGAAGCACCTTCCACAGAGGACTGGAAGAAGGTGGAGGCCGCCTGCAACTATTTGAAGCTTCTCTACGATTCTGCACATAGCATCATGGCTGCAGCAAATCCAACTTCAAGCATATTTTTCCATGAGGCGTGGAAACTTCAGCTAGATCTTTCAAATGGTATAGCTCATGTAGATCAAGTTTTCAGTGGCATCGCCAAAGACATGCATGAAAGGTTTGACAAGTACTGGAAGGATTGCAACCTTGTGCTAGCCATTGCTGTGGTCATGGATCCACGTTTCAAGATGAAGCTCGTTGAATTCAGTTATTCCAAAATTTATGGTGCGGAGGCAGCAAAGTATGTTAAGGTTGTGGATGATGCTGTTCATGAGCTTTATGAGGAGTATGTTGCACAGCCCCTCTCCTTGACGCCAGCCTATGTTGAGCCGGCTAATAAAAATGTGCCGGTCAGTGAGAATAATGCTCCAGTAGCTCCACCCTCTACTGGTGACGGACTTCTAGACTTTGACATGTATCTTTCAGAGATAGCAATAAGCCAGCCCTCAAAGTCTGAGGTAGAGCAGTACTTGGAAGAAGCCCTTACGCCGCGCATCCAAGAGTTTGACATTATGGACTGGTGGAAGCTTAACACCCTGAAGTTTCCAACTCTCTCAAAGATGGCCCGTGATATCTTGGCCATCCCAATGTCCATGGTGAGCAGCGGTAGCTCCATATTCTCGGCGGCAGCAACAGGAAGCCGTATGCTTGATGACTACAGAAGCGCACTGCGTCCTGAAACTGTGGAGGCTCTTTTCTGTGCAAAAGACTGGCTCCAGTATTCGCCGACTGTTCCGGAAGCTCCTAGTTCTGCATTGCTGAAGTCGGAGCCGTAGGTTCTTAGTAGTTAGTAGATATTTGCCTGCTGAAGCAGGCTATTTGGTGGTGTTTACTTTTGAACTTAGCTGTGCTAGTGGCCTCGAACATAGAATGTGACTCGATTATGTTCTAGCTACCCCCTAGATGTAATTTGTACTCTCGGTTATTCCTGCTATTGTGATTGTGACACCCTTAACCGGGTGCTTGCCTGTGATATACTGTTGCATGTTTTTCGTATGTACAAGCCGTATGATTATCATCTGTTGGCTTGTTCATGCATTTTCATTTCATCCTAGATTGTGCAGTGCAAACTTGTGCTATTTTTCCTCTCTCTGTAGTCGTTTCATTTGATTGATGTTGTGCAGTGCCGGCTTGTTTCGTTATGTTCATCTGAAGGTCGAACTGTTCAAAGTCCATTTGCCTTATTTGCTCGGCTCTTGTTCTTCTGGATGCTAAATGTTCCTTTCTAATCTTGCAGATTATGTATTATCTGGCATTAGTATTTTGACATTTCGTACGGTCTAAAGAAATTCAGGATCCATTTTTTTTCCCTTTTGCTTGTAACAATGTGATGTATGGTGCAATTCATGCGTCGCTTAGTCTGAAAGCTGATGCTATTGCTGGCCGCATATTGAAGTAGGCTATGCTCTTTTGTTGCATCGCTCATGAGTCTGCCACCACTGGGCCACTGGCAGCACATATCTGATCATCATACGCAAGAGCACACATGCAATTTGCAGCTGTGAAAGCAATTTTTTTAAAACAAGAATTGTAAAAGCAAACTGACTAACCATATAAACTCACAGGATTCTGGACGCACGTCAAACTCACCGTGCATTTGTTGATCAGTCATTCATCCCAAACCATCAACTTGGCCTTCGGTTCCTCTGCCCTCCGTGACAATCCGTGCTCCTGCTACCCCGTCCCCTTGATAATCAGCAAGCTCAGATGCCGGCATGGTATACTGTGACGAGCCGTATAATTAGCTTAGAGTAACGACAGTAACACCGCTATTACTCTGAGATAATTGTATGAATCTCAGCATATTAGCTAATCAAAATATTGAGTGCACCCGATGTTTTATCAGTTAATACACCGTGTTCAGAGTTACAACAGAACAATAATTAGAAACTGAAATGGAAACTTATTATAATCTATTACCACGCAAGGCTACAAGTTTAGTACACTAATCATACATATGATCTAAGTACAACAAAATATAATACAAAAGTACTAATCATCCCCAAAGATTGATGATGCTGATGTCCGATTTACCCAAACAATCTACGCATCTTGGTAGTCTACATCCTTGTAGTTTTGATCCCGCGGTTGACCCTCACCCCATGCCTCGTAAGCACTCTTGGGATCCAAGTCCAAACCAGCCGTTTGACCATCAAAGCAATTTTCTAGCTAAAGGGGGAGTTAAGTAAGAGTGAGTACAAAAGTGCTCAGTAAGTATTAATAACAAAAATACATCATATGAGTTTCCTCCAAATCCTCTCATGAATCCTTCCTCAAATCCTTTTTTTTGAGAAAATAAGGTTTTGATTATGAAAATCTGCGTTTCTAGCTTTCAATTATCAAACATGCTACTACAAATCCTCATATATATATATATATATATACCAATTATACCCCGACTTCAATGCACATCGACGGTACACTCAATACCCAACATATCCTGACTTCAATGCACATCGGCGATACTTCGAATTCTAACTTTTTTCTAACTTCAATGCACATCTACAAAACTCCTAACTTGTATCCCGACTTCAATGCACATTGGCAATACATCGAATTCTAGCTGTTCCCTTACTTCAATGCCATCGGCCAAACTCCTAACTTGTACCATGACTTCAATGCACATCGGCGATACATCGAATTCTAACTGTTCTCAGACTTCAATGCACATTGGTGGA
Organism: Guadua angustifolia; assembly: GCA_036346375.1. Classification (NCBI taxonomy): domain Eukaryota; kingdom Viridiplantae; phylum Streptophyta; class Magnoliopsida; order Poales; family Poaceae; genus Guadua; species Guadua angustifolia. Next base: position 8,577,343 of record CM070505.1, read on the forward strand.
ACTCCTAACTTTAACAGGGCCTGACTTCAACACACCCCGGTTGCACTCTTAAATGTACCCCGACTTCAATGCACATCGGCGATACCCCTAACTATCATCTCATATATATCCGCCCATACATCGCTTTTTCATCATCAATTTTACTTTTCAACCACACACACTTTAGGGTTTTCTTAAAAGAGTTTGTCAATGCATCGGTGATAGCATATATAACCAAATACATTTGATTAAAAACTATACGATCAATAAAACTTGCCTAAAATAGAGTGATAATATGCGTCCTCACACGGTTGTAGAACATGACCTTCTGCCGGATTTAATTTGACTCCTGAAATTATGGAAAACTATACTTCAAACGGTTGTTAACATATTATATATTGTAGGATGTCCAACTTTCTTTGACTTTTGATAAGTGGTTGAATGCATACCGCTTATTTTACTTAGGGTATATTTAGTTTGATGTGTTTTAATGGGGTTTATTTTGCAATGGGGCCTTTTTTAATCTGACTTATTTTTATTTTGGCATATTTTAATTTGGAACATTTTAACGTACCACACTTTAATTGGTGTATTTCAATATGCATTACTTATTAAAATTTTGGATCATGGTTTTATTCCTCTAGAACATTATTTTCCTATTTTTAATTGTTATAGCGATAGCTAATTTCATATGTTTCTTTAATTAATTATTCGCTAGTATTAATTTTCTTTTTAATTTTTTATTGCAACTTTTTATGGACGTTATGTGGTTTATTAGTTTTCAACATTTTTCTCTTTTCTTTTCTTTCTTTTTCCTTTTTTTTATTTTTCATTTCTTTTTGGATCTCTCTCTTTCTTTTCCTTTTATTTTTCTTTTTCTTCTCTTCTTTTCCCTTCTTTTCTTTTCTCCTCCCATCCCTAACTTCCTTATCCTTTACTTGCCTCTATTCTTCTTTTTTGTTCCCCACTCTCCTTTTCTCTCTCCCTCCCCACCGTTGCCTTCCTCCCCTTGCTAGCGCCGCATCCCTGTCGCCTAGCCATGTGCCACCTTCGGTCTTCGGGCCCTGACCCACCGGCCACCTCCTCATGCGGCTCCATGCTTTAGCTTGCTCACGCGCACGCACGCTCAGGCCGCCTTCATGTGCCGTCAAGCCGACCCTCCCTCTAGGCCTCGCCTCGGCCGAGCCGTCCCTCGGGTTGCCCGGCCTCTGCCCCTGCTGGTGTCGGCCTTTGGCCCCCAAAGCCCCGTGGCTTGGCTCTGCTGCCCCGAAGCTCAGCCCTGCCTCTGGCTCTGCCATGGTCTACTCCACCAAGGCCCACTCCTCCGACCTCGACTCCCGATCCCGTCGTCCTGGGTTGCTGCCACCCAACCTCTATCTCAAGCCGACCTCCTAGCTTCATGCACCCAGCCCAGCCCCTGGGTCCCATGCTGCCACTCCTGCCAGGCCTCCCTTACCGCACCCTAGAGCTCCCTTTGTGATGCTCTTATTCCCCTCTTCTTTATACTGACTCATACTATTTTCATTACGTGAGACTACATGAGTTCGAACATTGTGTTTACGAGTTGGTTGATGATGAATGAGGAGTTGATTCGCTGTAGACCGGCGGTGTCATGATGAAACCCAGATATCTTCCGCACGCCAAGGAGTGTAAGGAGGTCATTTAGGCACACGTGATGCCGCCTCTAGCGCGATTGCTCACTGAGACCATTAGCAGTCCTATTGTCATTATTATCTACGCAGGTTCTCTAGTTCATTCTTTAGGCTAGGTTGTCATCTAGGTTCTTAGATGTAACATCCTGTCGGGGATTGGAAAATTCCCGTAGACGACCATCGAAACCCGGCACCAACCGATCATGCCCTTGCCCGGATAACACATGCAGGACCGACCTTCGTGCACCCCGGCCCCGAGCAAGCCAGCTCGGGGGTCCTCGACAAGACGACGTGGCATTAAACGCATGGCGGCTCAAGGATCGCGCGGGATCCGCCCGCCACGTCCGCAGACTTGGTCCGCGCCATCGTGCCCACGTCGCGTGGTTCCGGCGGCGGCGCAAGCCTTTCTGCGTCGTCCTCTCTGATGAGCGCCCCTGTAATAAATGATTTGTCTCCTGTAATTCCCTATAAATACTCCCTCCCACGATGGATTGGGTGTGGAACCTTCGGTACTACGCACCCACTTATACACATCGCTTGCTTACGGGAGTCCTTAGGATCGCTCAGGCCCCCCCGAGCAAGCACATTGTAACCCACTTTCGCATACTAGTGCAATCACTGGACGTAGGGTTATTATCTCCCCCGTGAGAGGCCCGAACCAGATAAAAAACGACCCCTTGCGCCTTACGATTGTCCGATATACCTTCTTTCCATTGCTCGGCATACTCTCACACGTATAACCCTTGCGGAAAAGGGGCCCCGAGTTGATCCCTCATTCAACAAGTAAGCTCGGCGGGGGATCCTGTCCCGAATCGTCGACAGCTGGCACCGTCCGTGGGGATCGATTGAGTCCTTCGCGAGAATCCTCGAGGATGCCGAATTCTCAAGTCAATCGAGACCTCTACGTCTTGGCGGCGTGGAGGACGACGGCGTGTCTCTGGCCGGCGAAGGCGTGGGCGGTGTGATCGATCCGGAAGACCACACCGAGACCATGTCCCGTCTTGAAACACGCCTTCGCTTCGGGCGCGAGTCTCTTCCCGAGCACGCGCGTTTCGCTCGGTTCGACCATGTCCCGCCGCCAGCACGTCCTTCGCTTCGGTAGCGAGTCTCTTCCCCGAGCACGCGTTTCGCTCGGTCGTCCATGTTCCGCGGCCGAAACACGTCCTTCGCCGGGCGCGAGTCTCTTTCCCCGAGCACGCGTTTCGCTCGGGTTGTCCATGTTCATGCTGAAGCACGCCCTTCGCCGGGCGCGAGTCTCTTCCCCGAGCACGCGTTTCCCTCGGGTTGTCCATGTTTCGCCGAAACACGTCCTTCGCCGGGCGCGTCTCTTCCCCGAGCACGCGCTTTTGCTCGGGGCTATCCATGTTCCGCCGAAAGCACGTCCTTTGCTTCGGCGCGAGTCTCTTCCCGAGCACATGTTTCGCTCGGGGGTCGTCCGTGTTCCGCTTGGCGGGTGTCGCTTCGCGGCGCGAGACTCTTCCGCGCCGATTAGTTCCTGGCGTCTAGTCCATGTCCGAGATCTGGCGATTCGAGCATGTCTCGTCTGTCAGTTCCTCAAGCATTTGACTCATGCTTGGGATGCCGCAGTAGCTCTTCGCTGCGAGATCCTCGTCCCCGAGACGTGTTGCTCGGATGCCGCAGTAGCTCTTCGCTGCGAGATCCCCGAGCCATGTTGCTCGGATGCCGCAGTAGCTCTTCGCTGCGAGATCCCGAGCCCTCGCCGCCGGATGCGCGCAGTAGCTCTTCGCTGCGAGATCCCCGAGCCGTCTTTGCTCGGATGCGCGATAGCTCTTGCACGCGAGATCCTCGTCATCGAGACGTGTTGCTCGGATGCCGCAGTAGCTCTTCGCTGCGAGATCCCCGAGCAATGTTGCTCGGATGCCGCAGTAGCTCTTCGCTGCGAGATCCCCGAGCCGTGCTGCTCGGATGCCGCAGTAGCTCTTCGCTGCGAGATCCTCGTCCCGAGCGTGTTGCTCGGATGTCGCGGTAGCTCTTCGCCGCGAGATCCCGAGCCTGTTGCTCGGATGCGCGCAGAGCTCTTCGACTGCGAGATCCCCGAGCCGGCGGATGCTTTGCGGATCCTCGCCCGAGAGTTGCTCTTAGCTCTTCGCTGCGAGATCCTCGTTGCCCGCGAGAGCGTTGTTGCTCCCGAGCCACAGTGCTCGGATGCGCAGTAGCTCTTCGCCGCGAGATCCCCGAGCCCTGCTTGCTCGGATGCGCGGTAGCTCTTCGCCGCGAGGTCCCCGAGCCCCGCTTTCGGATGCGCGGTAGCTCTTCGCTGCGAGATCCTCGTCCCGAGCCGTGTTGCTCGGATGTCGCGATAGCTCTTCGCTGCGAGATCCCCGAGCCTGTTGCTCGGATGCCGCATAGCTCTTCGCCGCGGATCCTCGTCCCGGCGGTGTTGCTTTCGGATCTGCGCATAGCTCTTGACTGCGAGATCCCCGAGCCTGTTGCTCGGATGCGCGATAGCTCTTCGCGCGAGATCCCGATCCTGTTGCTCGGATGCGCGGTAGCTCTTGCTGCGAGATCCTCGTCCCGAGCCGTGTTGCTCGGATGCGCGATAGCTCTTCGCTGCGAGATCCCCGAGCCCTGTTGCTCGGATGTCGCAGTAGCTCTTCGCTGCGAGATCCTCGTCCCCGAGCGGTGTTGCTCGGATGCCGCAGTAGCTCTTCGCTGCGAGACCCCCGAGCCCTGTTGCTCGGATGCCGAAGTAGCTCTTCACTGCGAGACCCCCGAGCCCTGTTGCTCGGATGCCGAAGTAGCTCTTCGCTGCGAGATCCTCGTCCCCGAGCGGTGTTGCTCGGATGCGCAGGCTCTTCGCTGCGATTTCCCGAGCCGTGTTGCTCGGATGCGCGATAGCTCTTCACTGCGAGATCCCGAGCCGTGTTGCTCGGATGCCGCATAGCTCTTCGCCGCGGATCCTCTTCCCGAGCGATGTTGCTCGGATGTTGCGATAGTTTTTATTTGCAAAGTCCCAATCCTCCCTATGTGTCTAGAGGCTTAAGGCGAAGGCCGATCTCAAGAACTTCCCCTTAAGCCTCGGGGCTAGCTGTCGGGATTGGGAAATTCCGTAAACGACCATCGGCTCCTAAGCACCAACCGACCATGCCCTTGCGGACAACGCATGCGGGACCGACCTTCGTGCACCTCGGCCTGAGCAAGCCACTCGGGGTCTCGACAAGGCGACGTGGCATTAAACGCATGGCGGCTAAGGATCGCGCGCGGGATCCGTGCCGCCACGGTCATGGCCGACTTGGTCGCGCCATCGTGCCCACGTCGCGTGGTTCCGTGGCGGCGGCAACCTTCGCTCTGCGTCGTCCTCTCACATGAGCGCCCGTAATAAATGATTTATCTCCTGTAATTCCCTATAAATACTCCCTCCCATGATGGATTGGGTGTGGAACCTTCAGTACTACGCACCCACTTATACACATCACTTGCTTACGGGAGTCCTTAGGATCGCTCAGAGCCCCCCGAGCAAGCACATTGTAACCCACTTTCGCATACTAGTGCAATCACTGGACGTAGGGTTATTATCTCCCCCGTGAGAGGCCCGAACCAGATAAAAAACGACCCCCTGCGCCTTACGATTGTCCGATATACCTTCGTTCCATTACTCGGCATACTCTCAGACGTATAACCCTTGCGGAAAAGGGGCCCCGAGTTGATCCCTCATTCAACAAGTAAGCTCGACGGGGGACCCTGTCCCGAATCGTCGACACATCCTAATTTTTAGTTTAAAATATATTTTAATATCATTTATGCATTTTTCTAAATTTATTTGAATTTTCTACAATTTATTTTGATTTATTTATTATTTTTGAAATGTGTTCGGTATGAAAAGTATTTAAAAGTTTAAATAAAATTTTAGAAAAATATTTTATTTGAGTTTGAAGTACCTCAAAGTATTTTTTGGGAATTTTTTCTTATTTTTTGATATTTTACTATTTATTTTGGCTTAAACTATTTTTTGTAATCATTTTAAATCGAAAAGCTTTTAATAAAAATAAGAAATGATACTTTGGCTGAATCCATGCGGACCCAACCGTATTCCTCGTGGGTCTAGTCTGAGTTCATCGCTCTGCCTGGGGTCTAGAAACCCTATGATCTGCACCGTCCAATCTTAATCTTGCGGTCAAGATCGAGCCGCGTGGCTGCGCGTGTGTGAGCCATAGATTGTGTGATGCGTGAACAACCATGATTGTGCATATAGCCTCACCATGTTTGAGTAGGACTCAGCCGCTGCCACCATTTTGCTTCAAACTTCGCACCCTACATGGACATCGAGGGCCTATTTAATGCCCTTGACCCTCATGTCATGTTCGTCGTCTCTCGCCGCACCTTTGCCCTGCTGCGTTGTCTCCTAGATCGCAATCTTCTTCGCGCAAGAGCTAATCACTGTTGTTGTCATTGTGCACCGTTGTTCTCTCTTTATCAGATCACACTGCCAAGTGGGTTCTCGCTGTCGCCAAGGACATCGCCGAGTTCACCATTGTTGACTTCTTCAGATCTACTACTTCTTGCTGTCAGGAACCGTCGCATCGCCGCACACTAGTTTGTTGTCTCTAGCTCTGGTGAGAACCTCGTCGTCCCACGCTACCAATCTTCACTCAAGTTCTCCGCCATCCGATCTGTAGTGAACGATCAAGATCGAGCCACGTGTCAAGAGCGGATTCACCGCGAGCCATTGCTTGCGTCGCCTGTGGCTGTCTTTGCAACCGTTGGATCTGTCAGGGGCCATCGGATGCGCGCCATGCGTCACCATCCTATTATGCCGTGTGTTGCCACCGTAGTGCACTTGGGTGCTCGCTGGCATCAGCGTGATGTCGCCGCATGACATTGGCATTTGCATTAGCGGGTTCACGAAATAGTGCGATGAGTCCACGGTGGACCAACGAGGTTCGTGGGCCAAGTCCATGAGCTGGCCATGCATTAGCGTGTGATTGGCTCAGTTCTGTGCTGACACAATAAATCAGATTTGTCAATACAAAAGCAATTCGAGAATTTACAAATTTATTGTTTTCTGATTTTCTTTATATTTAAATCTTTCGAGAATTCGTTCTCCCTCATACGAGTTCCAATTGAGGTGATTCAAATTTATAAAAAAAATTAAAATTAAGATCTATTTAATGATGGATTTTATTTGAGATCTATTTAATGGTGAATTTTATTTGATTTTTATTTATTTTTACTCTATATTTTGGTGTTTCTTGTGTATTTTCTCTCGATACGCGTAGACGTTAAAGTGCTTAGAGTGTTCAAGGGAGAATCATTTACTCAAGACCAAGGTCTAGAGCAACAATAAGATTTTTTTAATAAAAGTTATGCTTTGATTATGTTGAACCCATTATTGCATGTTATTTCGTGGGTATAATTGAATTCAAAGTAGTTTGGGATCTAGTTATTCAACCCAATTGGATTAAATCTATCTTATCCTTTGTATGTCATAATTATTTATCACCTTAGAATGGTTTATTATTAGTTGGTTGCTAATAGATGCTAATGTGGGTTGGTTAGATCATGCTTATTGCGCTTAGCCATGCCACGTATGACACATGTCTTTTGGAATACTAAATTAATCTTGACTAATAAAATGTGGAACTAATTTATAGAATTGGTGTGTCATGTGTTGTTACACGATGATGTTGAGATGTAGTAACAAGTATTGTTCTACAACGAAGTTGAACTGTTGATGGCATGTGTTGCACGTTAATCAACTGAGGTGGTAATGATTTAGATTGGAGCAAGTGGCAAGGGGCAGTGTGCCAAGATGGGTCTATGTGGCGGTTGGGTTGTAGAAGTCTTATCTTGGTCAACCTAAGGATTTAATCTTGCAAGCATTTGCCCTGAGTCAAACAAGCAACCACATGTTTGGAATGGGATAGATCTAACTGTAAATTTGCAATATCTTAGCTTTGGTACTACTAATGGTGGTGTGAGTCTCGACTATATGGGTAAACTCATATAGCGTAAGAGAGGGTCCTGATTATGGTAACCAGTCCTATCAGTGATGAAACTTTAGCGGGTAGTACTGGGTTAAGAGCTTTGTAAATGCTTTATCATGATCTCTTTGCCAATACACCAAAGGAAGTATGATAATTACATGGCAACAAGAGACGATCATGTCGTGTGAGTAAAATGCATAACCTCTGTAGAGTGTAAAATCTATTCGGATAGTTGTGTTTATGGTATTAAATAATGCTCAGGAATTATAGTCAAGGGATAGATTTTATAAAATTAAATTTTGATGTGAAAGCTGGGTGCTAGTGAAAGTCTAGAATATGTTAGAGCTAGGTGCCATGTTTACTTGAGAAATATTGAAAGGTACTATTTACTATTATTTATTTTACCCTCATTTCAATCTAACTATTGTATTCTTTTATAAATAATGCTTTACTGCAAAATAGCTATGTTAGTCATTCCTTTGGAACAAGCCATTCATATAGTATGCTAGAGTTGCATTCTGTGCACAATTTGTTGAGTGTTTTATGTATTCACCCTTGCCAATAATAAAATCACCAGTTGAGGTGGAGTCACACCAGCTTAGGAGTACCAGAAAGAGACGAACGTCTAGGGTGCAAGTTTTATCAGTTGCTTGTGGTATACTGAGGGACTTATCTACGTTTTCTTTCGGATACAGTTTACTTTAATATTTATAGTTTAGCCCTGTATGGCAAAGTCATGTAAATTGACCATAAGATTAGTCAACAGATTTATATTTAATATATGAAGTCTTTTATCATATTTTTGTTGTGTATGATTGTGATATTCATCTATGTTGGGCCTGTGTGCACTAGCATGATCTCGGACTAGCGCGATACATACACAGGGTTCGGATTTATATATTCGAGTCCTAACATAGGAGATTACCAGGTTGTCGAATGATTATTACCTGGTAATATAGAAGGGTTGGGGAAAGGTTTTGGGGATGTGAGGTTGTAGGAGAGGTTGATGGAGTGATGCTCTTACTCCTTGGCCTCCTAATGGCTTGCTTGCTTGTTTTCTTGCTCCCTGGTCTTGGCTCTCAATTGGCCTTGGCTTGCTCTTAGGTAGCTTGGTTGTGTTTGTGTCGCTTTAAGGGAGAGTGGACTGGGGATGGATTCAGCTGGCTTCCTTTGTTCTGGCCTCGCTCCAAATGGCTTGGTGTGTTTGGGGTGGATTTGGGGGAGAGTGAACCGGGGGAGGTTGTAGCTCGATCCCTACCTCTCTTTAACCATGCTATCTTTACCTTTTTACCATGTGGCTGTTCATCTCATTATTGCGGGATATTTTGGACACTATTTCTGTGTGGCTATGGTTACTCGATAAAAATAGGTTTGTTTATGTTCGAATGATGAAATCCTAATTTGTGAGAGGTGCTGACTGGCCCCGGACGGTCTGGTATCTCGATGAGCGTTTCCTATTCGCGATTGCGTCTGACGGCAACTCTTATGTTTTATCTTTTCCATTGCTTTGCCTTCCTTTATGTTATTTCTGACTAATGTTTTTAGGTATTCTAAACCAAGGCCTTTTGGAATTAGATTACACATCATTTGTTACCTCTTCTGGGTATTTCAATTGTTGTAATTAATAATTGTATGAACTTCTGATGTATAATTTCTGTATGACATTATTGTTAGTGGATGGAGATAACAATTATTCTTGTTGTAATTGATATATGTGTAATTTGTGATGTATGGATATGAATGACATTTTTGTTAATGAAATGAAAATGATGTTTGTGTTGAATGCTAAGGATCTTAGTGCCTAGAGCTAACGCCTAGAAGAGGGACTCAGGGTAAATACCTTCCGGGTTTGAGTTGGATGAAGACGCCATTGCCGTCGCACGGAGAGGATGTAGAGGAAGCAGAGGCTGCCTTCCTGTTCGCACGAAGAGGAGACAGAAGATGATGCAGAGGACGGCGATGGCCTTCCCGTTGCTTCGATGCGCAATAGATCGGGTCTGCTAGGGTTTGTGGGGGTGAGGAAGAACCGAGGAATGTTGGTTCCCGTGCTAGCCCTTGACCTCCTTTTTATTTGGCGCACTTAGCAACAGGGGGCCACAACCATTCGGTTAGTTGCGCCCCCGATCAGGGCGCTACGTGCACTCGGTCATCCGAGAGATCAACCTAACATTTTGATCTTTGTCGGGTGATTTATTTAAGGAATTGATGAGGTTTACTTAGTATAATTTCAAGTGCTAATTTTTCTTTTGAAATCCGGATTATCTTATCCTAATTCCTCATTTACGAAGTGTTAAATAGGCGGGTCCTTCGCCGATGGCGCTCACTCCCCTTCCAACTGATCCCACGCTCTTCCGTAGCTAGAGGTGGGCACTGGGCCGGGCTATTTTGGGCCGGCATGAGGCACACCCTACCCGAAGACGACCCACGGCCCAAGACGGTTGTCCGGCCGTCGCTTGCCCGCTAATCAAGACGATGGTGGCCGGCCCGCCGACCCGGCCGTGCTTGGCCGACATCTGGTCCAAAGCAGCACGCACTGTGTTGTATGTGTGGGTGAGCAAATCAAGGAGTAAAAAAAAAACTATGGATGGATGGAGAAAAGGAAGGAATGCATCCATACTTTGTATGTGTGGGTGAGCAAATCAAGGAGTAAATGCATGGTGCATGCATGTGACTAGAAGGAGCAATCAATCAAGGAAATCGAGAAGAATAAACACAATAGGATTTTGTTTATTTGGAGAAAAGAAAGTTCTAGATGATAAAGAAAGAAATCAATCCGTGATCATTTTCTCTTGTAGTAATAGTATAAACGGCCGAATCTGGTAAGACGCAGACGGCAGCATCGGCGTAAATAGGTTGTGCTCGGCTCGCTGAAGGCGAAATGGCCACCTTCGACCCGACACGGTGAGCACGATAGGCCGTCACGCCAAGACGGCTTAGGTCCGGCACGATGGGCGTCGTGCCGAGCCGACCAACCCAAGACGACGCCCACCTCTATCCGTAGCACGCACTCCACAGTCCACATAAGTCAACTTGCTTCCATCCAGGCTCCAGCTCAATCCTACAGGCACGTATAGTACAACAATAGAAACAACTGGTATTTATAGTTTTTATATCATTTAGAGATAAAATTAAAATCACTTCTAAATTGATGATATCTTGTCTTTATAAGTTCCTACAATCTTTTAATTACAATATAAAAAAATTATTGTAGATTAAATCATACAATGATTTTATGTTTCTATATGTTCGTCTTTTTATTAAAAGATAGCTATACTTTCTCTTATCTGTATCAGAATCTTATGTATAAAATAGTAAGGGAGAAACTAGCGCTCGGACGTTTGATTTATGTTCATCCCATCGGACGTCTCTTACAACATTTTTTCTACGTTTACAACATTTTCTGTCAACGCGTGAAATATTTTTTTTGAACGCTTGCAACATCCGTTTACTATAGCGAATTTTACTGTTTGTCGAAGGAAAATGTTGCACGCGTTGGAACAAAATGTTGCACGTGAAGAAAAAAAATGTTGCAATGCGTTTGAAAATTTCGGACGTCCGAGTACAAGTCATTCCGAAATAATAAACGGTTAACACCGTATCACTGTATAGTGCCCTTAAACGGATTTACCAATAAAAAACATTGCATTGATCTGGATCTTGAGACTAGAAAATCGAATCGGCGATATCGGACGCTGACACCGACACGCACCAACAACCCCCTGGATCTCGCCAGGTTCGGCGCTCCGCTTGCCGAGTTGCGAGATCGAACGGCCCACACCATCACCAGACAATGGGTGGCACCAAGAACGAAGAAGCTAGCGCGGTAGCACCTGCCGCGTAGCCATCGATCTCTGCCGGTGCTGCTGGGCTTCGCAATCGAAATCGAAGCAATACCGATTCTGAATCGATTCTCGCGTCCAGCATCTGCGAATCCGTCAAACCGTATGCGGATTCCGCTTAATAGCGACAACATATCACGGACAAGCTCGCACTGAGTGCTGGATGCACAGTGCTCTCACTCATCACTTGCCATTACTCTGCTCACCTACTCCAGATCTCATGGCTCCCCGGTGCCACCACCACGCGATGGCCATGGCGTGCTTCCTCGTCCTCCTCCTGCAGTGCGTCATTCCGGTTCACGGAGGCCGCGCGCTGCGGGGCGGCGCGGGCGCGGGTGTGGTCACCAAGGCGCAGGCGCCGCCGGTGGCCAACGCGACGACGGACGAGTTCTTGGCGCCGCAGAACCAGGCGCGCGCGGCTGTCGGGGTGGCCCCGCTGCGGTGGAGCGCCGACCTTGCGGCGGCCGCGGCGACGACCGTGTCCCAGCAGCAGCGGCAGAGCGGGTGCGCGTTCGCGGACATGGGCGCGAGCCCGTACGGCGCGAACCAGGGGTGGGCGAGCTACCGCGCGAGCCCGGCGGAGGTGGTGGCCTCGTGGGTGGCGCAGGGGCGGTACTACAGCCACGCCAACAACACGTGCGCGTCGGGGCAGCAGTGCGGGACGTACACACAGGTGGTGTGGCGCCGAACGACCGAGGTCGGGTGCGCGCAGGCCAGCTGCGCCACCGGCGCCACGCTCACGCTCTGCCTCTACAACCCGCACGGCAACGTGCTGGGGCAGAGCCCCTACTAGCGGCCGCGCGGCTGCCTACCAGGTCGGTGGTGCCTTCCTTGTGCTGAGCCGTTGCCGCCGGCTTGGGAGCATGGTTAGAGTACGAACGTACGATGTAGCTTTCGTTTTTTTCTCGTTCAGGTACGGTTGCTTTTGTGTTGTGATCTGGCGGTGTTCTTGGTGTTTTAGAACTGCTTTGGTTAGAAACAAATGTGGTGACGTGTCTGCATGTGTTGCTTGGAAGGATGCGCGTGACTCGTGAGTTGTGATGGGCCTTGGGGTGTTGGATTTAGAGCCGCTTACTATACGTCGCGGGTGTAAATTGTGCTGACTCTGAGTTTTGCAGAAGTGTCACAAGATCAGGCTCTCTTTGATTACTCGTGTTCTGAAGATTTGGGCTAGCTAGAGCCTAGACTAGAGTATTGACTTTGCAACTTGCAAGTTTTCGACGGCCAACAAGAGCAAATTGAACAAATGATTACTTCATACGATGAGCTCGCGAGCCAGAGTAAGTTGGATGCCGGTTGTAAAATTTTACACTGTGAAGAAAGAATACGTGACCTTTACCTGTGTTCAACGCATCATGCTTAGTGAATAGTGACAAGGGCAACCGACAGATTTGGCAAAAGTAGATTGATCGTGCCTTTTCTTAGTTCTACTATATTGTTAAACCCACAGTTTGGCAACCCGTACCACCTGACAGCCCGTTCTGAATACACGCGCGTACCACACGCCAGAAATTCGACTAGTGGTTCCAGTTCGGCGTGCTTGTCACTTGTCGCCACCTCTGCCGTGAAGCCTCTCGCGGATCGACGAGACGAGCGTTGGAGGCGGACATCACCACGCGACAGCGGTAGCGCCACCGCGGCCGAGCTGGACTCCGCATGGTTCCGTCCTGCACGTGGTCGCGCTGTGGGAGGAGGGCGGTCAGCTGGTGCTACAGTTAGAAATACGGTAGAACACCGCGCTTTGTTACGAAAAAAAGTCATATTACGCCAATACATATCGAGTCCTTGTCGTCGGGCTCGATCTACTTGGTACCATCGGCAATGTTATCGCGCTAGGTCAAGCTTTGCTTAGATGTTACACTTTTACAGTTGTGCTTGACCTAAATTGTATACTCGGTTTTGTGACCACGTCACCACGTCAAATCGAGTTTCTTTATGACTTGCATTGTGTTTCTTTTTCGTTAAGAATGGTAGAGTTAATTTGTTAAGGAGATATTATTGTTTTGTTTTAGTTAATTTGTTAGTGAGAGACCATGTGAAGGTTTACCTATGTTGGTGATGAGTATTTAGCTGAATTTGAACTAGATGTACTTAGGTTTTAATTTGATTTGAATGGGATTTTAAGTTGAAAGTAATTTGAGTTGTTTTTAGTTAGAAGCGGCAATATCGTCCTTGTAATGGCAGTACTGCTGACCGAGTGGCACTACCGGTCTTTCTGAGTTTGTAGTTATTTTTCAAGGAAGGTATCTCGGGGGGTTTCAAAGCACCTGGCACTAATGATGGTTAAGGCGCGGTAGTACCGGATTTGTGGTAATACCGACCTATGGCTGGCAGTAGTTCCGACTCTATGAACGAGATTTTATTTATTTTTAGAGAGGTGTCTCTCCTTTGAAGGTTTTATATGCTCATTTGAGTTTTACCTACTTTGTTATTAGGATTTGTAAACCTTCCTTCCAACAAATAAAATTTTATTTCCTTACTATTCAGAATTTAATTTCAATATTTATTTTATGTCTTAAATTAACCATTGAAATTCCGCACTTTAAATTCTTGTTATTTAATTTCCGCACATTCGGATTTGCCTCCACTCCTTCTAAATGCTTACGGATCTTATGCCAAGAATGAATAATTGATGGATGAATTTTCTTCGGATCATATCCCAATCATCTAGGCAAATCTTGTGTTTTTCTCTGTAAGAAATCGATCTTTTGTATTTGAGAAAAACTATTCTTGTAGATCATGTTTGGGTGGTTCTTTTCTTATGTTCTTACTTGATGTGATAAGTGAAAGGTTATCCAAGATCACCTTAATTATCAAAATCCTAGAAGCAAGTCTAAGACCAAGATTTTGGTTTTTGTCCAGTTTTGGTGCACTCTCCCTTCAATTGGAAAAAAGTGAAAACTTTGACTCCAATCCTAATGATTGAAGATTAGAATAGGTTTCTAACCTCCACAAAAAGGTGCATACGAAATTTCATGGTCATCAATCCAGCCGATCTAAAGTTATATCAATTTTTGTTCTAAGATCGTGCTCTGTTCTTATTTGGTTCTTGAAGCCGCTTGGTAGTACTAACCTCTGGCACTACCGCCCCCTTGTGTTGTGGTAATACTGGCCAGAAAAGAGTTTTCTGTTTTTTGTTCTTCGGCGCGTGAGTGTTTCTAGCGGGGTTTGGTTGGATTGTTTTCAAAGGGGAAAATTTTATTTGTGAACATTCACCCCTCTAATCGTCATTTTGGTCCTTCAATTGGTATCAGAGCCCGATTTTGCTCTTTATAGATCTTGATCATTCTCAAAAGCCATGGCAATGGACAAGTATTCCACCAAGCTTTTGATTTTTTCTAGAGTTGATTTTTCTTTTTGGAAATCGAGAATGGAGTTGTACATTACTATCCTAGGCTTCCTGATTTGGCAAAAGGTGAATCTCCCGTATGAGATTCCTGCTGATAAAAACGTCACAGCTGGTAATATGGCTGACGTTGAGACAAATAGTAAAGCAAGAGACATCCTCATACAGGGTTTTAGCCGAAGTGAGTACGACAGATCTCTCACTTACGGTCTGCTCACCAGATCTATGTGACCCTCGATACTTACCATGAGGGCACCACCCAGAACAAGACGGTAAGATAGGATCAATACAAGCGTGACTATAATAAATTTAAATTGCATGCTGTTGAGACCCTTGATGAGTGTTTTGGTCATTTCATAAATATTTTAAACGATCTCCGTGCAGTTGGTTGCACATACTCTGACTTGGAGAATGCTTGATACTTGTTGACTGCATATAATCTTTGGGTTTGGGAGATGAAGGTGACCACCTTCAAGGACACTACGGACTTATCGAACTTGACTCTTAACGGGCTTTATTTCTGACTCAAGACTTATGAGATCGACATCGTCTCTCTTAAAATGAAGTCATAGTCATCTACATTGGTCGCTGATCCGATTGGATTATATTTTAAGATCTCAGTTAGTTTCTCCCTTTCCACCCTTTGTGAGCTAACAGTTGAATTTTTTTTCAAAAAGTAAGCTTGCACTTTTAGCCCGAAAAATTTCTCATGCTTACAAGAGGGTAAGGAAGAGAAAGAGAGGTGGCACAATCACATGCTTTAAGTATGGTGGCCCCAAATACATTCGAGCAAACTGCCCCAAGCTAGAGAATGGTAAGAACGACATCGGTGGTTCAAGAAAGAACGACTACAACGATAAGAACCACAATAAGAAGCCTCCAGCTCATGACCCGGCATGTGAAATTAAGTACTGCAACTTCTCTAAGAATAAAAAACTCTTGCATCACGTCCTCGCTGCACTCGATGACATTAACCTCTCCAACACTGAAACCTAGAGTGATGAGGGCAAGAATGATCTGCAAGAGAAGAACAAAGGTGACGATGACTTCATCGACATGTGTTTCATGGCCGACATCAATGGCATCAGCGACTCCAAACTCTACAACGACTCAAACGAGGTACCCTCCTACGACCAGCTCAACAATGCCTTATGTAGGTTAGGAAAATTTCATACTAGAGCTAGAGTTAGGTGTACAGAGTTAGAGAAGGAAGTAGGTATCTTATTTCGAAAATTAGCTTCATTTAGATCTTATTCCTCTTGAGACTCTGAAGACTGTATATTTTGCAATGCTTTGCTTGTGGAGCTTCAAAACCTAAGAACCATGCATAATAGTGTACTTTCTGAGCTTGAGGGCTTAAGTCGAAGACTGCTAGCACTAGTACCATTCATGTAAATGCTAGTTTTCTTTATGCCTACACTAGCGCATCTTGTGAAAATTGTCCAAAACTATTGTTTGAAATTGATGCCATTAGCACTCACCTTAGGAAGCTATTTGCTAGAAATAATGAACTTGAACTACATGTTTCTAAGGACTCAGTCAGCTCATGTGAGGGTTGTAGGCAACTAAATCTTGACAATGATGCATTAAATGTCAAGTGTGCTGAACTTGCTAAGTACGTACTAGCTAAGTCACAAGAAAGTTGCCTGTGATGTACTGAGATTAAGGTGGACTTGGACAAAATCCAACTCGAGTTTAGGAAAAAGCTAGAGACCTAGACTCTTAGGATTTGGAATATTCCGTGCGTATCTTGTAAGGCCCTCAAGATTGAGGCAGTTGTGCTTAGTAAGAAAAATGCATGTGCTGATCGTTTTTCCTTGTCTAGCTCTTCATCTTCTTCCCCTATTATTTCTATGACTCTCTCTTTTAGGAGTGTGAGTACTTCATGAGTACTCTTGAAAAGGTTATAGAAGACAAGAAGAAGCTCAATCTTATCCTAGACTAGTATAAGATTAGTAGATTCAATCAAAGTCTAGAATTTGACTACTTGGAGCATCCTCGGGCTCATCTACCCACTATTGTGCATGGCTCTAAGAGTGGAGACATCGTGGTAGCTCCTAGGGTGATCACCACAATGTTTAGATCTGCTAAGATTGTTTATGGGATCTCTAACCTGAAGGTTGCTTCTCCTACAACTTTTACCCCTAGTAAGATGAAGTATACAGGCATCTTATGTTAGAATCATAAACACTAGTAGATTTCTGCTTTATGCACGTCAAGATTGCACGTCATGAGCGTGGTCGTACTCTTAGTGGTACTCAGGGTCATCCCCAGATTTGGAGTGGTTCTAAGGCACCTACGGTTTCTAGACAGGGTAGAGTTTCTCCTGTTTTTGGGCAGCGTCCAAGACTTGGTTTTCAAGTTGTTCCTTCTGATTTTTGTCTTAGAGCTGCTCGTGATCAGTCTATCAACATCCTTTTAATATTTCTCGTTATTTCCATCGAAGTAGATATCAACGGTGTGAGGTGTTTTCTAGTAGAAGATTTGGGTAGCTTTATTGGGATGGTCCGGATTTTGTATGACAGTGGGCCAAACCAACTCTAGCTCCTAGATCTTCTACTGGCGTTGCTTTTGGATTTGTGAGAGTTGAGCGTTAGAGGGGCACTAGATTCCAGTCTTTTGTTCCTATGGCTGATATTTCAGGACGTCGTGTGATTCAGTATTGGGTTCCCAAATCTGTTCTTGTTTGTCCCAGTATTGAGTCACCTCTCTTTTTTGCATTGATACATGTCCGTAGGATGGGGAAAGGAGAGGTATGAATTGTTGACTTTAGTTGTTCTCGTCATATGACCAAAGACTCTTGTTAGTTTTCTTCCCTAGTGCGAGCTTCCAGTGATGAGTTGATCACTTTTGTGCATGCTTCGTCAGGTAGAGTCATCGCTAAAGGTACCGTCTATATTAATGATAATTTTATTCTTAAGAATGTTGTCTTAGCGACTAAGTTGCAATACAATTTGCTTTTTGTCTCTCAGCTTATCAATGATGATTTCAAGGTAAGTTTTAAGAGTAATGCCTATAGAATACTTGGTTCTTTTGAAGAGCTAGTTTGCAGGATTTCTAAATTTGGGAGAGTCTTTTCGTTCTAATTTTTCTGCTTCTACTGGAGACTCTCTTCGTTGTTTGATTGCTTCTGAGTCCTGTGATCTCTCCTTTGGGTATATGAGAATTAGTCATATTAGCTTCGATCATTTGACTTAAGTTAGCAACCATGATCTCATTCGTAGTTTGCCTAAACTCAAAATGGTTAAAAACTTAGTTTGCTCTCCTTACCGACATAGTAAGATAGTTGTTGCTTCTCATCCTTCAGTTACTGTTGTGATGACTGATACACCAGGATAATTTTTACATATAGACACCGTTGGTTCAGCTAGAGTGCAATCAGCGGGTGGGAAATTGTATGTTCTTGTTATTATTGATGATTTTTCGAGGTATTCTTGGGTATTTTTCATAACCTCAAATGATGAGTCTTCTATCCATTTTAAGGGTTTGGTCCGTAGGTTGTTTGTTGAGCTCCCTATTGTCTTACAAGCTATACACAATGATAATAGCATGGAATTCAAAAACTCCTACTTTGAGAGCTTCTACAAGGAGCTAAGCTTAGAGCATCAGTTCTTCCTTCCATACATCTCTCAACAAAATGGCGTAGTGGAAAGGAAGAATAAGACCTTAGTAGAGATGGCTAGGACGATGCTAGATATGTACAGTACTTCTAGTAAGTTTTGGGCTGAGGCTATAGCTACTATTTTCATGTGTCTAATCGAGTATTTTTTAGAGAACAATTGCACCACACTTCTTACAAGTTGAGGTATGGGCAAAAGCCTAGTGTTTCTCATTTTCATATGTTTGGTTGCAATGGTTTTGTTTTGAAGTCTGGGAACTTATATAAATTCTAGTGTCGTTTTTTTGATGGTATTTTTCTAGGTTACTCGACTTCTTCTCATAGCTGTAAAGTCTGGAATTATGAGGTGAATAAGATCATAGAGACCTATGAGATAACCTTTAATGAGACTAGTTCAGGAACTATACCTGACATATCAGGCTCTTCTTCCCTCTCCGAGACCATCTTTGTAGAGGATGAGAATGATGGAGATGATAGTATTCCACCTGTTCCAGTCCCCTATACACTTGAGTTGCCTCATGTTTCTATCTCTGCACCTTAGGGAGACCAGCCCTTATCTTTAGACTCTCCTACAACAAGTTGCTCTGATCTTGCCTCCTCTGTTCATAAGGTAGATGCCACTTCTACTTCTAGACCTCCTCACCATATTCAGATGCGTCATCCATCTGATCAGATCATTAGTGATCTGTTTGAGCGAGTCACGCGCTCGAAATTAGGCTTGTCTTTTTTCTACCTCCACTTTATCTTTGTTAGCTCTTTTGAGCCGAAGGATACATCATGCATTATCCGATGAGTTTTGGATTAATGCTATGCATGAAAAACTTGAGAACTTCAAGAAGATAAGATTGGCTGCTTGTCGAGCCTCCTGATAGCATCTAGGCCCCCAAATTTCTTCATTTGGTATTAATAACATAGTTTTGGTGTTGATGACTAAGTCAATAAATTCCCTAGCTATGAAAGATATTATATGGAGCATCAGGAAGTTCTCTGAAGGGACAAGGTTAAGGTTTCTTGTTACTAGTTTGTGGCTTGGGAGATGATTCAAGCCAAGTAGCTAGGGCTATTTTGTTTGGCCGTACTATAAAAGGGGACCATGCATAAGCTAGTATATTGGTTCATAATGCTAAGACAATTTAGAACTGCTTGGAGTTAAAAACTATCTTTTCTTGAATAAAAAATCCCTCCGTCGACCTAAATATTTCCCGGGATTCATCTTTGCCGTAGCTCTTTTAAATCCGGAGCAACCTTAGCCCAAAACCCTTTACCGCCGGACCAATCCTTGGTTTTAGTCCGGCGCCAAAACCTTCTTGTCTAACCGAGTGTTTCTCTTTCACGCCGGACCAATTTTCGCTTTTCTTAAGTTTAGTCCGACGTAGTTGTATTTCTCTCGGTTCCTTGACCAAAATAGCTCGTAGGGGTAATTCTCTTGAAAACCCTTTTACACCGGACCAAATTCTGTCTTTACTAAGATCAGTCCGGCGCTAAAGGAATTCTCTCGAATTTTTCTCAGTTGGTCAAAAAGGTCCGTGGTTACTGATTACTGTAAAATCCTATCCACGGCGGACCAAATTTTTTGGTCCGGCGCTCGTATTGTATTCTCATTCCTTCGCCGAACCAAACTCACAAAAATCCCATGTACGACGGACCAAATTTTTCGGTCCGGCGTGAATAAGCTCTTTTGGTCTGGCGTACATAGGATCAGTATCGCTAGCTTATTTCACTAAGTCTGTGGCAAACGTGTTAAGCTGAATTTTGACACTCTGACACGTTGCAACGGTCACAATGGTAGGTGTAACGGCTATATTCATTCCAAATGCCTATATAAGCATTTCCTGAGCTATCTAGCACAAACCTTTTTGATCTCCTTGACATCTTAGCATCTTTTGAGCATTCATTCCTTCAAGGAGACTGAGCTTCACTCTGAACTCTCAAAAGCTTCACTTTCTTAAGTTTTTTAGCTCCAAGCTTAAGTCTAGTTGTGTTGTTGCGAGTGAACCAAGAGACAGGGCTTTTGCAGGGTCTATTAGTCTTGGGTCTTTGTGATCCTAGACGGCTTGGAGGTTGTGAAGGTGCGACCTGTCCAAAAGTGTTTGTGGAAGGCCACCTTGTTGTGAGAGGTTTGGAACTCACCTTACCGGAGTGGTGAAAGAGTTGCCATAATGCAGACCCAAAGCTACTGCGACTAGCTTGTGAGGGAGCTATACTTTAAGTAGAAGTGCTCCAACGTGGATTAGGAGTCAGGCTCTAAACCACGGGATAAAATACTTATGTCTCTTGTTTACTCTCCTGCATTATCATTGTTTGTCGTTGCTTTTCTGATATTCTGCTCATTCCATTTCTTTATATAGCTTCTGTTAATCTAGTTGTTGAAGCTTGATAGTTGCACTGAATTTAAATAATTAAAATTTGAAAAGTTGCCTATTCACCCCCTCTCTAGACCAACCTGTTCCTTCACCCCCATCCGATCATAATGTTATTGAGACCAAGTGGGTATTCAAGAACAAGCAAAGTGAGGATGGGGTTGTTATTAAGAACAGGATTAGGCTAGTTACACAGATTTTACTTAAGTTGAGGGTTTTGACTTTGAGGAGATATTTGCCTTTGTAGCTAGACTAGAGACTATTAGGATCCTGCTTACATTTTTGGTAACCAAGGGTTTCAAGCTTTATTAGATAGATGTCAAGGTGTATTCCTTAATGTGTATATTGAGGAAGAGATTTTATGTCAGGCAGTCTCCAGGATTCGAAAACCCCAAGTACGCAAACCATGTCTTTATACTTTCTAAAACTTTGTATAGACTTAAGCAGGCTCCTAGAGCTTGGTATGAGAGACTTAAGTCTTATCTTCTTTGTTTTGGTTTTAAAATGGGTAAAGTAGATAAGAATCTGTTCATCAAACACCAGAATTTTCATTTTCTTCTCGTCTAGGTTTATTTGGATGATATTATCTTTGGTGGCTCTTTGCACTCTTGTGTCTCAGTTTTTAGATATGATGAGCACAGAATTTAAGATGAGCATGATGGACGAGTTGAACTACTTTTTTAGCTTCCAGATCAAGCAAACATGAAAGGGTATTTTCTTGCATTAAGGCAAGTACACTTGAGACCTCATGAGATGCTTTGACATGTCTGATGGGAAGCCAATGATAACTCCTATGACCACCACTGCTATCCTTGAGCCTGATAACGATGTGAGCTAGTTGATCAGAAAGAGTTTAGGAGCATGATCGGCTCCCTCTTGTACCTCACTGCCTTGAGACCGGACATAAATTTTGCTATATGTCTGTGTGCTAATTTCAGACTTCTTCTTGTGCCTCTCACCGCTAAGCGGTGAAACGCATTTTCAGATACCTTCGAGCTACTATTGACTATAGTATTTGGTACTCTTTCTCTTCTTGTTTATCCCTTAAAATCTTTTCTAATGCAGACTTTGTTGGCTTTAAGATAGATAGGAAGTGCACTTCTGGCATTTGGCAATTCATTGGTACTTCTCTTGTTTCTTGGTCATCTAAGAAGCAGTCCGGAGTTGCATAATCCACCATTGGGGCCGAGTATGTTACAGTCGCTAGTTGTTGTAGTCAGGTGCTCTGGATGAGATCGACATTGCGGGACTTTGAGTTAGATATAGATAGTGTTCCACTTTTCTGTGACAACACTTCTTCCATTTGTATTGGTAAGAACCCTGTGCAGCATTCTAGGACCAAACATATTAATATTAGATATCACTTCCTTAGATACCATGCGGAGAAGGATAATATAGTGATTCAGTTTGTGGAAAGAGACTACCAGATTGCCGATATCTTTACTAAGCCTTTGGGTAACTCTAGATATGTAGTCTTGAGTGGAGAGCTTGGAGTCTTGTGCCCTTACGATATCACTTAAGGGGGAGCTGGCTCTGTATATTATATATTATATGTTTATTTTCAGTATTTTTTTTCTGTATCTTCTGGGCGATATTAGGTTTATTCTTATAATTCTAAGTACACTTTACTTAGACATTCCGGCTGTGGAGGGGAAAGAAAGAGAGGTGGGAGGACCATGTAGATGCCACCTCAGCTAAAACCACTTTTGAATAGCCTTGAGAGGTTAAAATATCTGGTATTGATACTTGAGGAGGGAGGGTAAAAACACCCGATGTCGTAACAGAGGGTTGATTTTCAGAATTTTACATAGTTCACAGGGTCAAATGAACTTATTCCTGTAAGCCATATATATGTTGAAGTTATACCTATGCCAAATAGTACCCACTAGGCCACTACGGCTATATAGCTTGGGAGAGAAGACGTAGGTTCAACCAAACCGCCGTATGAAATAGTAGAAAGATTACGAGTACAAATGTTTTTAGTTAGACTATTCTTGTAGTAGTTTCTGTGGACTAGCAGTAGCAAAGTGAAGTGTAACTGTGTGAGCATCACGTACTCTTTACTTGACAGAAGAACTTGAGAAGCTTCCTACAATTAAAGATCCATATCACAAAATAATTTCAACTGTGTTTTTGAATGGATATCGATTGCTAGACTCCTTAGTACAGGAAAGAGACGCTGTTATGTAGTTTTCTTAAAATAATACATTTTAAAAATAATTTTACAAAAGAAATACCATTTTTTTTAAAAAAAATATACCTCCGCCTCAAATGAATTAGCGACAGAGCCAATTGAAGCCCTATCGTCAATTAATTTGGCGATAGAAACCTCAACCTATTGACCTAATAAATTCGACAAAATAATTTATTGACCAATTCAATTAGCGATAAAACAGACATCTGTTGCTACTTGAATCAGTGGCATAGGTATAGTTTTGAAAAAAATCGAGGTATTATCTTTGCAAAATTATTATAAAAAATATATTATTTTTAAAAAAATCTTGTTACCTACCACACACCTATTCTTTTGAATTATATGTACCCACGAGATTAATGTCTGGCTTTGACGTGCGAAAGCAAACAATTTCTATTGGAAACATTAATTCATAGTGCCTTGTGGGATATAAGCCATAAGATGACTAACCAACCGAAACTGTACTTTGTTAATCGTGAGAAGGTAAGTACTTATGCGGTTTTTCATCAAACTTAAAGCAACGCTGTCGGTAATTCGGTATGACTGTTTATCTTTCAATTTCACACCGCCACGCATCGCGATTCCTGGACGCCTCATTTTCAGCCGCCCAAACGAACGGGTAAACATTGCGAGGCACCTGCCGCTTATTAAGTAGTTGTTGATGATGCGTCCTTGGTTCTGCCCATACATAATCTGTCTTGTTCTGCTTTTGTCGACTGAGACTTGAACAACATCAACTGCTTCTTTCAGACAAGATTGGTCATCATGATGCACACTGTAGCCGTAAGAGACTATCATGACTTGATGAGATAGATTATTGTGCGTGCAGTTATGTATTACCCATTTCCTCCTTTTCTGACGAAATGTTTATCTGTTTTGATTGCACATTTTTAGGTTCTTTTTAGAACGTATCAAGTAGAAAACGTAGTGTTATGAAAAACATAGGAATAGAATGTCACATACTATAGAATCCCATAGGATTTCCAAACACAGGAATGTTAGAGGTGGTGTGTTTGGATGGTTCATAGGAAATGACATTGAAATTTTTGGAGGAAAACATTTCTTGAAGGGAGATATTGGAGAGAGGGAGGGAGAGAGAATGCATTGGGTTTTCAAAGAAAAAAAAATAACATGAGGTTTGAGCTCATCTTTATTTTCCCATGTAATTAGGTGCATAAAAATGAATGTATTCCATAGGAATTTGATAATTACATATGCCTATGTTCCAAACAACACTTTATAGAAAAAGATGCTAACGATTAGAGTCCTCCAAAATTCCTCTGAAAATCCTACATTCCAAGTCCTTACTTTTCTGAATAGAAATGCTCAGTCAAACAGTTCTCTTGGTACCAAAAACATTACATAAATCCTAAATTCATACTGAAAATAGAGCAAAAGAATTTAAAAATAGAAGCTTTGGATCGCTTCTCGGACAGCTCAATATTGCATGTTTTAGCTAGGTTTGTCATCTTATCTAGAGTAGCCATTTGATCCAAGGCAAACCTATCTAGTCTTTCCAAAACCAACGCATCAAGTTGGACTTCTCAATTTACAGCAACGCAGGCTTAGTTAAGCATAACAACTGATCAACTAGAAAGACAGGGCTATAAAATGGAGCAATTAGACTAAGATTTAGCTACATGCATTTGTGAACAAAAAAGACAGATGAACGCCAGAGTATGTCAGAATTCGCATGCTGCAGGCCTGTGTTTTTTTTAGATTGATTACTATATCATAAGCCGTATAATCATATTCACATGTGGTTTTGAACATCAGTACTAGCGACCAGCCAGTATTGCTGCTATTGCAGCAGGGAACATGCTTGTACTTTCACTGGAGTTTTGAACAAACGTTTGCGAATGCAACATTTGGATAGCTGGAAAGCATCATCTTAGGTCATCACAAACTTAACTAGCTAGGACAATAAAACTCTAAGGCCTTGACGATAAACCCATATAATCGTTTATTCAAATATACCATCGCTAGCTAGTTAAGCTATATAGTAACACACAAGTTAGGCCAGATTAAACAGTACGTGGATGCATGCTCATAACAAATAGCTGTAATTTACTATATATCTCTCCGCTCTTTGACCTGCTAATACAACAAATTACATATATAATATATTCTTCCATGCTATATAACCTCTTGAATTAACTGTGAAAGTCAAACCTAAAGGGCCTGCAAATTAACACAAATTCACAATGGCCTACCTTAAAAAGTAGTCGTTTCTCACACTGTAGGCTAGGCAAGTTTGTGATATTGGCACGGCTCAATCAGATCGAACAAAACGACATCCTTGCACCTCGCTAGCTAGTGCAGAAGGATCACCCGATCGATTTGATTGAACCATGCCAACATCGCACTCTCCCAGCCAATCAATCCTTGGAGGCAACCATAGCTCCCCAAAATGCAAACCACCACCTTATAGCTAGCCAAACTCCCAATGTAAACCCAACAGGTCGAGAACTTGACTGACAATGGAGCATGGAGCTGAATTAATAGGCGGCAACGACAATGAACGCGCAAAGCCGAGAAGAAAAGAAAGAAAGAAAGAAAGAAATGGTTGAGACGTCAATGTCGTCTCGCCAAGCCTTCCTCTCATATGGAAGAGAGTAAGCAAGCATGCATCACGCAGACAAAATATAATTACAAATTGCAAGCCAAGACGTAATAAGATGGAAGAGGAGGTAGGCATGGGCCGGCCAATGACTTGCCGATGCGTCCTTCCTCCGGTAGTGGTTGATGACTTGCTGCGGCTAGCCAGCCAGCTACCAATCCATCTCCATACGAGCCGTCCTGCCGGCCTGAACAGCTTGTATGTCATCCGTCTGACCGGCCGGGAGCATGCGCCAAACGACCAATTTGCTCGTCAGAATCGTCTGATTCCGGGTGATTTTCAGTCTGAACGTACTCGTGTTGGCCGACGCGGCGAATTGACCGCTTCTTGCGTCGATCGATCGGCACTGTAACTGGGTTTGATTCGGTCCAGGCCTACAGCTAATGGGCAGGCAGGGAGGAGGAAGTTCAGTGCAGCTGATTACTTCATCAGTTGAATACCTGCCACGTTGCTTCTGAATCGTGATTTGTCAGGTCAGTTGAGAGGCGACAGCACGACAGGCATGCACATACAAGGGGTTGATGACCTGTACCTTGAAAAGTATCAATATTCAGAGCTGGAGATAGCTTAAACTATGCTGCATTTCTAACTACCCATTGGCTGCTTTGATTCGATCAAGACAAGCATCCATGAGAAAAATGGTACCAGTAAAATTTAAATCAGTACACGCACTTCTGATTTCTAAATACTGTAGTGAAATTATCAAACCATGCACATGTCTTGTACAGAAGTGACCATATATGCCAGTCGCTATCCTATTGATGTGAAAGATCGTGTGATCAAACCCCATGCTTGCATCGAACACTGTATCTGAATCCACACATGGTACAACAATGGCCTATTTCAGATTCTTCTATAGCCAGTGAAACTAACGTGCCCAATTCCTGTAGCCCATGACCATCCTTGATGAATCTCTAGTACATGATGGTCACATTACAAATCTTAAAGGTGCAACAGGCTCTTGAAAGGGACAGACAGTTGATCAACGGATAACAATCAATACGTCAGCAGTACTACGGGTAACAGATAGCATACGAATCTCTAGTATAGCAGTACCGGTAAAGTGGACATATATATATATATATATATATATATATACACACACACACACACACACACACATACTGGTTTTCTAATTTGAGGTTATCTTCGTCTGTTATTCTTTGGTGAGTTCTATTTCTCGTTATGACATATGGCAACATCTACTTTCTACCTTTTTTCCCTCTTACTTGACTTCTCCCTTAATCGTTCTCTTGTCATGATGCCTGGCACATCCCCTTCATCCCTCTTCCCTTTCCTCTTCGATCTCTTTCCCCATCAAACTAAATAAAGTTCTTATTTTTATATTTTATTGAGTTTCTTTAATATGAAGTATTTTTTAACCACTTTGAACATTTTTTAATCGAAAATCATTCGAACCAATTTTTTTAAGTGAAAAGTTTTTGAAAAAAGTTTTTTAATCAAAAGTTTTCGGTGGGAAGTTTTCGAACCATAAGTTTTTGAATCGAAAGTTTTGATTTATTTGAAGGTTTCAAATCAAAAGTTTTTGTGTTAGAGAAGGAAGGAGTGGGAAAAGGAAAGAAGGGAGAGTATTGGAAGAGATGCCATGTGACAATACTTGGATGTGTTCTGACCAAAGAATTAGTAAAAGTAACTTCAAAATAGCAGTAACCTATATTTACTGCACAAGTCAGCACGAAAAACCCGAGGTGCAGCCTGGAGTTGGGCTATGCAACGGTCGGAGGCATGTAGCTAGCTAATGAGCCTGCAGGGTACACTAAATCCACGCATCAAAATCAACCGAAATCTAGACATAAATATCCATGCATATGGCAACCGACTGTGGCGATAAGGAGCATCATAAGTTATGAACATTGATCATTGTTTGGAATGGATTCTATTGGCGCTAGTTAGCTTGAGGCAAAAGGACATCGCCATGATAATGTGCTGTTTTAAGAATCAATCATGGGCTCATCAGCATCCAAACATATAAAAATTAAAGGACAGCGGCAAGGCTAGGTGGGGATTGTCGAACCAATTTGGTTGTGCGCTCTGTTATACTACAGCTGCCAAGTGCATGCTGTACCAGGCCAAGAGGGTTATTATTTTCTCTTAAAGAAATGGCCTGCTTATGAAACTTGGCAAGGGTTGGATCGGGAGAATTAAAAGACGCCACGGGGAGAAGATGCCGCTGCATGTTCTTATCATGTATCCAGATGGGTAGCGTGCATTGATCGAGCCACTATATCGTCCTGTCTAGAACTGAAAAAGTTTAGAGCAAATATACTGAATTTTGTGAAATTCCTGTGTTTCAAGTGGCCTCAGTGCCGCCGCTCGATTACACACCGTGATCTGATCTGGCTATCCGTAGCTTCTAGGGAGACGGTGAAGCCTAAGAGCAAGGCTAATAAGAGAGCTAACTACAGACTTTAGCTCATTGCCATATCATATACAGTCAACCTAACAGCCCACCTATATAATAGTTAGTCATACATACATACAAAATCATTAATACTTAGTCCACATTCATCCACTCATTCTCTCACCAAGTTTCTTGGAGCACGTCTTTACTTGGTCAGAGATCTGCAACCGCTTCTCTCTCTCCTCTCCAACTCACCATAAATCTGATGTGGCAATTCTTACAGCCTACTTACCTCATCTTATTATACTTGCTCTAACAAGAGAGCTAATGATCAAACCGTGTGGAGCACATTCGTCCAGTCAACGGTGCATGATGATAGCTTGTCGATCGCATCGATCGGTTATATCCAATCATCGGAACGATGCATGATTGGGGTGAACACAGACGTGTCTAAGCATGCATGCTACACTAATAAGACTGACAAGTAACATTGGTAGGCAGGATGCCAGGGAGATCAATCGTTGTGTACATTCTCCGGTTAAGGTTAAGCTCAAACGATGCAACAACATTGTCTGACGGTTTTTTAAGATTTTTTGTGGAGCAAGATAATCGTAAGAACTCGATGCATATGTGTATTGGCCCGATTCAAGTTGGAGTTGGAGAGCCCACGCGAACTTAAGACGGTATGTACGGCGTTAGCCCATCAGAAAATCCCAGCCCGTTCCCCGATCGGTTACATCGCGGAGGACAATTCCGTAATCTGAAGGGGAGATTCGGCCTTCCCTGAGAGCTGTCACGATGTGAGGACCGCCGTCCGGTCCGGCCACCGCTGCAACGCTGTGAGACCCCATTCCGAGAAACAGGAAACTCCATGTGATTATCGTACTAGTCCCTGGATCAGTAGCTAGCACTCACATGTTTACAACATTTATATCAAAACCAAAAGCCAAGCTTTCATTACACAGCTTACCATAGATGCTAATTATACAAAGCATTAGTTACAAACGAAATAAAACAGCGGAAGATACTAAGTAGCTTAAGATCCAAAAGCCTGGTAGCATGCCCAACCGAACCCCACAGGCATCTGACTAGGCAAAGCCCTAGAAGAAATCGTCGCCGAATTCCCCGAGACCTGCTTGAAAGAACACATCTTCTGGTACATCGCATGGATTCACCTCTGAACAAATCGGATAATGAGCACAATTTGTACTCAGCAAGACTTTATAACAAATGCAAATATTAGTCATGCGTGCTACTCTTCGATCTATTTCCAAGGAACATGCTCTAAGTTATTTTGCATTTTGTAGAAATTGAAGCACCTCTGAACATAATAGGATACAATGAGCACAATTTGTACTCGACATACTTTATGAACAAAGTTTTTAATCAAAAGTTTTCGTGGGAAGTTTTGAACCATAAGTTTTTGAATCGAAAGTTTTGATTTATTTGAAGGTTTCAAATCAAAAGTTTTTGTGTTATTTGTACTCGACAAGACTTTATAACAAATGCAAATATTAGTCATGCGTGCTATTTCCAAAGGAACATGCTCTAAGTTATTTTGCATTTTGTAATTAAATATGTTCCATGCAAATTTCCAAAGGAACATGCTCTAAGTTATTTTGCATTTTGTAGAAAGAATTGTATACTACAGCTGCCAAGTGCATGCTGTACCAGGCCAAGAGGGTTATTATTTTCTCTTAAAGAAATGGCCTGCTTATGAAACTTGGCAAGGGTTGGATCGGGAGAATTAAAAGACGCCACGGGGAGAAGATGCCGCTGCATGTTCTTATCATGTATCCAGATGGGTAGCGTGCATTGATCGAGCCACTATATCGTCCTGTCTAGAACTGAAAAAGTTTAGAGCAAATATCCTGAATTTTGTGAAATTCCTGTGTTTCAAGTGGGCTCAGTGCCGCCGCTCGATCACACACCGTGGTCTGATCTGGCTATCCGTAGCTTCTAGGGAGAGGTGAAGCCTAAGAGCAAGGCTAATAAGAAAGCCAACTACAAGTTTTATCTCATTGCCATATCATATACAGTCAACCTAACAGCCCACCCATATAATAGTTAGCCATACATACATACAAAATCATTAATACTTGGCCCACATTTATCCACTCATTCTCTCACCAAGTTTCTTGGAGGAAACGTATGACATAATAGATTACAATTCGCATTTTTAGAAAAACAAAACTCTAACATGTAATAGGTAATAAATGCCTTGGAATCGTTATAGCCTGCTATACATTAGGGCATTCGATGGGTAGTTTCTTAGATGGTATCTCAGATGAGTAAATGCAAATATTAGTCATGCGTGCTATTTCCAAAGGAACATGCTCTAAGTTATTTTGCATTTTGTAGAAAGAATTGAAGCGTATGACATAATAGATTACAATTAGTGATTTTAGAAAAACTGACATGAGATTGATATAACCACCGAAATTAAATATGTTCCATGACTTAGCATTCTATCAAGTTGGCGAAAATCCACATACGTCGATCCTTTGACTTAAACAAGCAGTTGCTAAAAGCAGAACCAACCCATTTATGAAAATGTAAAACTCTAACATTGGAATGACTTCACCAAATGCCCATCATCAGGTGCGGCTAATCGATTAGATTTATACCGCAGAGTTATGCAACTTTTACCCACAAGGAATGAAACACCTTTTTGCTAGGCCATACGACACACTTCCTTAGGTGTGCTAGCAATGCGATCATATGAAACCGCTACATTGTTCGGACATGACTTTGATCCAGCCTTGACGTTAAACCCTACCATAGAACTAGAAACACACACCCAGTAGTGGATCCACTTTCACACACCCCACACAACGTTTCTAAACATGGCGGTATGCACCGTTACATTAGCAAGTAGACTGGACGAATACCCGTCGAGATGAACTGTCAGGAATACTGTGCAAACTCCCGCCTACCAAAGCGAAGCCATGCCCAAACAACTTAATAGGCTAAGGCTACCCCATAAATAGCCCTCGTGGTTGCACGGAAATTCTTGGATCGAAAAGCGTCCCATTGCTCGGTCCTTAATCCGACGCAGGCGACACTCCACCCTATACTACGTGCAAAGCCCTTATTGCACAACCGGCTATTGCCAATAATCGCCCGCATCAAAGCATAGTTTTCGGGTTTTCAAGTTTTTAGCCAACATATCACCCACCTTTACTAGAGTAATAACCAGTTGCGAAATCATTTTTTTGAAACATCATGACGATCTAAAGCAAAGCTAAGCAGTTGTAATATTTTAACGATTATACCCAAACTGACATTAGCTATGTCTAAGCATACTAAGGTTCACAAGATCAATTGGATTAAGGAAAACCACAAATTCCAAGGATAGTTACTAACCTCATCCAAAATAGCAGTTTCTTATGGAGAATTACCCGGATGCACTATACAGTTGCAAAAACAACATATGGTAGGTGAATTAGTAGGTTCAACAAGGTCAATGGATTTCTTGCCTTGCTCTTCTTGAAGAATGTCAAACTACGGATCAACAAGCGCCTCCTCCTCCTCGAGGATATGCGAGTCTACACTTAAAATCGAAAGGACCAACAAAGAATTACAAACTTGCAAAGAAAGAACGAAAGGAAAACAATAGAAAAGCGAATAAAACCTTTGCACAAGATCCAGGGTTGCCTTTTTATGAATCCTTTAATTACCTTTTTCGAATTCAAGATGCTAAAATTGTTTAGATTATACAATTATTCATGAGTTGCAAGGTGTATTGATTTTATTGCTCCCAGCAAGCATTCTGGAACTTTATTGCTTATGTGCTTTGCTTGAGTAGGACTTAGAGCCAAAGCTAGACAAAGCAAGATTGTTTTCTTAGATTCTTACAGAGCACATCTTAGGGATCAATTCTAGGTTATTCTTCACTAATTTCAGGTCTTGGTGAGTTGCTTTGCGAGTAAATGAAAAGTCTTAAATGATTATATAAGGTCATGAGTAGTTAATTCTTTTACTTAAATTTGATTTCACTTAGAATTGGTTTTGCACAAGTTAGATCCTCAATTGCAGGCTACTGGCTTATTTTTCATTATTTTTGAGAAGGTTCTGGTGATAAAAATGACTTAAATATAGTTTTCTTCATTTACAACTACAGTTCATTCAATCTCATTACAGCCTTCAAACATATGACTACTTAGGGTTGTTAAGCTATCCAAATTAATAGGCTACACATGTTGGAATAAGATTATCTCTTCTTATTTGGGTAGTCTATACTTTGGACAACACCACTGATCAAATTTCATAAGTTTTACACTTTAGGTGAGACTTTATAATCATCGTTGAAAAAGCTTAAATGGCATTGCAAGGTTTACGTTTACTAAATCGGCAAGAATCGCAAAGTGAAAAGTTAACGCTTAAGGGTTTTAGGTTGACAAGATTAGTATGCAAACCTTAACCAAATGAAATTCTTTTTACAGAATATGATAGTATAAACTTTGCACAATGTTTTCAGGCTGGTTTTACTAATTTTAGTATTTAGACAAGCTATCTTATCTACCACTGAAATAGCCCAAATAATCATACTGTTTAATATCAAAATCGGCCAAGATTCAACTTAGTTTCTAACTATACTATGTATGATTCTTGATTCATTTTCAACACATACTAAATTCCAGAGATGTATACTATTTGTAACCACTGAAATCCATTTATTTCTCTTGTAGTATTTTATTTTATACTCATTCTCTTTTTAGCCGAATTAAACATGGATTGATTAAGCTACTGGAGTATCTCTACTCAAATACTATTACTTTACATTTTCAAGCTATTAACGATATCAGGGTTTCATAGAAATTCACTTTCCTTTATTTTGCCTAAGGTTAAAATTATTAATTCCTTAAAACATAAAGCTCTTCTCATGTATTTCATTTACTAAAATTTACATACGAAATTCTTCCAAAAATATTTTTACATATCCTGAATCTATTGGATTTTACACTTAATTTACAAATTTGTTTCATCTAAATTGGACTTCTAGATCAAAAGATATTCAATACTTAAATCTATTCGGGTAGGAAAATCCCTAAAATTCAGAACTTTCCATAAACGGCAAATCGTTTTCTCTTAAAGATAAGATATCCTTTTGGCTAAAGTTTGCTCAGCCACTCACTCTTGGGACCCGAGGGTCATGCTTGAAAACAGTTTAGCCGAGCCACTCGGCCACGGCAACCCATTGGAAGCGGCGGG
This sequence comes from Guadua angustifolia, assembly GCA_036346375.1. Classification (NCBI taxonomy): domain Eukaryota; kingdom Viridiplantae; phylum Streptophyta; class Magnoliopsida; order Poales; family Poaceae; genus Guadua; species Guadua angustifolia. The sequence goes on from CM070505.1 coordinate 8,610,473, forward strand.
ATAGATGCAGCCTCTGACTTCACCTTATCAATCCGCATCTGGGGACCTATCCATTTCCGCAGAGGTGGCGGGAAGGTGGTCGCATACACGTGAAAGGCGGCGAACCATCATGAAGCGTGGCGACTTCGCCCGTGGCATCCCAGGAAAGAAAGGTTAATGAGCATCGGTGAGGTAGAGGATGCTAAATCACACAGGGTTCTGGTTGGAGATGAGTTTGTCTGAGGCTGCGGCTTCTGAGCCGGAGAAAGAAAGACCGATGGCGAGGCGTTCGCTGCTGAACAAATGGGCTGAAATCAAGCGAAAGAATGAACTTCGGGGGTGTAAGGATGCTCTAGACCAACCGATTCGTATTACCTCTCAATCGATCCACGGAAATTCCATCCTCTCCCCCCTTCTTCCATTCTTTGGCGCGAAATGGCGAAAGGAAGAAGAGAAGCGAAGTTGACTCAATGGGAAGTCGTTCTTGGCTCGAGGAGGCTTAAGGCGATCTGAAATGGGTCTCTTGTAGTGAGCACCGGATGAACTCCGAATGAATCGCTTGATGCAGTCTCTCTCTCGCGGAAAACACAGGCGCAGTCTTATTTACATTGAGAACCTTGAGCTCTGGCGATAAAGCACGCCAACTGTGCACGCCATAGCGCCCTGGTAGCTAAAGCTCGATGCGACATGACGAAGAGAAGCGGCCAGACGAGGGAGGAGCGATCGGAGAAGAAATGGCCGGTGGGACTGGACCCACATGGCAGTGAGGGCAAGATTTGCTTAAGGAGGGATTCGGTCAAATGCACTGAGCTTGCATTAATTTGCCACTAAGTTTTGTCAGCAAATTTTGCATACTTTTTGCATACTCTCTCCTGGCAATAGACAAGCTTATGAGAAAATTTGGGGTTAAAATATCTAGTACAACATTCACTAAAATTCGGATATGGTACAGTGCACCAAATTTCTATTTCTGCATTTGAATTACCAGACGATTCAAATCTTTTATAAAATTTTTGAAACTTTGTTTTTAAATTTTATTTGAGGCAAGGATTCTCAGATAAAATTTTCAGCTCAAGATATTGCTCCAGTAATTTATAAAAATTCTGACATTCTATTTTTCAGCTTTTGTTGTTTTCTGTTTTCGAATTATTTGGGGCTTTATTCCATCTGGTAACTTCCTAAGATTTTTACCAATGGTAAATAATATATCAAAGGTGACTTGGTAAATTTTACAGCCAGAGATGAGCTTTAGATATTTTTCACAAATTCAGAAAGTGCACTGTTTCTAGTCAACTTGACCTCTCTTTTTATTTTTAATATTCAAATTGATATTAGTATCTTTTTATCAGTGTATAAATTGACTTCTCCACCAATTTGGATTCAGAAAATAATTTATTCCCAAATTCTTCTTTGGTTCTGTTACTTTCTCCCATTTCCTTTTATTGTCCTTGCAACCAAAAATTCAAGAAATCAATTCAAGAAAAATCATAAATTCCATAGAACTCAAAAGCACTCAAAATGCAAATTCATATTATAGCATTTCACTGTTTTAAAATTTTCAGGATGTTACAAACGCCTGATTTTTTTATATAAATCGAACTTCATCCTACACGTATTTTTAAATTCAACTCTTCTGACCTTTTAGGATGTTAGAGAGAGCGGAAACCTCTTATCGAGCCTGTGTGAATCTTTGAAGCTTACCAATGTCAGAGCAATTAAATGCGAGCACGAGAGCAAGAGCTTTCGGTTGTCTGGTCTTGATAAGCGCTACTTGCCAGTGCCGTATGCTAGCTCGACTTCCCATCTATTGGATCAATTGATGCATTCAACCATCCGCTAGCCTGTAATTATCGATAAAATTGAAATATGAATGACAAGATCTCATATTAAAAGTGTTTATATCGAATTAAAAACATATGCGAATGAATTACCAATCTAATGTCGTCTTCATCCGTCCAATGCAATCGGCCATCTCTCTTACGAGGCTCATTTCTGTCATTGTCGTCATCGTCATCAACATTGATGTGCTCACTTTGCTTTCCTTTAGGTTGTGAAAAATATGATGGTGATGGAGTACCTTTTGAAGATGGTGCTGGTGGAGGTGAAAAGGTGCTATAGTTGGCAGGAACACCAACATAATGGAAATTTTCAGAACTTTGATGTGCTGGTTGTGGCATGGGAAAACTTGGCTGAGGATTTTGTGGGAATGGATGACTTGGTGCTCTAGGTATGTAATTTGCATATCCACTAGAAGGATGAGAAAACATTCCCCTGAATTAAAAAACAAAAGATTTTTATTCCATCATGTACTGTATGTAATTTCAGTCAACTAGCAGAAATTTTTGTATGCTCAGTACTGATCAGTTCATTATAAAAACTTATACTTACTGACAATTATTACAATTAAAAGGCATACTAGTCAATTATACTATTATATACTCAGTTTTATATGCTCAGTAGTTCCTGAAGACTTATCACTTTGAATACTTCATGAAAACCTATCAATTTAGATACTACCATGATACATCCTGCAAACTCAGTAGTCTGGATTCAAGTATCTCTAAAGATGTTAGGAAATGGGTGGAACCAAGCCTTTAGGTTAGATTTAATTGACTACTGACATAATATATCGTATGATCCAATGTATTAAATTGGTTGATGCAAATTACTAGTCCATACAAGAAAGCTTCAAACACACACCGAGCATTGAAGCGGACACAAAGTAAATATGTGAAAATTGATAGCAGATACACAAGCCTACCATTGCTGTGGATACAGGTTGTACCGAGATGAATCTGACGCAATAGAGCCTCCCATGTATTTGCTGCCCCAGTCTGCGGTGGAATTGGACTCACTTGAGGTATCGTGCGATGCGCGCGGAGAAATTGGTCCATCCTCTCGATCCTTCTCCTTGTCGGTCGACCATCGCTTCCTCCTCGTCGTGCGCTTGGTTGAGGCAGGATCTGCTGGCGGCGCACTAGGTGGCGGAGAGGATATCTTGGCGCGAGCACTAGGCGGCGAGAGGTTGATTTTTTATATAATCGAACTTCATCCTACATGTATTTTTAAATTCAACTCTTCTGGACCTTTTAGGATGTTCGGAGAGCGAGGAAACCTCTTATCGAGCCAGGTGAATGCTGAAGCTTACCAATGTCGCAGCAATTCGTACGAGCACAGGAGCAAGAGCTTTCTGGTTGTCTGGTCTTGATAGCGGCGCTCGCTTGTGCCCGTATGCTAGCCTGGACCTGCTTGTGCCCCCGCGCTCGTCATCCACTCTTTCCCGCAGTCGTCCGTGCTTCGTCTGCTCTCCACGCTCTCGAGAGAGATGGCGCTCACCAACTTCGTGGTGATGGTGGCGGCGGTGGGCGCGGCTTTCCTCCTCTTCACCATGGACATCCGCAAGTCGGGTGCTGTCTTCCGCCGCAACGCCCGTCAGATCAAACACTGGCTCGAGGAGGACACTGCCTCCGTTGCGTCCACGTAACGCCGCCTGCCACACCACTTTCCCCTTTCTTGATTGCTTGCCTGCTTGCTTCCTACTCTTCTTTATACCAAGTCCACAGTTTGGGTTTAGCCGTTTAGGGTTAAATTAGGCGTCGTTTCAGAAGCGAGGAGAAACTTGGGCATAGGAGTGATCCAGTTCCTATTGTCTGATTCTTGGAGCGTGTAGAGAGGGCATTACATCGGAAATATGCAGCCGCTGGCGAATGAAACTGGAGTTGATTGTTGGAATGGAGTATCTTTGACATTTTACAGTGACTGTTTGGGTGGTGGATTATAGTATGATTGGTGGACATTCTTGAGGCGGTTGTTAGAAAGCTGTTGGATGGTGGATTTGAATTGTAATTTGCTAGGGGCCAAGATGGATGAAGTGGATTTGGCTTGATCCCTTCGAAGAATCTAGGCCTTTGTTGGAATACAAAAGGCATATGTTTTAAAATGATTCTAGAAGTTTAGGGATAGGATTCTGAACCGAGGTTTATAGCAAAACAAAGATGACCAAAAGAAGTCTGCTCTGAGCCTCTGAGTTGTCCTTTTCCAATCCACTTGGATTAGTTGGCGCCAAATATTTCCTACCAAACTATGTTCTTGGAAGGAAAATTTCCAAATTGCCCAAATATGGTCAAAGTTGCTATGTTAACGCCGCAAAAGATGACAAATTGACAATGATTCTATAAAACATGAATGTTCATACCGAGGTGGAAATAACTCTAGATTATGCTTTCTTCTGAAATGTGATCTCGTCTCTTAGCTGTTGGGAACTTGGGATCAAATGAGGCTAAGCTGTGGTTCTTAACAAAAATGAAAAGGGGGATATAAATGGATATGGCTACTACCAATCTTATCTCTATCAAAAAGTTGAGTGCAGAGAGTGCCCACATATTGTGCACTTGCGCCACATCATCCAATTGTTAATAGCTATCTGATTAACAAGTTACTCTCATCGCATTTTTGAAATAATTGGTATTGTGCCAGGATTGAACAAGGCCGGGCTTGGCTGCCCTTGAGCACAGCTCGGGTGTGGTTCGGTTTGGGTTGCATTGGTATAGTTCAGGCAGGGTTGGGCTCGGCTAGACCAGGCTTGGAACAATTTGGGTCGGGCTAAGCCTTTGATCAAAACTCGTGTTACTCTTGCACCAATTACCAACAACAACCAAGTTTTTTGTCCCAATCAGGTTGGGGCAGGCTCCTGCACCAATTACCAAATCATGCTAAATAGTAAATACATGTTGGCACTTAGAAAAAGAAACACTTAATCTCATATTACTTTTTAAAGAATCTATTTTCGAGAAAGTTTCAGTGTTACCACTTAAAAGATGTTCTCCTGCTCTAATGTTAGCAATTGAAATTCTTTCTTTGTCTTTCTAGGTTTCAATCAACTTCCCTCTTCATACTTCAAAACCTAAAGAAGTTAATCATTGTAGTAAAACCATATATGATTGTACAACACTTTGAAATAATCGTAAATTTTATTAAGCAAAAGTAAGTCATTAACAGTAGGCACGAAGCAACCGAAAGGCCACCAAGAGAAAGCACCAGGAACCATAAGGCAAGGGCCAAGAGTTCCAAAAGACCAGAAGGTCTCCAAAAATCCCGAAGCTAGAAGCTCACTAGGAGACCATAAGGCGTCCAGTGAAGAGGAGCTAGCATGCATTCTGCGCCCTCTTCTTCAACCCATATCAATTTCACATCCATTGCATTTTATTCCTTGGAGCCAAGTAATCATCCATTCAGCCTGTTTGTAGCATCATCACGGATTAGAAGTATAGAAAGTTTAGTGAAAAATTAAAACGACAGGAGAAGAGATAGTGGCCTCATTTAACAAATCATGCGAGGATTACATCGTGTGCCTACAATAACCTATTCATGCTTTTGGCACAAATTGGATTAAAGGTACCATCACGACACATCCAGCATGCACACTAGCTGTTAATCATCACACGCCCAAAGAATCTCATCTTCATCTTGCATCACAAATTCCATATTAGTGCTGAAATAAAAAATAATCACAAGATGAGGGATACCCAAACTTTAGTTGTGAGGCAACCAGTGAATCATGGGGTATCCAGAAGGGCCATGGGGGCGAGTAGCTTGGCCAAGCCGAAGTGGCCCTAAGGGTGTAGCCTCGCATGTGCAGGTGCATGCGTCGAGAGGCCGGCGGAGAGGGGGAGCATAGGCGCGGGCGAGCCGTGGTGCTGCAAGTCCAACGGCGGGCCATAGGCGCAGGCCGTGCAAGGCGCGGGGAGGCACGAGCCAGGCCAGGCAATGGCGGTGATCGACGTCAGCGGTAGGAAGTCGGCCAAATCGGTAGCCTCATGGGAGATCAAGAAGAGAAATGGGAAGAAGAGAAAGAATCCGAAGAATGGGGGAAAGTGAAAAATAACCAGACCTAGAAGAAGGCTTCGCCAAGGAAGTGAATAGATAAGGCCGGCGAATGAGAAAAAAAATAAGAAGAGAAGGAACACTCTGAAATTAGTGTTTTGCAGCAACACTCTGAAATGACGTGTTAACTAATAAATTGTCGCTTATTCGACGAGTTATTAGTTAAGATGCCCTTATTAGTGTAATTAACTCGGGATTAATGAACCGCTTCGGTCATTATCTGGGGTTAATTATACGGGTCGCCACACACTTGTTCTCTCTTAAGCCCATTGGAATGATAGGCCCTACTCTAGTATTTTCGTAGTTCCTAGTTTGGTATGCTCAAAGTTATGCAGCTGTTCTGCATATGGAATACATACATACCTTTACACTTTGCATACAACAGTATGTTTATATATACTGTTTACATATTTGACTAGTCCCACTAGTTAGTTAACTCTAATTACCCATTGATTTATAGGCGATAGTCGTTTAAATCAATCTGAAAAGAAAAGACAGCTATTATGTTTATTGCTTCAATTTGTAAAAGCATATCTAAGTAAGCATCATTATATTGTTGTGTAGTTCATGTATGATGCAGAAACATCATTTCTCAAAATGGATAGTTTGCTTTGCAGTAGCATGCAGCAAAAGTTTCCTTAGAGAAAAACCTAGCATGTTATGAGTTCTGATGATGTTTTTTTAGAACATCTTCACCTGATTGTCAAGAGGATATGCTTTAACTTAAGTAATGGTTAATAAGCATAGTACTATTGAAATATATAACTAGTGTAATTGTATAAACATCTTCAGTTGTTTATTGAGCAATGTTGTTGCATGCTACTGCAAAGCAACCAGTACCAAGTTTGGTAATTCCATTATTAAATTGAACAATGTTGCAGGTCTGCAAAAGGAGCAGTTCTGTCTCCCAAGAAATTGGATACGGAGATCCCCAAGGAAAAGCCAAAGGATCACTGAAATGGAAATGTTTATATGCATGATGTAACTTCCTCAAAGTTGATCGGCCTATTCTACCAGTAGTGAGTGATAAAAATTTGTAATTCATAATTACATGCATGGCAAATATGTTTTCATTTCAAGAGAAGTGTTTTGGGCCCGTGTAGATAAAAAATGAAATGGAGCAACTAATTGACATTTCTTTTTATTCGCAGGACATAATTACCTAAAGCTCTTATCTAAAATAAGATACATCCTACGAGCTTTGAACCCTTTGATATGTGGATGTTTTATCTAGTGCAACAGACTTGATTGTTTTCTTCCATGGATGAGAGGATTCTTACATAGTTATCTATAGCATATATATGGCCATTCTTGTTGTCAGCCATACCAAGCATTTTGATATCTTTTAATATGTAAACACTATTATAGTAGGCCTTTTGTGTTGGCACAACAGGCCAGATCCTGAAACATCACACTTCACATATAGTTATTGGAGAAAGAAAAAATCACTTTCAGGTATTACCAATGCACCAAAATGTGATTCCAGCATAAAACAAGGGGGTGAAATTTTTGCACTATGAGCAAATCCAGTACTAAGATATTGTTTTATTGTATATAGATATATGGAATATGAAACGAGATTTGGCATTTGCATTCCAGAGCATGACTGGATTAATTAATTTATTATGGTACCCCTGATGCGCTGTTCAATAATTGCCGTGAATATGGTTGCCATTGTATTTGTACATATTTTGCACAACTGTTGTGTGAATTGTTGGTACAATGTTCTTGCTAAAAATCCTTAGGGAATCACCCTCCTGTATTTAAATCTGGGGACCATTAAACTTGTTATGAAGCATTAGCTATGCCCATGCAGAGCTTCTTATAGATCATTTCCATGGAAGTTATACGCCCATTTGGTGGTCACTGGTCAATGTGTATTGTGTGTAGTACTACTGCCCCTAAATGGTGGGTCCTGTATAACCAACACCTTGCCTAACATATGATTGATTGGTTATTCAGACTAGAAGAGAGAATTGAACCCTTGAATTTGATAGAGGCGCCCTCTATCAGACCATCAAAATAGATGCTCCATTGATTGGTGGAGAAGAAGGCTGCAATTGTACCCCAAAGGCTTGGTTGCAAACCGAAAAGGAGAGAAAAAAGGAGGCCACATTGGGTCAAGTCAAATGGTTGTTCGAGAAGGACGTGCAATCCCTTGAGCTATCCCTCTCAAGAAATTCCTTTAGTAGCCACGTATATTTCACGTTTCACTGAAACAATTAGCAGTCTTAACCGCTTGCATCAGATGAATTCCCAGAGGTAATGTTGGCCATGATGATCTTCGAGTTGTTGGTTTCCGTTGGGTCTGCAATCATCACGCAAATTGCTGAGTAGCAAAAATTACCGAGCAACGACGCATGCATGATACAAGGACGAGCGATGATTTGGACAAGACCCGTGAGATGAGGCGACCGTCTCAACAGGAATATGGTTGGAAAAGCAAATCTGAGGAAAATGTCTCCCTTGTTTAGGGTCGAGCCGGGCAGACCGGAGGCTTGAATAGAGGCAGAAATGGAAGGCCTCAATGGATGCGTCCTTGTTCTTCAATCTTGGGAGTTGGGGTCAAGGATACAAATTTTGTCGAATTTTAGCGAATTTTCGTAGAAATTTCGGATTTCGGGTCATCATGGAATCCAAATTACTGGCTTAATAAAAAAATTGAAATTACTATAGTAATTTCTCTCTTTTTTTGCTAAAATTTCATGATTTTTGGCCAGTTTTTGAACTTTTAGGACTGTATTTGATCGGATTTGGTCCAATAACCCTTAAGAAAGTCATTTTCTATGAAAATTTGTTCAAAAACCAAAATTTTGAGATATTTTAAAATTTTGGCAGAAACACTATCAGTTTTTTATAAAATTGTAAAAGCTTTATAATTATCTAAAAATTTTATGGTACTATTCAAAATAATTTAACTTGATTTGTTGTCTTTAAAAATCAAAAACAGAATAAATATAATTAGGACAAGAACCTTGTAGAATTTTATAAATTTTCTCAAGTGTGATCATGATCTAAAATTTTTATGAGAGATTAATAATTACCTCAGTACCATTTTATAAATTTTTCAAAAATTAAATTTTTTTGTTTGGTCAATCAAATCTATGTAAGCATTGAACTTAATTTGTTATATTACATTTCAAAAATCAAAAGAGAAAGAATATAAATAGTATTGTGCCTTGTAAGAATTTTATAAATTCACTATAGTATGATCATAATTCAAAATTTTATAAAATTTTAATAATTTCCTTATCACCCTTCTTTAAAATTTTTGTCCTTTTTTATTACTAAAGCAAATCTATGTATTGATCATCAGGTTTTTATCAGGATGTAGCACTGTTAGAATTTTTAAAAATTATTCAAGCATGATCATCATCTAAATATTTTATATGAATATTAATGTTTCATCATAATCATCCACAAAAATTTTCAAAATTTTCTAACGTGGTTTAAACTATTTTTCATTTTGTTCAATTTTGCCGGTAAGCCTTTTAACAAGGCAGTAAAACTATTCAAATTTTTAAAAATTCATGAAGCATGATCATTATTTAAAAATTTTATAAGAATATTATGATTCATCATAACCATTCATAAAAAAATTCAAAATTTTCTAACGTGATTTGAACCATTTTTCATTCGGATCAAACTTGTCGGTCAGCATTTTATCAGGGCTGTAGCAATCTTTGAATTTTTAAAAATTACTCAAATATGATAATCATCTAAAATTTTTATGATAACATCACTGATGTGTCAAAACCTTCATAAAAAATTTTAAAATTTTTTGACATTGTTTGAACTATTTTTTGTTCAATTGAAATTTGCCAAAAATTCAGTAGTTTCGCTTGAAATTCTATCAAAAAATTTCAGATTTGAATTTTGCTTTTCAATTTCGTCTGGATTTTATCCAAAATAACAAGATTTCACCAAAATTTTGGATTTTGGTGGGGAGCGAGAAATAAACTGAAAATGAAATTTGGAACCCTGTTGGGGTATCAGAGCATTTGAGCATGTGTTTAAACTTTTTTTAAGTGAAACGGCATGAGCTCTGTCATGCATTAAGGTAGAAAAGCAAAAAGTACAGGTGAAAGCAGGTCGCACAAAGCGTTAGGCCGTTTAGAAGCAAGCCGCAACGTTGGGGAGAAAAGCGGAGAGCAACACAAGGTCAGTAGACTGTGTAGAGATTACAAGGAGGGAAAGCAAACCGCAGACTCCTCGAGGAAACGCTGTGGCACAACCAAAAGCACTTTTGCGGTTGTAGACGTCCTGGATAACAATGCTGGATAGTTGCGTCGATGAATATGAAGTACCACTAAAGATCCTGTTATTTCTTTCCTTCTTCTAGAGGTTCCAGAGGGCGTAAAAAACGATTTCACCCACTTCCTTCCTTCGATGCTTGTTAGTAGAGGCCTCGAGTGCCTACCACCATCCATCAACGCCGCGAAGAAGTGTTAAGGTCTGAGGAGGCGGATGATTAATCTGTAATGAGTGGAACACATGTCGCCATACATGCTGTGCAAAGGGACAATGAAGGAGTAAATGGGTCGTCGATTCGGGTTCCGCTCCACATATAGCACAAGATACACTGTATGGTCAGTCCTTAGCCACAAATTTATCCACTGTAAGAATTCTTTGTTGTATAAACAATCATACGAAGAAGTTACATCTTTGTTCCGCGCTAGCTTTTTTCCAGATCTCGGTGTAGTCGTAGTTCGGGGCGCCCAGACCCATAGAATTGGATCTATATGCCGATTTGGTGTAGTCGTGTCTAAACTTTAATAATAAACCTAAAGTGGTTTGTGTTAAGAGTAGTACCGTCCTTTATTGATTGAGACCAACGGATTGTCTGGCTCCACAAGCACGAGTTACTACCACTAGATGATCTTCGAGTCAGATAAGTTATCGTTTGCCACTGTACCCGTACCTCTGCCACGAGATGGCACGCACTGTTTGGCCGTTAGGGCAGTGTTGGTTAATTCCAGGCTCCGAGAGGCCTCACCGTTTGCACGCTGAGATGACAAGTTGACATCGCCGAATTTACTCGTTTACCACACACGTGTAGGGGTGAAAACGGGTCGGGTAATTCCTGACCCGTATTCGTATTTGAAGGAAAAACTATCCAAAACAGATGAGTAGTACCCATACCGAAAATAAACGGGTAGTATCCGTACCCGTATTCGATCAGATGTATGTGGGTACGGGTAGGATACGGGATGAGCAATATCCGGTACTACCCGAGATAAAACGGGTCGAGTTCGGGTACCCGATCTTTTTTGCATTTTCGGGTACCCGATTATCAAAGATATGGATGCTTTGGAAATGGAGGTCGACATTCATGAGACTTGATATCTTGATGCATGCATGATGATCCTTGTTTTGTGTGTTCATTTATGTTAAGTAAACTCTATTTGTCACTATGTGTTGGACTATATGTGTAATTTTTAATCTATGTGTTGGACTATGTTGGACTCTGTTATTGTTGGGTTATGTATTAATTGGACTTTATGCGTCTCGTTGAACTCTATGTTGGATTATGTTCTACTTGGACTACTATGTTAAACTACGTGATTATTGAACTATATGTTTCATCACATGTTCTCATTCTACCTATTTCGTGCTATCCAACAAAATATCGATACTCGTTTTTACCTTTCGTTAATACCCCACAGATTGTTTACCTGCTCAGAAATATCCGTATCCGTGCGTATCCGAGGCGGAGCGATGGTGGGGCTAGGTAGGGTAGGCCCACCCGCCCCACCCACCAGATCACGTGTGTGTGTATATATATATATATATATATATATATATATAGGAAAAATATCTTTACTCCCGGTGTAGTTACTCCCATATTTGAAATACTACCTAAACGAACTTGAAATACTCATTTATCACTTTGGGTATACTCATACAATAATTATAAGATACTCTAATGTGAGCCACATGAAAAAATTGTAAGGAGTCCATGATTTTAGCATATTTTGCAAATACCTTCATATATGCACATAAAAGGAGTATGTCCAAAAAATATACATACCACCTCTGAAAAATTGTACATACCACCTAGATGATCTTATATACTTGTATACTACGCGTATATACCCTTTGTTGCACGAGATACCCCATACATTGTGAGATACGGCATAGGGAGTAATTACTCCCGGGAGTAGAAAAGAGGCTTCCTATATATATATATATGATTGGTTATTTGTAGCGATGTCATAGCAGGTTGTTTTTCATGCTATGATAGCTTTTCCTCTTGTGATCATGTTTTCACGCAGCATACGCGAGCCCTCTTTGAAAATTTCGCTCATGCTTATGCCGTATCCGTCCTGTATTTTTATTACTGCACGTCGCGTCCGTATCCGGAAAAATATTAGGGTAGGATATGGGATAACCTACTATCCGTCTGTATATGACCCGTTTTCACCCCTACACACGTGTAGCATGTCCGCATGCACGATCAACGTCTCGAGCGAGTTGGCGGGTTTATTAGCATGTTAATCACTGCACATGCAATCCGTCATGAGAAATCATTAGTTTAGAGCGATCAGTAGCTCGAATGATGCTACATCTTTCGTTGGCCCCGTCATCCGAACTATTTATCACCGCTCGATCAGACGGGCCGAAACACGCGCGGTCTCCTCTTGTTATTGCGATTAGAGACATCAACAACCTCTACCGCCACAACCAATCCCATTTCTATCTCTCAACCATCCATCTACTAACAATCTCTCTCCCACGAGCAGCTTAACCAAACTCCATCATCGGATCGATGTCCGGACTAAAGAGAAGGGTACGGTGATGGTCCTCTCAGAGAGAGAGAGAGAGAGAGAGAGAGAGAGAAGATGCAGCTGGTTGGTCCAGCCCTGCGCTGCCTGCCGCATTGATTGATTCCCTCCTCTTCTCCTCTGGCAACGAAATCTACAAGCGTCCCTGTCCTCCCTGCCGCGCCGATCAATCAACCACCATTGCTCACATTAATGGCTCAGTCATATCACAATCCCCATCCATCCATCCATCCATCGGCGTAGCATGGCAAGGCGGCAGCCCACCACCCACTCGATCTTTGTCTTCTTCGTCTCCCTCCGCAGCGCAACGAACGGCCGGCCGGCTCCGATTGATTGGCCTCCCACTGCGCGTACGCTAACGTACTGCCGCTGCCGCTGCCCTGTTTCTTTAATTCGCTATTTTCTCCTCCTCTCCCTGGCCTCCTTCCTCATGGGGAAAGGTTTCGTGGTGAAGCAAGCCCGCCTAGATTGCCTACCACTTGGTTGCCAACCCCTCATGTCCGTACTTGAGTGCTTCTCTGAAAATAGTTGAATAAACATTAAAGTATAAATGAAAGTTAGAAGATGATTAATTGTTCATTTGTTTGTTTCAAGATTTTTACAACTTATATTGAAAATGTGAGTAATGGCTGGCCTTTTAATGGTTGCTTGATTATCTTCCCACGCATGCGTCTCACTTGATTAATTAGGTTGATTAGCACATGATTTAGCAACAGTTACTAATTATTTAAGCTTCGTTCATGGATGTATGGAAAAATTAGCCATGTGGATTTGCGTTGATCTTACTATGCCTTTTAATTGATGAGCCACTGACTATACATTGGCCCGACTGGCAGGTGCCATTCAGTCAGGTCCGTTTATAAATTCTACAATTGTTTGCTCGTAGCAATTTTTATGTAATAGTATTTTTAGGCGATAAATAATAGTTTGATACATGTTGTTTCGATAATGATTGGAAAAGAAAATTTTACCAGGCCCGGACACGGCATCATTTGGTTTCCCCAAAAAGACGAGGCAAAAGAAAACAGCCACGCACAATTTGTAGGTACATGCCAGCCAACTGTGGCCACACTTGTACTGGAGTATGTTTCTCTTCTCTTTTAGCCCATATATAGCCGTGTGTGTATATATATGCCCAAATATTTACCAATATATGTATTTATGTATGTATATGTTTCTCTTATGTTTGGTTACAGATGGAAAGAAAAATAAGTACACCAAAACCAAAACGGACAAAAACAAAACAGGAGAACAAAAAGTGTGACTAACATACACTTCCTATCTTCTTTCCTGTATACAAATTATCCTTAATCCCCCAACAATAATGGCTAACAAAAGGAATTAATCTAGCTAAATTAAGAATCATCTGGGAAGAGGAGGAGGAGGAGGAGGAGGAGGAAGATTTGTCTCATATTAATATATCCCATCCCATGCATCACCTCCTGGCACCATGCGAATTTCACTCTCTCTCTCTCTCTCTCTCTTATAATCTCCTCACTACTACTCCAAATGCAATGCATGCATGCATGAGCCATGAAGCATGATGTATTGATTTGTAAGCATCAACAACCCCTGTAGTCTCTCAAGGAGAACCGGCCGCTGCCGTCGGGCACCGCGTTGCCCGCGCCGGCGTGTTGCAGGCCCAGCGTCAGCGACACGTCGCTGGCCGCCGCGCCCGTCGTCGCGGGCCCGTACCGCACCCTGACCCCGGGCTCGAACCGCCCGTACAAGTCGTCCGCGGCGCCGACGTGCGCGTTGCCACCGAGGAGCTCCACCGGGTCGAGGCCGACGAAGGCGGCGTCCGCCGCCGAGGGCCCCGCGACGCCGGGGTCAGGCTTGTAGGGGAGTACGCCGGGTGCGCCGTGTTCTTGCTGGTGCCTGCCGACGTGCTGCAGCACCCCTTGCGCCTGCGAGTGCTGCGCGACGGTGGTCGTCGGGGAGTGCGTGTCGTCCGCGCCGGAGGGGTCATTGCCAGACTCGGGGCCTCCGCCGCCGCCGCCGGCGGAGGAACCCTCGAGCTCCTTGCATTCCTGCTGGTACATCTCCTCGATCATGGGCTTCCACAGCCGAACACGGGCGTTGATGAACCAATTGGAGACCTGGAGTTGACGCAAAGGCAACCAAAGGAATTATTGAAGGGATAGGGTCCATGGGGCATGGGCAATGGCGCCATGCGTGCATGTGTGCAGGGACATGTAGGGCTAGCTAGCTTAGCTCATCAGTCCTCACTGTCATGAGTTTTAGTTTTATCTTGCTTTGCCTCGTTTCGTTTGTGTCCATTGTTTTGGTTTTAGTTCTTTTGTAACATATGGACTTGCCCTGTTTTGATTGGATGAGTATGCATGCATGTGTCACTGCACATAGTTAAATGGTAAAAGAGACTAAATTGACATGATCATACTCCTAGGCTCCTAGAATATATGTCCTTTCAAATTATGCTATTGAAATTTATTTAGAGAAATATATGCTATTGAAAGCTTAATTTCTACATCCTATATATACTTACTAATTATTTGCTGAAATCATAAACTCGAATTTAATTTGTTGTGTGAATGTCGATCCGCAGTGGTAACTTATTATTAGGCAAACCAATTAGTAGCTAGGTGAATACTAATAACAGTGCAATGAATTGATAAATTGAAATGTATACGCATTGCTTGTCAAAAGAAAATAATTTTGAGTCATCTCAAATTAAGTTAGCCAAAGTTATAGCTACCTTGATTAAAATAATTAAGTGAAAATTTGAAACTATAAGGACAGAAGAACAATATATAATTCCTAATACTAGATCACGAACTCAAATAACCAATCTAATAAGTAACTAGAGAAAAACAGAAAAGTCTCATTTCATCATGCTGATAATTTTTTATTTCAGTAATTTCCTTGTACGTTTTTTCATCTCTCTCTCTAGATCTCTCTCTGGTTTTGAAAGGGCAATGCTGCACTAACTTAGATACGAATTCTATATGGCCTTGAAGATATGGTGGGGATCACATGAAATCCTGTATTACGTCCTTATAGGTTTGAATTGCAAAACTCCAAAAAGACAATAATTTACATCAATTGAGCATGAGCTGATGTTCTTATAGGGAAAGCAGATGTTAGGCCGTGAACTCATCATAGTGTAAATACGGAGTATGTAATTTTCCAGTGCGCTTATATATATTGCATGCACTGAAATGTTTGAAAGGCTCCAACTCAACTTAGACAACAATTAATTTCAAATAAATTAATTTCACTAAAGAATATCCATGAAAAACAGGTAAAAAAACAAACATAACCCAGTGTAATTTCGTCCAAGCATATCTCTACTACTTCTAATTACGAGTTGGTGGTGGTGGTGGTCCATTCCCCCCTCCCCCAAAACTGTCATTGTCCCGATCTTCTATACATTGGCGAACAGAGAAAGTTTTAATTCAGTTGGATATGCATGAATGCGTGATTTACGGCGTATTAGACTCTTACTCAATCACTCGATTCTATTTCCAAATACTACACGGCCGATTTTTTTTTATATAATGCACGCATACATTTTCTGAGTTACCATGTGTCTTTGAGTTGCTATATGCATTCTTTCCATTAAATATTTACTTGCATGTATCTTTTCTTTTTATCTAATCATGTATGAACTTGATTCCGGCCGGCCAGCAGCATGCGCACAGCTACGCATGACACAACTAGATAAGTTTGTTATCTCTATCTCTACTAATTATAATTAGGAGTTGGTAGTGGTATGTCCATGCTCCACCCTCTCCCTGACACGTGTGCACACCCACGTGGCTGAGTAGGAAGAGAGCAGTGGCCACCCCAGTAGATTGGATTGGATCATCCTATCGCGGGAGGTAAATGAATATGCATGACTCATTTATTGCTTTTCTTTCTCCCATTGATCTAGCATTCGAATCGGCGGTGATTGCTCTCGGTGCTTTTCGGATTGGATTGATTGATTCCCTTTCGAAGGAAACAGAGCTCTGATTCATGGAGTTGGGTTTCTTCTCGCCTCTTTCCCTTTTGTTGCCTTCTTTATTTGACGATTTCTTAATCTAGATTCATAGATGTCTCCTCAGTTGCTGGATCTATATAACTGCACCGCTTCTTGCCTCTTATGTAGATATATTGAGTTTATCCGTTGAGCGGAGATAATGGACGACCTTCCTAATCTAATTGATGCGCATGAGGGTGTCGCTTGTGAGTGGCGAGATGGGTTTGGAGGTCTTTATTGGAGCTTCGCATGCGGTGGATGATATCAATAGGTTGAGAGAGGCACTCGCAGGGGGAGGCGAGGAGGCGGTGGAGTTGGTTGATGGGGTGAGGCTATGGTATGGCCAGAGCAAGACGTACGAGTCACGCATGCCACTGATGGTGGCAGCCACATACGGATAACGCTTACCTCTTCAATGCCTTTGAGCCCATGGGGCAGCAGGTGATATCTCTTTCGGTTGATCAATCGATCTCGAATTATAGCATTACAAATTTATAATCCCTAGTACTGTGATGTTATTATTTAAGTTTGTGAAATTAATGATAATTTTAAGCTTAAGTTTGTAAACAGGTGCTTGGAATTTGTATGCTTTGATTAATTGATTTAAACATTTAAATATTTGTACATTCATAGTGACCATTATTATTCAGATAAAGTTAGTGCTCTTTGCAAATAATTTTTTTATCACAAATTGAGTTTTCGTTGCATCGCACGGGCACATGTTTAGTCAATGAACAATTTATGGTTCTATTTGATATATATTGCGGTGACTTTTTAAAAGAACCCCTTTTTTGCTATTTTTTATTATACTAACTACTTAAAATTATATTTTTAGTCATAATAATAAGATCAATTCTACTAGAATTGGGAAAAAATTAAGTAGTTTGAATCTACAACACAGCACGGCAAAGTACAGTTTTCTCGTTGTTGCTATAGCTAGGCTGGACCATTCTAGAATATACAATTCCCAGTAATAAGCGGCTTACAGAAAGAGTATGTGCCATCTCTCTCGCCAATGCAACAGTGATTATCTGGAACCATATATAGGCTAATGTATTCTTGCATGACGAATGAAAATAGATATGTGTCGATCGATATTACTGGTCAGGTAAAAACGTATTTTAGTTGCGACCAAGTCACTATACTGTACTGTTTTGCAAGCAATTTTTAACTCTAGCTACTTCAGTTATTTGCATACAGAAATTTTGAAAACGAAGATGGTAGCTAGATGACATCTAAGTCAGGTTAACTAAAAGATATAATTTGCACATTTTGCTTCAAGCTGAAGGCATATATAGTTGGTTGTATAAAAGGTACCATTAGTTGCTCAATAATTAAGTCCTTTGCAGGTATATACACACGATGTCAGCAATGTTGATGTAATCAAAGCCTTCTTAAAACAACAAATCGCCCGAAAAATTGCACCAAATGGTGAATTTAAAAGAAGAAATCCTCCGTATGGATCGAAGTAGGTTCACTAGTCAATTACTAGCTACATAAACAAGTTAGATTGGTAAGAACTTGGAGTAAACGGCGCACGTACCTATTGGCTGGAGACAATTGTGGGCCTGTGGCTCATACGGTGCATGCAACCGAGGGATGATATGATAGATCCTAATTAAATTCTACCAAATAAATTTGCGCCTATCGTTTACACCACGAGAAGTTGCTTTCCTTATCGATATTACCACGCAAAGCATAACAAAACTAATGCATATCTAATAGTTAATTACTAACTAGGCAGGGTTTCAATGTTTTGGTTTGATTTAGGAGTTACCATCATAAAGAAGCACAAGGAACAAATCCATGCACAAAGAATAAAGAATAGCTTGAACCCTGAAGCGACTATCTGAACTCAATCTGTCCTTTGCAAAGTTAATTAAGCAATGACCAGATTCATGCTAGAGTTTTGCTCAAGAGGCCTGGAAGGGATAACTGGCTAAGGGAGCTGAAGACGGGGGCGGGGCTTGCGTCGTCAAGCAAGAGCAGACAGAGGAAATGGGTTTACTAGGGTTCCCTAAGTTGCTATCTCGACGTACGTACTGTGGAAGAGGGGGGACATGAGGGGCACTTGTGAAGGGACCACGTACGTCCAGGAAAGAAACAAAAGATCAACGAGAGAGGACTGGGAGATAAACCTAAATGAAGAGCTATTCGGAGCAGACATGCATGGCATGCCGAATATGTGGACATCCATGCATGCAGCATTAAGCATCCTATAATGATCCTAACTTGAGTAGTCCTCTGTATAAATCGCAGGAGCTAGCACATGGATAGATGCGCGTAGCAGAAGTGCAATGAAAATAAAATGGAGGAAAGATGGAAGTTTTTTGCAGTTATATGCTAGCTAGCATATGACGACAGGAATGGTTTATGGTTATATATATGCAACAATGAGGTGTAGAAAACTTACTTTTGAATATGACCCCCTTACCCTTGTCATTCAAAAAATCATTCATAGAGTTAATGATATCGAAATGGAGATATTAGGCAAGAAAAAAAACCAATATAAACTGACTAGATTTTTACTGTTAATTTAACGTGCGCATTTACTAAGAGAGTAGAACCACGTATTATATAATTTACCTCCATAGTAGTGATTCTTACTTGATTATTTATTCTTGAATAAAAAACATATGAAGATTCGAGTTATTTTTGCGTACACAATCACTAATGTACAAAATCTGTTCAATTTTTTTTCGAAAACCCATGTTAATTATACTCGACACGCTCCCTAGCATAAATTTGAGCATATGCATGACAGGATGTTACATATTCTTAATTCTTAAGTATAAATTGTTTGTAATCTTTGAGTAATGAAGAATAAATCGTACATAATAGATTTGGCTTAAATATATATTTTTTTGGTGCCCAATAAAGTACGTAGGACTTAATTTCCAGTGTGCCTAAGTAGTTTGGACTCTTTACGACTAAGAAACTGTATGTAACACCCCTTTCTTATCCTTTTAGCCCTAAATAATTCGATTGTGCTAAGCTACTACTTAAAAAAAAGATTACTAAAGGCTGGAAATTTATCCTGAATTAACAGGTTTTTACGTACAGGGACAGGGAGGTTCTATATTCATCTTGGGGAAATAAGATGCTATCACCGAGCTAGATCAAGACGACAACGCAAGCAGATGCGCGCAGCTGCTCCATCTGGAGTTATGCCAAAAAGAAGTTCATCCAAACAAAACAAACAATATAAACTGCTAACGTCAACAGTACGAGATATATCTCATGCGCAGCTGCAGCTAGCTAGGCAGCCAAGGAAAAGCTCTGATTCCATGCGGTGCACAGTGGCAAGTGTACAAACCTGGTTCCTGGACAGCCCGGTCTGCCTCGCCAACAGGTGCTTATCGGCATCGCTCGGGTACCTGACGACACGAGAAACCACGCATGAGCACACATTGGAAAGGACTCATTAAGGCTGCAGCGATAGCTGCACTATCTCCTGCCTTACTGCAGCAGCAGCAGCAGCAGCAGTAAGCTAGCTAGCCAGTGGCAGCAGCAACAGCACCACTGCGGGCACTATTCACCAATCATATACGCATTATATGTGCACTGATCTGATCGTATGAGCACTGATATCTATGCATGCATATTTGGATTCCTAGATATATTCTCCTCTGATCTTTTGATCTCTCGCGGATCATATTTGGATTACAGCTAGGATAAGGAGATCGATGATGATGGTGAATGTAAAGGGATCTAGCTAGGTCGCTCAAGCTGATACATGCAGCACAGCACAGCACGTATATATCGCAGAAAGGCTCCCAGGCATGCAGAATTGCAGGTGCAGGCAGCGGCAGCAGGAGCAGGAGCAGCGACGGGGTGTAGCTGAGCTTTTGCATGCGCGCGAAAGCTTGAAAAAAGAAGCAGAATTCCTGCGCTGCGGCTGCTGCTGCGTGACGTGCGTACGTACACTGACGGGCAGTATCCCGCTCGCCAGCCAACCACTAACCGCAGTAAAACTAAAAAAGGTAAATTTCTGCAATGATGGGAAAGTTAACTGGGGGGGCAAAAGGGGGGGAATATACACATGCGCACACTCCCCGGCATGGTTCCTGCCGGTTTTAGCGTAGATCTCGAAAAAAATTACTGCTTTTGCTAAAGCACAGCAGCAGCAAACCAGAGAGAGAGAGAGAGAGAGGGAGAGAAAGCGCAAAAGCAAAGCAGAAGCTGACTGTGATGAGTGCAGTACTACTCCTCCTACCATGTTGCCACGTACGGCAGCATTCGACCCCATGCACAATGCGTTTGCATCGCACATAGCACAAGCATCAAACGCCATGCATACCAACCAAAGAAGAAAATTAATCTGGACTGTAGCATGCATGCAACCTAGAGCTAGGAGAGAACAGTTGCATGCATATGAACTGTCCTGGACTAGCTACATGTAATGTAGTATTTGCATGAGTATCTGCAAGTGGAAGTATATACTATATATAGAGAGAGAGGGTGTATAGATGCAAGAAGAAGAACGAAGATGGAATGGGTTGTGGACGTACGGATGGAGGAAGTGCTCGAAGAGCCATGCGCGGAGGATGTTGACGGAGCGCTCGGGGAGGCCGCGCTGGGGGCGCCAGGCCTCTTGCTCCATCATGCCCATGTGGTGGAAGGCGCGCTGCTGGCGGAGGCTCAAGTCAATGGCGCGGAGGCGCGGCGTCTCGCCCTTAGTCAGGCCGGAGCTCGTGCCGGCGTCCTTCTCGCCGAGCAGCTCGCACGTGTGGCGCATCTGCGCCACGATGGCGTCCTTGAGGCACCGGAAATGCCGCGACATGGCCTTCTGCGCCAGCGCCGTGTACGGCGTCGCCGCGCCGAACCCCATCACCGAGTCGAAGAAGTTTACCACCATCTGCATCTGGTCGCAGTAGTGATTGTACCTCCGATCCACCTGAAACAACTCAAACAAACAAATTAACAGACAGAAATTGATCATCTCAAAGTTAAAAAAAAAAAAAACTAAACCAGCAGCAGAAAATTAAGCTCATCGATCGATGGAGGAAAACCCACAGAGCAACACACAAGAAACAAAACTTGGTGCGGACATGGGCATGGCGTAGCATGTGTCGCTGCCACAATTATGAGAAATGGGGGGAAGGAACAAACGGAGCCGAGGCCCACATGCGTTTGGCAATAGCTCGCCATGCACATATGCAGCTAACTCTTGCATATGCCGATTTGTTCCTATACGTGCTCGAGCTGCGTGATCGATATCTTACCAGTTGTGTCGCGGGAGTAGTAATATATACTAGCCAGGGACTTGTGAGTGGTAGCTCTCGTACTTCCTCACTGTGCCATTCTAACAGTGTTGAGGAGGCCAGAAGCTAGCTGAGCTAGCTACCTCCGGCCATTTTTATTTTTATAGCTAGCAGCAAGGCATGATACGTGAATGCTATTGCTTGATTGCACCAAACCGATATATCTACACACAAGACACAACTACTAGAATCAAAAGCTTTCACATAGTAGCTAGCTAGTGGTGTATATATATGTTATAAATTTTTTTTTCGCATACTGACGCAACAACACACAGCATACGGAGATCGACGAAAATATAATAATAACAAGCCGCGGGGCGTACTTCTTTCCCCTTGTGGGGATATGGAAAGAGAACGCAGCATAAAGAAATGGAGGCGATGAATGCATTGCAGCGGCGGCAACAGCAGCTATCACCACACGCGTACCAACAACCGCACAAAAAGAAATCGGGGCTTTGGTATGTTACTATGATTGGAGATTCATATCTCTTGGAGTTTGTGTCCTGACAATCCACCAAAAGCTAGCCTAGCCTTCTCAGCTGCTTGGCTCCTGCATGTCGTTGGCGGACGCCTCCGCCACGTCCGGAAATGCATGACTCGGTAAAAACGAAGTGACGGCCACTTCGTTCCCGATTACGTACTAGCCCTGTATACCCGGCCACCTACCGGCCGTCCGTCGGTACCGACGCGGCATCGACTGCCGGAGCTATGACGCCAGTAAAAACCCATGCATGCAGAGGGAGAGGGGGGCTTGGATGTACGTGCCTCGTCAAGCATGGAGATGAGCTTGGCCTTCTTGCGCTGGTGCTCGAAGCGGTCGGCGGGGGAGAGTTGGGGGGGCTCCTTGGACGCGGATGACGGTGACTGAGCGGCGCCGGAGCTGGAAGCGCCGCCCTTGCTCGCGTTAGGGTTCGAGGCCGAGCCGCCGGCGCCGCGCGCGCCCCGCCCGCCGCCCTTGATCTGCCCGCGGCCGACGCTGCAGAATTCCTCGAGGAGCTCCTGCGCCGCGCGCGTGTACTTGGAGTTGCGTAGCACGCCCGCGACGCCGGCGGGGCCGTACCCGACGTGCAGCTGCTGCCCCAGCGAACCGACCTGGCCTTGCAATGCCATCGGGAGCTGCTGCACCGAGGGCGCCTGCTGCCGGTTGAAGTAGAGCACGCCGTCCCTCACCCTCAGCTCCTCGGCCTGCTTCGCCATCTCCAGCTGCTGCAACGACGGCGAGAGCGACAGAGAGAGCCCCTGCCCTTCCACCACTCCGGCTCCACCGCCACCGAATGGAGCCGCAGCGCTTCCGAACGCCTGGAACGCTTCGTGGTGTTGTATACTGGACTGTGCGTCCGACTGCGGCGGCGGCGGTGGCGATGACCTCGACTGTTGCTGCTGCTGAGGGTTCATCAAGAACAGTTGCATCGCGGCGGCCGGGTCGGTGGCGAGGCCCGGCATGCCGCCTTGTTGCTTCGGCGAGGACGACTCACCTAACGAGCCCAGGTTGGCCCCACCAAGGACCATCCCAGCCCGTCCGGCCGCGCCGCCGCCGAACCAGCTGCCATCGCCGGACAAGCCGACCACCCCTCCCGGCGCCTGCCGCAACCCGAAGCGGTAGTTGGCGGTCATCTGGCTGGCGAGCAGCTCGGTGGCGGAGCCTCCCGACGGCGGCTGACCGGGGAAGTTGAACATCTCGGAGAGCATGTTGGAGGCCCCGGCGGCCGCAGCGTGCTCGTACATGGAGGCGGGCTCGCCGTGCTCGTCGCCCTCGATGGGGAGCAGCCCGTGTCCCCCTGCGGCGGCCGGGTCGAAGCCCTGCACCCTCAGCTTGTCGCGGCGGCTCTGCTGCGCCACGTGCTGCTGCTGCTGCTCTTGCTGCTGGTCCTGGCTGGAGCCCGGGCGGTCGAAGCCATCAAAGGTGAATCCGAAGACGCCGCTGCTGCCTTGGTGGAATCCCTGGGAGTGGGACATAGAACCCGCGGTGGCCGGCCGGCCGTGGGAGATCGCTGCACTGCTCTTTGGTTGGCTCACGTACGTGGTCGTCTGCCCTGGCTGAGACGGTGGCGCCGCTATTCCCATGCCGGCGGCGGCACTGTCACCATCGTCGGCTCGATTCCGGCCAAGAAAATCCCCTTCTTCCGCAGCAAACTGGGCTCACCAGCGGCAACCGCGGCATCATCAGGAAAAAAAAGGAATCAGACCCAGAGAATTGAATAGCTAGAAGAATTGCACTAGAAAAAATCTCTCTTTTCCAAACTCCTACGACAAAGGTGCCTATGAACTATGAACAGCTTGAATTGAACTGAACTGAGCCGAATCGATGGGGGCAAGTATACTGTATACAACTATATTTTCTTCTCTCGCAGCGCGCGTTCCTTACCTAAGAGGAGCACATCGTTATCTCGGTGAGGGAGTGAAAGGCTTGCCTCCGAGACCTCCTCTCCATCTCTGTCTCCCCTTGTCTACCTCTCTCTCTCTCTCTCTCTCCCCCCTGTGCTGTGACTAACTCTATATTTTTTTCCTCCTTCCTTTGTCTGGTCGGGCACAGCAGTCCGCCTTGTACAATCGCCTTCTGAAAGGGAAGAGCGACGCAAAGGGGATGGCAGGGTGGCTAATATACAAGCAGTACACTGCTAGTATATAAAAAAAACGCGGTTTTTTTGTGCTGCTACTGCTCTGCTGCTGATCCCTCCTGCCGCTGCCGCTGCCGCCGCCGATGCGGCCGCCGCTGCTGATATTGGAATTGGACAGAGCCCAACCCAACGGGAGGCTAGGAAAAGGTCGCTGTTACACTCTCTCTCTCTCCCTCCCTCCTTTGGTATCCCCTCTTCCTCTCTCTCCTCTCTTTTATTCTTTTGCTTGTACGTTTAATAATCAGCGTCGTTGTTGTGTTATGGTTAAGTTATTATTGCTGGTGCCGGTGATGTCGTACCCATGTTTTTTATATGTCTCCCCTTTGCTTTCTGCCTTCCCTTTCCTTTTCTCCTCCACTCTCAAGTCTCAATTCTACTACTGCTACTAGCTTAATTACCACTATATATACTTATATGATAGGAGTATTAATCTCCCTGCAAGTGCTACTTATGCGTGCATGTACATCCATGAACATGTAATATGTCTTGTATTATCCGGCATGCAGAGAGATATTGATAAAGCAGAGGGCCGGTGACGATGGATGGGAAAAGAAAGCGAGGAGGCCGGCCGGAGGAGTCCCTCTCTGTACCTTTCCAGCTTTTCTTTTTCATTTCAAATTGACTAGCACTTGAAAGGGCCGAGGTGAAGGGCGAGGAAATTGACCCCAGCAAATTAAAACTTTTTCATGTGCTTTAACGGGTGCCATATGTTACATCCCTAGCTCCTTTATTGAAAAACCAAAGGAGGAGAGAAGGAAAAAAAAATATCTAAGCTAACATAGCTAGCTTGCATGGTGGGTACAACCCTCCTGTCTATCTTTTTTTTCTCTCTTTAATGGGGAAAGAAAAGAAATTAGCTGCTCGATCCCAGCCAGGGGAACCTACGTATGTACGCTCGCAAGTGTAGCATAAACCTAAAACCTCATCTTCTTCTATGCAGGCCTAATTAATCCATCTCTCTAACAGCCGGTACAGATTAAACCGACGCATTTTTCATTTCTATGCTAGCTCCTTGTCGCATGTGTTGACCTAAGGAACTTGCTTAACTAGTTAAGTCCCCTTTTGTTGGGATAGTAGTAGAGTGACACTTCCTCCAGTTTACAAAAACTTTTCGATTTGGGATACGCACCGTCAAACTTTTAAAACTTTAGATATTGATATCTTATTAAATATTTAGACCGGACGCGTGAAAATCATATATGTAGATTCGTCTTGAAACGCACTTTTATAATATTATAATTTTATTATATTTTTTAAATATACTACAATAAAAATTAGTGACCAAAGTTAGGTTTTAAATATCATATCGATGCCCAAAATGATAACTATTTATGACCAAACAGAGTAATTAAGAGATAGTTGAGAGAGAGAAGCGCGATCACACAAGTACTCCCTCTCGTCCTACCTAAAGTGCACAGCACAAGAGGTAATTCGGTCGCATTTCTCCGGCCATTTCGATCGGACTTTCCTCTACAAAGAGTAGGAGGAGGAGCAGCGGGCAGCCTGGTCATTTCAGCGGTGAGGCCCAGCTTAAAAGAGAAGATAAGGAGGCCGGTGTGAGCCCCAGTAGCAGCACCATACGAAGAGGCCGGCCGGGGGGGCTTCTTCTAGCGTGTGCTGTTGTTGTTGCCCGGCCTATAGCTCCGATCGTCCACCTTTATCGACGCGCCGCGGCCGTCGGATCGCGATCGGGCGGCGGCGGAGGGTGGTCCAGCCGGGCGACAGCGGCCACGGGCGGGCCTTGTCGGCCGCTGGGAACGGGTGAGGGGATCCATTCCAGTGGCGTCCCGATCAATAATTGAGCCGTTGTGATTTGGACTCCGCACCAACTCAATCCTAGTCTCACACAGCGATCATGTTATCTCCCCTCCCCCGCGGGGTGGGGCCCGCGCCGGGGCTGAGAAAAGCTGTTCGCCTTGCCTGCCTACGCGTACGAAGCCCTCTTGCCCTCTCTATGAACTCCTCTCGCTCTCCCCGCCCCGCACCTCCACACACACCATGTAGATGGTTGAAACCATAGATACCATCCTGTCAAGCTACCAAATAAAACTCGTCGGGAGTGGGTATTGTCGTAGTGTGTTAGGTCTTGCTAACTCCGGCGTATTCGTTAGGTTGGTTACTGTGGTCTTGACTACCTATTGAGCTAGAGAAGAGCAGCATACGATATGTTTTGTCTGTCATTGCTTCCGCAAGTGAGAACGGAGCCATATTTTCAATGCCGGTCGGTTCGGATGCCAAATTTACAGGAAAAAGAAAAAGAAAAAGAAAAAACATGGGACCACATAAACCATATTGTATGACAGGTGGAGCGGTCTACTAGTGGCGCCTACTTGTCAACCAAATATTTGTGCGAGGCTGTTCGATTTGCTTGCTGGACCGATATATCCACTGCGACTGAACCCAACGCGTAGCTCCCTTCCCTTCGTCTCCAATTGTCACATTGAAGAGTAATCCCTCCAAATGCGCTTTTTGCTTATTCCTCTTTCTCCTCAATCTTCACACGGGGTCCTCCTGTTACTTTCTTCTCTTGCTTTTCCTTTCTTTCTTGCGTTACTTTCTTGATGATCCTGAGATACCTTGCTAGTTGCTTGATCACTTTAATACCGTCAGGAAAGTACTAGTCTCATACATTTTGTTAACGTTTCTCTTTTTATATATTTTGCAGCAGCTTGTTAACGTTTATAGATGGAACTATTGAATGTATACATGAAAGTCATGGGGAGATTGGTCAGTATTTATTGGCCTGAAAATGAACCGGAGACAATTGCCACGCTAAAAACCAGTACACGTTTTAATACTAACATAAATTGGTGCACCTATGAGAGATGATGACTAATACTACAATAGTTTGTTTACTTTGGAGAGGCAGAACCATCAAAATCTTACCGAGATTTCAAAAATCTCAGTCAAAATTTTGGATTTTGGCCACGACCGAGATTCCAACTTTCGATGAGATAAAAAAAATGAAAATTTTCAAATTGCTATAATGATTTTAGGATTTTCAGCGAGATTTCGGTCAATTTCAGGTTTTTGGACTGAGATGATAATAAATTCAACTAGTTTTCATGTTTATAGGACTGAATTTAGCACCAAATTTAATGTGTGATGAATCGACATCATAGGGTATTGGCCAGCTGATATCGATATCCTTTGGGGTTGTGGAGCCGTGATGAAATCTATGTCAGCTGATTCTAACTTAAACGGCAATGATAATATAAATCAAAAATAAACGATAAAATCAAAAATATATTTATTTGCACTGAACCCCAGAAGAGATAGTATAAATCAAAAATCGCTGATAAAATCAAAAATATATTTATTTGCACCGAACTAACTTTGTATTCATTATTAGCGTCATGAAGTCACAAGTCACGCGATTTTTGGCAGGCGTGATTCTAGGATTCGAACTTGTGACCTCTGGTTTCACGTAAACACTTCTTACCACCTCACCTAACACACACTTCTCAACTAGTATAAGATATATGTTCCTTTTATCCCTTCACATCCGAAAGTTTCAACGATTATTTGGGCATTCAAATGACTTCAAATAAAAAGTTGTCAACTACAAAGTTGTAGATCTCATCGAGAGCTACAATTTTCATATAAATTTTATCTTCATCCGACTCCATATGCGAAAGTTATGATTTTTTCAAAAATAGTATCATTCTTGAGTTCGATTCCGAACCGGCAGTATCTATCTATTATCACTGATTCTTGTTGAGAATGGCTAATACCGACAGTTTAGATTTCGAAGCGGGCTAATATTTTCAAAAAATCATAACTTTACATACGAGTCGGATGGAATAAACATATGAAATTGTAGATCTCGATGAGATCTAACTTTAGATTGATCTTTATTAAAAGTCATTTAGATGTCCAAATAATCGTTGGCAACTTTTATCTCTACATATTCAAACGTTTCAACGATTATCTAGACATCTAAATTACTTCAAATAAAAAGTTATCAACTACAAAATTGTAGATCTCATCAAGAGCTACAATTTTGATATAAATTTGTCTCTATCCGACTTCGTATGTAAAAGTTATGATTTTTCAAAAATAGTATTATTGCGGTTCGATTCGAACGTATCTATTATCACTAGCTTCTTGTTGAGAACCGGCAGTGATAATAATCACCGACAGTTCAGATTCCGAACAGGCTAATATTTTAAAAATCATAACTTTTATACGAATCGATGGAGACAAACTTATATGAAAATTGTAGCTCGATGAGATCTACAACTTTGTAGTTGACAACTTTTATTTGAAATCATTTAAACGTCCAAATAATCAATTTTCATATAAGTTTTGTCTCCATCCGACTCGTTTGTAAAAGTTATGATTTTTTCAAAAATATTATCACTGTCGGTTCGAACCGGCAGTGATATAACTTATCACTGCCGGTTTTTAAAAAGAACCGCAATAATAATATCATTCTTGGTTTAGCTTTTGAACCGTGAAAATGTTATCATCAGGGTTCTGTGAACCGAGTGATAAACCGCAAGAATGAGGGTTTTTGTAGTAGTGATGCCTTTCCTGAGGAATACATATAAAAAATTTACAAAAAAAATACATATACAAATTGTGTAACCCTAACTTGGATTTCAGGATTTGTCGACGAGATTTTGGTATATTTCAAGGAGATTTTGGGTTTTTTGGCCGAGATAATCATAAATACAACCGATTTTCATATTTGTATGACCGGATTTAGCACAAAATTTAAAGAATAAACTTTGTTTGTCACTAAACTCGCTACAGCCGCTGAAGAAGCTATAGGAAAAATCCATGTCATAGCAAAAAATAGTATGTGAACAGATAGAAAATATAGGGGTGCAAATACTTAGTATTTTACATTCAAATAAATAGAAATTATAGATAAATGATTGCATGATTTTTTTTCATATTTTTCCTAATTTTTTCTAGTCTCGAGAAACCATTTTACAAGGGGTTGAAAAGAACCGAAGTTTCAATCAATTTTGCCGAAATTTCGGTTTTGCTAACCTCCAAAAAATTCAGATTTTAACCATCCCGTCATGTGGTCCGAAAACAAAATTTGGATCTTGGTCAGAAGACAGTGAAGGGAACCTGAGCGTGACTGTAGCGGGTATGATTTTTTAGCCGACCCTGTACGATTTTTTGTGACGGAGAAAAACGTTTGAACATGTGAAACAGTGATTAGTCCAATCAGTTTGGCACCTGTGTGTATGACAGTTCAAGGATTCAATCGAGGAGAGAGATCAATCCTGAACGTCACTGACAGGCAGTACAGTGTAGCTTGATAGAAGCAGACAACAGTAGCTCGAATGAAATGTCCTTCCGGCATGGGCAAACACTCTGAATCAGCAAGAACTGATACACCATATGGTATCTTCAACTGATGTTTAACATAGTACCATCTGGTTGGCTTCAGTTTGAGGATGCTGTCACATCGATGACAGCTTAAAAAAATTCACATCGATCGCGTGCCTGATTTGAAGATAAAAAATACCACTAACACAAGGCATTTGTAAGTTGACGCCTATAAACTATATATTAAAACATCTTCTCAAAAATTCTAAAAGGGATCATTTTCATACAAGAATACCAAACTAACAAGCTTTTTTATATGTGTAGTTTTCTCCTCTCTCCACAATTTGTTGCAACCAAAAGAAAAAAAGGAAAGGAAGAAATAAAGAGAAAAGGACCACACCAACAGCATCCAAAGCCATTGCCCACTGTCCTTTTTGGCATCTGGCCCCAGTCACGTGAGAAGACGACTCCCCCACGTGCACATATAGGCCTCCATCCATCAGCTCAGCGGGCTCTTCCTGTTCTTTCAAGCAAGCTGCCCAGACCTGCCCAAAATCAAGCCTGGCGTTCGACAGCACGGCGAGCCTTGATCACCTGATATTCCCAACTTTAGACGGTGTCCAACTTCATAGACGGGTTGGGTAGGTCCCAACCAGAATTGAAATCTCGAAAACCCCATAGGACTCAAATCTCAAGCCTGGCATGCAGCTGGTTAATTCACAGCAGTTCGAGCTAAATCTCAGGCTGGCCTAGCCAAAAACACATTTTTGGACCAATGCATGCATGATCAGGTCTAGCCTTTCATTGGGCACATATATACGTAGCTGTGTTTTGGTTAAGGGTGTGTATTTTTAAACTGAAACCGAAAAACCGAATCAAACCGATTTAACTGAATATTTTGGTTTTTTTGTTTTTATTTTAATGCTATCCAGTTTTCGAGTTTCGGTTTGATTTTTAACTCCTATACACCGAATAACCCGAAAAACCAATATTTTATTTCATTGCATTCCCTCCCGTGTTTCCCAATTTCCCATCCCCATCACAATGTCAACACTCACCACATCCCAATCTCCTCCCATTTCCTCCCCTCCCTCCGATCCCTCCTATTCCCACACACGTCGGCGACATCGCTTCCTCCCACCATATCCTAAGCCCCAACCTCTGCCCCATTCACGACTCATGGAGACACCGTCTCCATTCCCATTCCCCAAACTGGGCGAGCTAGGAGAGAAGCTCCCATAGCGGAGGATACGCAGCAGTTGAGTCTCAGTGCCTCCCGGCCCCTCCATGAGTCAAGGAGGGAGGTGTCGACAATGCCGATAGATCCAGATGGTGAGTCAAGGAGAGATGATCTCTATGCTACGCGCTACACCCTCGGCCTCCTCAACCGCGACTAGATCCGCCCGTCACGATGATGAAGTTGTTGCAGCGGCCTCGGCTGCGCCGTCCTCAGGTGGAGGCGCTCGACAGTGGTTGGAATTGGTACGCGGAGGTGGTGCAGATGTGCTCGACAGTGGCGATGGTAGCCTCGGCTATGTGGCCCTTGGGCGAAGGTGCTCAACGACGGACAACTTTGGTATGCGGAGGCAAAGGCGGCCTAGGCTGTGAGGTCTTCGAGTGGAGGCGCTCGCCATTTGGTACATTGAGGTGGTGGCAACAACTTCGAGCGCATGGTCCTCGGGTGATGGCGACGGGGCAGCATTCGATGATGGGGCGGCGTCTGACGAAGGTGCGGGCAGATGGCCTCCCGCCATGTTGGTTTTCTGTTTCCTAATCCACACTCTCTGGTGAGTGGTGCCTCATCTCGCTCTGGTGCCTTATCTCGGTTAACCGAAAAACTAAATTAACTGAATCAAAATATTTTGGTTAATTCGGTTTGGTTTTTTATTTTGGCTAGAGAAATTCGGCTTGCAGTTTTCAAAAACCAAATTATTTAAAAAATGAAGTAACCGAATGCCCACCCCTAGTTTTGGTCGCTGCTAATTTATAGTATGTTTCTCTCTCGCAATTGCGTAGCTTGAACTAGTCTATATATAAATAAACTCCTAGACTCCTAGCTACTTAATAATTCGATATATGGCTTTGAATATGTCTTAATGAGATTTGATTTTATTGTTTATGGCAATTTTTTGTATTTTTAGTTTAAATGTGATGCATATAAAATATACGAGGTTTGTTGTTGATTAGTCATAATTAGGCTTCACAGATTAACGGCCTGATGCTTTTAGAATTTGTAGCATATTTTTAAAAATGTTTGACAGCACAACATCTTCTTTTGTTATGGTTGACATGTAGTTCGAACAACATTTCAATATAATCCAACCAAACATAAAAAAATACATGCGATTTCTCTAAAGCATTAAGAGCACAACAATAACAAAGCCTACTACTTACTCTACCTCTTATTCATGTTTATTTAAAGTAAGCAATAAATCCAGCTTGTACAATAACTATCTCTAAAAGTTATCTCTAGAGAAACACTTTTGGCTATAACATTAAAGCTTGTACAATAATTATCACTCATCCATGTAATCTTGAGTAAGCATAATTGCTCCAACACGGGCTTTTGGTTGGTGATAACACGTTGTTTCCCGTGCGATGCTGGCTACTGCATAAGAGCCGGTTCTCTTCTTTATCCTCTTTTCTCATTTTTCCACATAGAACAATGCTGACGTGTACATGCTAATAATAAACTATGGTGGCCTTATTGTACCTGCCCTAACTAGTTGCTCACTCCATCCATAAATATCTGTAGTTTGATACGATTGTGTGCAGTCAAACTTTACTAAGTATAGTATATAATATATATAGGTAAAGTTTATACATTGGACATATAAAGATATCTAGCTGAATTCTGCGTAATTGTATGGCTAGATAATACAATGTATATGTTTATATGAAAATATAGAGTTATACCTGTTACACAACTATTATAGTTATGATGGAAATGCAATTGAATTTCCTGTACAAATGTAATAGCTCTCATATCTATATCTGATTAATTTGGACCCATCACAATTGATGGTGAAGATATTTTTAATTTTTCTCCAATTAATATGGTAATTTATAGCCATTAAGTGCGAACATGTTGGATTCTTTTTTTCCGATTTTTAAATTATAAAGTAACATATATCTCTAAGTACTAGTATGGCATCCAATGGCTACAAGTGTTCAATTTTAATTAGTGTCCATCAGATCAAGGACAAGCTGTTTTTTTTTAATTTCTAGTATATTTTCCTATCTTTTTGTATGGCCATTGTAGTTCATCTTTAATTAGGACAAGATGTTTTTCCTTTTTTTAATAATTCATACAATTTTCCTTTGTTTTTTAGTGGTTGCAAAATGGATCATTTATTATATAATAGATATTACTCCCTCCGTTTTTTTATAAGGTGTATTTTGACTTTGCACAAGGATTAAGGTTGCATTGAAATTGAGAAAGATACGAGAAAAAATGACTTAGATGCCCCCACTTAATTGTCTTGAAAGATGAAAGATATACTTTGTGTGGGCGGTAATGAATAAATGCATATGGATGAGAAAAAATAAATAGGGGTATAGAAGGAAATGTCTTATTAAATCTACATGCAAACCTTACATTTATAAATATATATGACCATTCAAAAAATAGGCCTTATAAAAAAACGGAGAGAGTAGTAAACTAATCACAAAATGCTTTCACGACAATATAGTTTCAACCAACACAGTATATTTGAAATTAGTTGTCTAATTAAGTCGTATCTTGACATGTATCTGCGGAGGGAGAGTAGTTTTCTACTACACGTGGCCATTAGGGAAGTGCTAGTACCACCTAAGTACGTCTTAAAAACTGCATACATATTCTAAGGTGACATTAGTAGTTGAGCACCTAATTGATCGGGTCGCACATTAACTAAGTCCGGATGGTGTTTTAGTACGGCAACGTAACGCACGCACGGTTGGCGTGTGACTTGTTCCGGTTCCAAGAGAAACAGCTAGTATTAATTGGAAGTTGTTAGTACAGAAAATGCACATGCATACACTAGCCACCAAGCTGTAGTACGTACTGCCTTGGCACTATGTGATCTGGACACAGTTAATTAGCTAGATCGAGCTACAGCTATTCTAGCTTTTAGATTTTATTTCTAATTCTGTAATTCAAGACAATTTTTTTACTTCTATACCCTTCCTATTTAACTATTTTTAATGTTATTTATTACCACAAACTAGAGTAAAATACACCATCTAAAAATATAATAAAAAAGTATAATACAGCCTTTTATAGATATATCTCGATAGAAATACATAAACCTAGAATAACAACCGTTAAGAAACGAAAGGGGTAGCTAGCAGCTACTAGTATTAGCCTAACCTGCAACAACCCCTGCTCGACGGCCCTTACCGCTAGTCTCCTAAGCTAGGTTCCGTTCGATTGGGATGGCGCTGCCAACGCGTCGGAAGGCCACTTCATCTACCGGCGCCGCGCGCGGTGGGGCGGAGCGCGTCACGCGGCTTACCTGCGCGCGCGCGAGCGAGGCGGTGGCGTACTGGCATGCACAGCTGGTGATGCGTCCGCTGACGGCGTGCCACTGCCACGTACGCTATCGCGACCGGGGCATACATACATGCATGTCTATATATTCTGGGCTTGTGGCACGTAAAACCGGGCCCGCGCGGCGCCCTCGGCCGATCGAGCGCGAGTCGCGACCCTGCAGATATATGCATCGTTGGGGCAGGGTACGTGCTGCAGCAGCTCTGCACCGTCTCCCGGGGCCCGGGCGCCTCGATCGATCGGTGTCTTACGTACGTGAGCTGCGCGTGGAGCAATTAAGTAGTTAGCCATCAAACTGCCACTCCGGTCCGGTGGAACAAATGTGAACACCTGGTTGCCATAGCTGGCCTCTGGCAATGGTAATTGATTTGCACAAGTGGGAAACAACACATTCTTACATGGGTGATGAAAAAAAAAACTATGCCCAAAATATCTTGTTTGAAACAATTCCTTTAATTGTGTTTACTACGAATGCGCTGCTACGCGAGAAATGTGCTTATGTTGAAGAACAATATGAAAAAGACTTGTCCAGATCAATCAGAAACCTGGTCGGAATCTAATTGACTAACCCAGACTAATCTATCAACTCCAACACCACGAAACTATGCAGCATAAAAATATCTAGCTAGCCTCTCGATAGGGTTTCCGGAACCGTCCAGTTACATACACAAATTTAGTTTTCATCGAGACAATGTCACTGTTGTGCAATATATATCTATGGTACAGACAAAATAGAAGAAGTCGCTTTAAAGGAAAGGCTTGAAATGTTCTATAACCTAGCTATGTGTTTACTCCTAAATTAATAACAGGAAATATACCAAACAAAAATCTTCAAAACATGTGAATTAAAATTAAAACTTCATTCTTAACACTTAAATATTTTTTCCACAAAAATATCAATGGCCTCATTATTATGTATGCGAACCACCACCCAACAATATTCATTGTAAAAGGCTAATTTTTATTAAGCATGCATTGACAATATGCTTCGCAATTCGCTATAAGCTAGGATTCTTCATGTGTCAACAACGTCATGATAAATGCCTTTAATTGGGTGGACTCCACTGATGTGATCCTTTATTCCTGCTATCTTCTCTGCAAATCATATCGAGAAAAAAAATACAAATTAACGTAGTAGCGCTGTCTCTTCTCTGTAACCATTTCTCAGAGAAATATTATTGGTGCATAGATTCCGCAAAAAGTACCTACGATACGAACAGTAAATATTCAATATTAGCTAATGTGATTGTCAATTATTTTTTATTAAAAAATTAATCTAAAGCTCTGACATTTCATTAAATAAGAAGAACAACAACTGAGCTATAAATGTATAGCTACACACTCTCGGCTCCACGAGAAAAACGAGTTGTGGTCCGTGAGGTTGAACCCAGGCCAGAGGCACGAGTGACGTAGCTCCCTGATCCTCCCACGGAGCCGTTGAGTGTGGTTCTCCTCAAAAAACTAGGGCCGTGGTTAATTTTGCAATAACTATTCTGTGATGCTTCTCTTAGGTTTTAATTTGTATATAGATGTGTTGTAAATCTTTTTAAACAAACTCCAATATATAGGGCACAAAGATGAAGGATAATGCATGATACATCAGCATAATATAAACAAACAATCAAATTATTTCACGGCATTGGAAATATATGCATATTTGTGACTAGCAAGTAGTACACCACTCAAAAAGTTGTCACACTAAAGCCATGGCAAAATGCGACGTCCCTTGGCATTGTTTGCACTCCCCAATTAGATATATCAAGTGTCTCCTGTTTTGACATTTTATAAGTACTGGTTTATACAAACTAGCCCGTGAATCGCTTCATGAATCCATTGACAAAAAGAACCAAAATTAGCCCATTATATATGGCAACGTATCCTGTGCACACAGAGCTTTCCGTGCACACATCGTGCACACCAACTAACAAAAGTCATGAAAAATTCTGAAAAAAATTGTAGATGTGCTACTCTCAATACATAATGAATTTGAACCTACAATTTTATACATAGGTAGAGTAATCTATGAAGCACATCTACAATTTTTTTCAGAATTTTTCATGACTTTTGTTAGTTGGTGTGATTAAGCCTCTGCATATGCATGGGATACATTGCCATTATATATTCACTCTATCTTATTCGTATAGCATATATAACTATTGAATAAAAAAAAAACTTGTGTGGTACTCCCTTCGATCAGAAATAGTTATCGTGTTAGACATCGATACGGTCTTTAAAACATAGTTTTGATCACTAATTTTTATTATAATATATTTATAAAACCCA
The DNA here is from genome assembly GCA_036346375.1 of Guadua angustifolia. Taxonomy (NCBI): domain Eukaryota; kingdom Viridiplantae; phylum Streptophyta; class Magnoliopsida; order Poales; family Poaceae; genus Guadua; species Guadua angustifolia. Next base: position 8,647,087 of record CM070505.1, read on the forward strand.
ATAAAATTACAATATTATGAAAGTATTTTTCGAGACAAATCTATACATATGATTTTCATGTATCCAATTTAAATATTTTAAAAGATATTGCTAGTAAAATTTTGAAAGTTTGACTGCACCTATATCCAAAATAATATTATTTGTAACATGAAGGAGTATACATCAAGGATATTTTAGACCTATAAAATCTAAAAGATTATAAAGCTTACATAATCCCGAATGTTACGTCCGCGATCTCGAAACACCAATGATCAGACTTTTGTAGTGATCACACGTGTTAGGTCTTACAGGTTTTTTCTTTTTGTTTCATATACCCATTTAGCATTGGTTGGTGATTAAAAAATGGCAAACAACAAAATGAGTTGCAAATATTACCCTGATAAGTAGTGTTCCTCGCGAGGGTTGTTATATATGTACGTAACTTCTGTTAGTCAAGCTGCATCTATGAGATGGGCGCATATAAAAAGTTGTAGATTCTTGCAAGCATATCTTTTGCTCATTGTTTTTCATCACCTCCACTCCAATCATGAATGTCACACGAGTGACGTGTAATCCCGGACAAGCTACCCCCAATCCCCATTCGCCAATGTTCTTCTGAGGAAAATTCTTCCAATGAATCTACTCCCGAGGAAAGGAACAAGAAGTTGTCCGCACTGGAGTCATGGAAGGACGAACAATTATTTTATTTGCAGCTCCTTGATATGACCTAATACTCCCAACCATGCATTATTCTAAGGTTTTAGAGCCAGGTGCACAAAAAGAATTGCAATTTGCAATGTTTATTAATAACGATACGATCATCAGTAAAAAAATGCAGTAGCACTTTCCACTCCATACATACATACATACATACATACAGCACAGTAGCAGCATGCATATGCTGATATCAAAGAGCATGGCCACGTAATGAAGCCAACATTTGGCTGCTAGACGTACGCCGGCCTTCTAGATGATCATCGATCGAGATAGTATCTAGGCATCAACTTACATCTATATATTCTACCTACAATTTTTAAGCAGCCTTGGTCTTGTCGCTCACCACATGTCCTAATCCGCGTATCTAATCACACACCACGAGTGGATCAAAGTCACCTTTTTCCATTAGTGCGGCACAACACAACAGAATGGAGCCATACGTGCACCTTTTGCTGCATGCATGCCCGCCCAGCCTCTGCACGGCAGCAGATTAAGAGACCGAAAAAGAAAGGAAACTGATCAAGTGAAGCGTGATTTAAAAGCTCGGATCAACAAGCCGGTCAACAGTAGCACCTTAGCGTAAATTAAGCCTCTCCTCTCTCTCTGTCTCTCTCAGACTCTTATCTTTCTTTATTTTGCATATACTAGTGCATATTATATGGTCGATGTGGTGCGCGCCCAATCATGCGTTGGTTAATTAGTTTCTTCTAGCTCTGATCGGAGAGCTCGAGAATAACCTTGTTTGCTAAGAAAGGAGCAGGTCGAGTCTGCAGGTCCCTGTGTCATGTGCGTTGGTGCACTGGTCACAGCTAGCCCAATTGAACAACGCTCGTACCTCGCTAGCTACGCATGTGTGTGTGCCCATAAGCACTTGCACTGGCTCCCTAGCTAACAATCGCACATGAGTACACGACTGCTCAATCCGAGCTCGTTTCACGTATTGTGTGATGGCGATTTCGTTTGGATATGTTCGTGCGCCTGTGTGAATGTGTGTGCTTCTGAAGATTTCCAGGCACATGGGAGAGGATGTGACAGGAATGGCAAGTTTGCCAGGTAAGATATTCAGGGGCGCATGCGTACGTTCTCGTCCACAGGCTCATGCATGCCACATCACTGTTTTTTTCTTAATTTCCTTCCGTTGGATCGATCGATCTGGTGCACCTGAACAATCTGAAAGCCGAATTTGTCAATGCAATCAATCAATATGAGCGACTTCCTTTTTTAAAATAAATAAACATAAGCGACTAATCTACACTGGATCAGCAGGTGGATGGTCGATCGCCGTACACGGAAAGCTTGTACCAAGAAAAATTCTTGATTCGCCGAAGAATTCTAGATATATCCAATAACTCTGGTGAAGATTGATATTGGTAGCTGATTTTCCAATGTTCTTCTCATGTTAAAGCTAACCTAATTAGAGCGTTAAGGCATCATTAATTTTAAAACACAAATTAAGTACAAAATACATTTATGAATCGAAGCAGCTCGCAAGCACAATGATAAATTCATAATGGCAGGGCCCGGCCGGGGTAGGCCGGGAAGATCAAAAAGGAAAACTAAGGGAAGAACTATAGCATGTAAAGTAGAGCTCCCGAATCGTCAATTCTTGGAGCTAACAGGGCAGGGTAGACATATACCATCACAAGTGTGGGCACCCTAGCTAGCTGCTAGCATTGGGCAAGGGCCACCAACACAATACAAACAGTTTGCCACATCTGACCAACCAAAGCCCCTATCCCCCCAATCACTGTGGTGATTATCTCCAACTGGGCATGGCACGGTGGCACCTGCATGCATGCCAAACATCTTTCTCTAGTTAGTCACTTTCTCCCCTCAGAGTCAGTACTCATCAGTAGCTAGCCCTTTTAACACAATAGGGCTACATGCCCCGGCCTCCTGGGTCTTTTGCATGCATTGATGCATATCATGCATGGCCCCCAATAATACCATCCATCAGGGCATCATTCCCTAATCCCTACCTAACTAGCTGCACTATTTTCTCCTCTCTCTCTCTCTCTCCCCTAATTTTTTCCCCTTTTACTCTTCTCTGCTACTGCCACACTGTATGATAGTAGTGCCTACACTCTACAGCTTCCGTCCCGCGCTATAAGTTCGGCATGTATACCTAGAAAAGATATTATTTAAGCAATATTTGATCGAAGTGGATCATAGTTGCTTCTTTGAAATACATATATAGTACTGCCCTTTCTATCAGAGATAAATACGATCCAATTTCATTAAATATTATCTAAATAATATACCTGATAAGTATGCGTATCGAACTTAATTATACTGCAGAACCCCGGGAGTACTTAACATGTACACCCTCTCTCTCTCACACACGCGCACATCTCCCTACCTGTGTGTGTCTCCTGTGCCAAGGGGAAAACGAAGAATACTAAAGATGAAGAAAGTGACGTGTGTAGAGGTGTAGAGGGGGGTAGGGAATCACCGGTGCAACAACTTGTTGCCGTGGTAGGCCATGCGGCCACGCCCATAACGACACTGGTCATAATAAATTATTAAAGCCGACAGCATTTGCTGCTATTGGCATCCCGTGCTGCCGGCCGACGTGGGCCGCTCTACCGCCATGCATGCAATCTCGCACCAAAATTATATTGTGCATGTGTATGATCGATGCAACCCCACCCCATACATACATGTGTTAATTTGTGTACGTATATATACCTATATATTTTACAGACAGACCGTTGTCTCAAGTGCATGCACTACTCATTGCCCTACACTATTAATGATGTCCATCATATATATATATATATATATATATATATATATATATATATATATATATATATATATATATATATATATATATGATCATATGATGAATTAATACAATGGAATTTTATAACTACATATATTAATTATATATAATTAAATCGCTGGAAACCTATGCATAACTGTTCTCCAACTGCAGCTATAGCACAAATTAATATGGATCACCCGGTTTGCTAAACATTATATATTGGAAGTGAGAGTACGCACTTCTAGAAGCATGGAATCATATATATATATATAGGAAAAATATCTTTTACTCACGGGAGTAATTACTCCCACATCTGAAATACCATCTAAACGAATTTGAAATACTCCTTTATCACTTTGGGTACACTCATATACTAATTATAAGATACTCCAATGTGAGCCGCATGAAAAAATTGCAAGGGAGTCCATGATTTTTAGCGTTTTTTGTAAATACCTTCATATACGCGCATAAAAAGTAGTATGTCCAAAAAAATACGCATACCACCTTTGAAAAATATACATACCACCAAGATGATCTTATATACTCGCATACTACGCGTACATATCCTCCGTCATTGATATCCTCCGTCATGTAGATATAAGAGATATATATATATATATATATATATATATATATATATATATATATATATATATATATATACACCCTTTTTTTGAGATGGAAATTCTATCAGAAATTGACCCAAAAGCGTTGGTGTGAGCCTTGAGACGATGGAGGGATGGATCGACCGGTCTCTCTTGCAACTAATTTATGTGAAAAAGGAGGGGTACCTGATGGTGCCAAACGTATTAAGTGCGTCCGTTTCCCATCAAAATCCATCTCTTTAGTGGTAAGAGTTCAGTTAAGGAAAATTGGGTGGGATGGATGGAAGCCAGGCCAGAGGGGCTTGTCACAGGAGATCTTCTACTTGTTGGTGTGATTCTGGTTGGTTCAGCGGGTGGGGGGACCACGATGTAGCTTCGAGTTGAGGGTATGCGGTCCCGGCCGACCCAAAGAGATGGACAACTGCTTTGAGCTGTGCTGCTAGCTGAATACTGGGGACCAGACTAGACGTACCAAATACTCATCACAGAATTAATACATAGGTGTATATGGGTAAGTATACGTGATAGCGGACGTAAGAGGAGGCGCGATCGAATGGACTAGAGCACCGACTCCGATAGACGTACTCCTCATATCTCTAGCCTCGTTGTCTTTTTTGAGTGGTCTTCGTGGTGCCACACCGGTTGCGCACCAACACTGAGTAACCCTTCTATTTTTTCTGCGTACGCGGCGGCGTATACGCGGACTGGTTTGTACGTGAAACGTAGCATACTAGCATGTGTGTAAAAAAACCCAGCTGGTGGGGTGCGGTGTTCGTTTTTGCTCTGGGCTCTTGGGAAGTGGGCCTGTAGTGTAGCAGCAGCATGGGGCCTAATTTGGCAGCTTTTGTGCAGCTACCTAGCATCCCATGCAGGCCCATCCACCCGCCGAGCAAACCTCACCTCCCTCTGATACAACGAGCACGTACTACTGTGTACTGGCGGTCTAGCACTAGTAGTCAGTACTCAGTACTAGCATAGTACCATACTGTTCGGATCCCCTACAAGAAAATGTATTATCTGGAAGCCATTATATTCATCTGAAAAGAAGATTGAAAGACATATGAAAATAGGATTGCCGAAGGGCCAGCGATTAATGGATAACGATTGGCTACAATTCCTCGCGAGAAGAAACTCATTTTTTCGACTGGACAGTTTCCGAGGGACGATATACAACGTTATTAATTTTGCGCTGTCGGCAGCACAGAGAATCTGCTTAATTGCCGCTACAAAGTGTAGCCTGGCAAAAGGTACGCTAGCTGCAGCGGGTGCATGCAGGCAGGACTGGGTTCTCGTTGTCTAGGTATTTACTGTCCTTCCACATGCACCGCGTGATATATATGCACGTTGCTGCCGCATCTGCGTGAACGAACGAATGAGGATGAATCGATGATGAACTATAGCCAGCCAGCCAGCCAAGAGGCCCCTAGCTAGACGCCGCATGCCGCGCTGCCGTTTTTCTGAACCCCTGACTCGATCATTCGCTGGGAATTTTTGAAATAAAGGCGGATCGGGCGCTGGCCGGCCCCGCCGCGCGCGGCCGAGCGATCGATCCAAGGCGCCTCTGCCTCTGCCTCTGCCTCTGCCGCTGCTGTACGTACGACGTCGTCGCTGATCGACTAGCCCAGCAAGCTAGCTGGGCAAAGGGAATGCGCTGTTTTCGAGGATGACGAGCTGTCCATCTCTGTGGACAGGCCGAGCGGTCGCGCAAGTATTCATTCAGACATTCAGTCTTGGGTTTGTCTGCGCATTTGCGTGGATCGGATGGAGCGCGCAGCTGTCTCATTCAGGCGGCAGTGGAGCCGCGCGCCCTGTTCGTTTACTTGTCTTGTTCCTGGACGTAGGAGTAGTACTGGAATTTGTGCATGCAGATGTTGATTTGCTACTGTGGGTGAGGGAGACGGAGGGAGGGAAGAAAGGAGGCCTGGCCGCGTGATCGTTTTCATGCGGTCATGGTATCTTAGCTTGCTGCAGTCACTCTAGCTAATTTCTCTGTGAGCGTGCGAGTGGAGGGAATAGCAGCGTGCGTGCGAAGTGAGTGGAGCGCGTGCATTAATCGTGTACTCGCCAATTTAATTAGATTAGCGTGTTAATTACTCTCAAGTAACACTACTTTAATCCGTAAAGTGACAGCAATGTTGACATTAGAAAGGTGAGAAGCATGTTGGCTCATAGGGGTGGATCTAGCCCAAAAATTTGAGAAATGCTACAAGATCATCTCTTTAATAAGCTAAATTTATTGATTAAATTATTTTTTATTTTGGTGGTTTAGGATTTTTAAGACCTTAAAACTATTTGTGTGTTACTTTTAGTAAATTTCAAATATATGTATTAGATTTATAAGGTTACGAATTCATTATACAAGTCTATAAAATTATACGAGTAGTGCTGTTGCTGGCTTCATTGGCCTTTCAGGTACTTTTTCAATAAAAAGATGATGTTTTGGGATACGTATAGTTAAACTTCTATATTTGGCTTTTATATCGTTATGGATATTTAAATTGGAGATGTTAAATTGATAGGGTAAGGTTGAGTTTTAAAGTTCGCGTTGATGTTAAAAATGCCACTTTTTTATGACCTGGAGGAGTAACTCATGTCCTAACGTGTGACCTCAAGCAATACGTACTGTTTTACAGTTTTACCAGTGAGGGAGAATATTTGCCAGTTTCAGTAGAATATTTTTTTATTATGAATCTAAAAAACGTATCACCCAAGATTACTGAAGTAACTTAGAAAGGCCTAGCAGTCTGTTAATTACCCAAGTAGGCATTGTGTCGTAATGCAAAGAAAACCTACAGATCGTTGAGCTATGATGCTGCAAACGCGCACGGGCCTAAGGGGATGCCTGCCTCGGCAGCTCGCCTAACTGCAGGCCCAAGAATCCAATATCGAAGAAGGCTAGGAGGCCAAGAGAAACATCAGAGCTCGCCATCGCCGAACATGGCCGGTAGACGAAGGGGCCTTCCGAACATCTAGATACCGAAACCTTAGTTGTGTTTGGTTGTCTGTACTTTCCTACTCTCGCTTCGTACGAGTTATTTAGGGTACGTTTGGTTGTCTGGATGAGATTGGATAGAATATGATCATCCAATCTGGATGAGATGGAGTCATCCAGGTGTCTGTTTGGTTAGGTGGATAGAATGAACCAGTTTTTTTGTTTGGTTGGATGTACAAGGATGGATGGGATGAGCTATTTTTTTGTTTAGTTGGATGAATGAGGATCAGATGGAATGAGCTAACTTTTTGTTTGTTGGATGGATGTGATGAAACACTGCACAATTGTTTGTATCACCAAATTGTTCTGTTTCACAAGAGCAAAATGTTTCAAGTTCTGTCGAAAACATGTATCCAAATAGCAGCTTCGATTGCTAGCTGCGTATTCTTGCCCAGTAGTTTCCTTCAATTCTCATGTCATGGGCTTCGGGAGCAGCAGCGCCGAGACGTACCACCCGTTCTTCTCTACTCCCCGGTCCAGTCAGCTTCCGGCCGGTACGTTTGAACCCGACACGTTCTTCTCCACTCCCACAGGCTCTTCGGCAGCGGCGCCGGCTCCATGTACCCCGCCGGGGACGGCCGCAGGTACCGCCGCGGCGGCAGCGGCTCGCAGCCCTTGATCATCAGATGGTGCGCGAGCGACTCGTCGGACGGGCACTCGCCGCCGGAAGTGCAGTTCATGTACGCCGCTCCTCCAGGTCGTCCTGAAAGCGGCTGCACGCGTGGCGCAGAGTCAGGAACACCTCGCTGGTGACGTTCCGGTGGGTGAGCCTGTGGGGCCCGATGGCCATCTTCAGCTCGGCGGTGGGCTCGGTGAGGAGCTCCCAGGGCGACTGGCGAACGACGCGAGGACCACGGGCGAGAGGATGGCGAGTGGATGGGAATGGGATGGCCGCTGCGCGAACTGGACGGCTTCGTCCGGGCGATTTCTTCGGATAGATCCATCCGGAATCTTCGTAGCATATAAGGCTGTAAAAAAGCTCGAACCTCGCATGCTGGATGTCTGAAAACATGCTCGTCCGGTTCGATTCGAGCTCGGCTCGAGCCTAAACGAACAGCTCGAGCCTCACTTCAAGCTCGCGAATATGGCGAGCCAGCTAGAACTATTCGTGCAGGCTCGGTGGTGAGTGAGAGGCTGGCGCTGGCCGAAACTCAAGGCGAGTGGCGACTATCGTTAGCGTCTGTGCGAGTAATTGACGGACCATGACCAAATCTCCAGAACTGCAAGCCCAGAACCCAAAACAGAGATCGGACCGAGCCCTACCCGATTCCCTCATTCCCCGATCCATCGGCTTCCTCCAAAATCTGAAACCCTAAATCAATCCCTCCTCCTTACTATTCTTGACTCTTCTGTCTCCCCACACTCTGCGGCTTGGTTCGGGATCGAGTCGAGGCACTAGACAACATAACAAGTTTGCAGTCTCTGGCGGCGGCTAAGGTGCGATTCCTCCCTCGGATCTTCTTATTTATCTCACGACTGAAGAGCGATCCTGAAAATGGTAATGATGGGAAGGTGGTGGAGAGGAGAGGAGGAGGGACGCAATGAAAATGCTGATCAGGACGAAATCGCGCTGGTACAGGCGGTGGCAGGTCCTGACGTGCGGCGAGGTGGATTCGTTGGATCGACACTTTCGGAAGGCGCTCGAAGGGCGACCAAGGACTCAGTCCTCCACACATTCTATGCCCACAGTCCTGTTTCTGCTATTTATTGTGAACATGAAACAATCTGTTAGATCAGTGTATGAGTAGATCTGATGCATCTTTATTACTTTTTTTCTTTTGTAATGCTCTGAACATGCTATATAATCTGAGGTCACTAGTTGTTGGCAAAGTTATTTACTTGATTGGTTGTTCAAGTTTCTAGGTCCAAATTTACTGATCCTGTTCATATATCGACAAAGACATGAAATTGTTGATGTGGAGCTAATACTAACACATACTGCTTCCACTAGCTGTTTTTTCTTCAGGATTTCTCTTCTCTGTTACACTGAAGCCAGTCCAGTCTATCCCCTTTTTTTTTTGCTTGTAGAGATAACTTTAATGAGATGAATTAGCATATTGCAGAAGCATGGGAAATGTCCTGCCTATTTTGTAAATTAGGCTACCTTGTATCCTTAATGCAATGGTGCTTAATTCAATTCTACATGGTCACCTGCAAAGTCGATTCGGTGTGTTGTACATATAGATTCTTTGGATTTGTATGCCTGATGTCTGTTATCGAGCTTATTAGAGCTTTGTGTGAGCTTTGTGTGCATTTTCTTGTTTTCGAGCTTCATCGAGCCGAGCTCGAGCTTATTCGAGCTTTGGCCAAGCCGAGCTCGAGCCTGGCTCCGAGCTCGAACCCTAACTCGGGCTCGCTCGAGCTCGGCTCGAGCTTCTCTGAGAAGCTCGAGCACTGGTGGCCGAGGCTCGCTCGAGTTCGACCGTTCTGACCCTAGTAGCATATACCACTTTTTTTTAGATGATCCTATCCAACCGATAGACTCAACCAAACGCCTGGATAATTGAAAAAATAACACATCTTAGATTAACATTAGTCTATATGAATGGAAAAATATCACGTGCAATCACCCTCTCGGTGAAACCATCGTGCAACTGAACTAAAAAAGTTTCAAAAATTCTGAAAAAAAATCATGGATGTACATCTCAACACCCCACCTACATATAAAATTTCATGATCAAATTCATCATATACTAGCAGTTACAAAAGACAAATTCAGCATGAACAGTGATTTTTTACTGTTCGTCACTATTCATTTTTGCTGTTTGTTTTTGTAGCTGCTATGATATAGAGATAATTGATCATTAATATGAAATTTTTTAACCAAATTACAATGGTTTGATACTGAGGGGGAATTGCCGATATGTTGCCTATATGAATATATATAAGTTGGATTATTTGGTTGTTTGTTTATGTATCTCACATGTCTGTATTGGAGAGAAACTCAATTTATGTGCTTTCTCCATCCTGTATGAGTGAATTATAGCTTGCCAGGGCCGTCTCCAAAATTTGGGGCCCTGGGCCGAAATACAAATGGAGGCTCTAAAATTTGAAAACAAATAACAACAAAAATAACACGAAACGCACGAATCCAGTTTTTTCATTAAAATTTCTTCCAAATTTTAAAATTCAAAAATCTTTTAAGTTTAATTGAATAAAAATAAATGCAGAAGAACTTTTCTACATCTGTTACACATGAAGCCAGTCCAGTCTATCCTTTTTTTTTTGCTTTTGTAGAGATAACTTTAATGAGATGAATTAGCATATTGCAGAAGTTTCTATGGAAATGTCCTGCCTATTTTGTCAAATTAGGCTACCTTGTATCCTTAATGCAATGGAATGCTTAATTGCAATTCTACATGGTCACCTGCAAAGTTTTTTCTGATTCGTGTGTTGTACATATAGCATCTCTTCCTGGATTTGTATGCTGATGTACTTTATCGAGCTTATTAGCTTTGCGAAGCTTTGAATGTCGCATTTTCTTGTAATTTAGGCTCTCATCCTAGAGCAGAGCTTAATTCGACTTGGCACGCAGCTCGACCTGGCTCGAGCTGAACCCTAACTTGGTTGTCCTCGAGCTCGGCTCGAGCTTTTCGAGCTGCGAGCGTTGGCGGCTTTTCTGCTTCGAGTTCGACCGTTCTGACCTAGTAGCATATACCACTTTTTAGATGATCCTATCAACCGATAGACCGTCAACCAAAGCCTGGACCTAATTGAAAAAACTAACGCATCTTAGATTAACATTAGTCTAAGCTGCAATGGAAAAATATCCCGTAATCACCCTCTCGTGAAACCATCGTTCTGAGACTACAACAAAGTTTCAACAAACGATATCTGAAAAAAAAATCATGGATGTACATCTCAACTACCCGACCAATATAGAAATTTCATGATAAATTCATCATATACTAGCCAGTTACAAAAATGACAAATTCAGCATGAACAGTGATTTTTACTGTTCGTCACTATTCATTTTTGCTGTTTGTTTTTTGTAGCTGCTATAGATAATTTGATATGAAATATTTGATAGTGGGATTAATGATCATATTTTTCGAATTTTAATTTTGTTCAACTGAGTGTATTACGAGAGTTGCACGATATGTTGCCTATATGAATATATATAAGTTGAATTATTTGGTTGTTTGTTTATGTATCTCACATGTCTGTATTGGAGAAACTCAATTTATGTGCTTTCTCCATCTGTATGAGTGATTAGCTGCCGGGCCGTCTCCAAAATTTGGGGCCCTGGAGCTGAAATACAAATGGAGGCTCTAAAATTTGAAAAATTCATGTGTACTACAAATGATTGCAGATAAGAACATTCTTCTACTTCATGACACTACTTAAAAAATTTACAAAAGTTTGGTATGCAAGGATCTGAATAAACCATATTGAGCATCGAGATTACCAGTACTCACATTCGGATTTTGAACTTTTATTCCACCTGATGAAAGAACTGTGAAAATTACAAAATAAAAAAATCAGATTCAAGATCCATTGGAGTCAAAGCTCTTGCAGCTTTCTCTGAATTTTGCACAGTTTGTGGCCTGAAAGTTGGAGATCTAGCGACTAGCTACTACTAGTGAGTGTCTGAGTGATCCATGTGGGATCTCTTCCTGATGTTTAGTTACCTTGGGCATGCTAGTTAATTAGTAATTACTTTCCAGTTGAAGAGGTCACGAGCTAGCGTGTTTTGAAGATCGATGGAGATCGCCATGGCCCATGGCCCATGGAATGGAAGCGCTTAGCCGCGTCACGGTCCTTGGGCCGTTCTGGAGTGAGCACCTGAGCAGTCGTATTGCTTGCGTATCCCGTATCCGTCGCTATATGGAGTCGCGAGTCGCCGCCTCGGCTCGCGGTCGTGCCGTCGCGTCAAAATCGATCGAGTCGTCGAGTCGTGGTCCTCGCAGAGATCGAGTAGGCATATGAACCGTAACGTGGACTCGTCGCTAGCAAAGTGGCGTGCAAGTGTAACGATTAAGCGACGATCGTCGATGCATGCAAACGCAAAGACATGCCGCTAGATTGGCGAGTTGTAGGCAAATAAACCGTCGCATGTCTTGGGCCTAGTAAAATTTGAGGGCCTAGTAAAATTTGGGGGCCCTATGCCGGTGCCTAGATGGCACTTGGCCATCGACGGGCCTGGTAACTGCATCCACTTGATCTGAACGAACAGGAAATTAAACATGTGTCTAACAGATACAGTTGCATTCACTCATACAGGCAACCAAACACATCTTTACTGAATTATTTAATTAGCTATTCTAGAGTGCTCTCTGTTAAATATCTTGGTTCATGTATTGTCTAGAGTTTTCATTGTCACTATTCAACATAACAAGTTTGCAGTCCTCTCAAATTAAAAAAAGAGCCTAACGATATAAACCCTGTCTTCTTCCTTCAGCTCACGACTGAACAGCTAGCCTGAAAATTAATGATCGGAAGGGAACGGAGATCAGGTGAAGGACGCAATGAAAATGCTGATCAGGACGAAATCGCGCTTCTACAGCGTGCAGGTCCTGCCGTGGAAAGCACTTTACATGTGCAAAGCCTGGACAAACTAATCTCGCTCAAGGGAGGAAAAAAAAACCGATTTTTTTTAAAAAAATGAACTGACCAACCAAACCAAGCCCGTATAGTCTCCTCTCACGTTTGGGGAAAAGATCGTACCATACTACTACATCCGATGAAGCACTACACTTGCGACGCACCCGTGTACGAACTTTTAGAAGAATGAAGGTGGTCAAAATCAGATACTACTCACCAAGGTTTAAAATTTTGTTTTCGGTTGACATCATGAACATGGTTAAAATCTGAAAATTTCACGTATCTTGGAATTTCGATAAAATACAAAAACAAAAATTTAAATTCAGAATTTTTGAACTGAGTTTTCTCATGTTTCTCTCAATTTCTCCCTCGCTCATCCATCTCTCTTAATCTTGATTGTCTCTCTCCTCACTCTCTCGTTGCTTTCTCTCTCGGTCGTGTTCATCACACCCCCTTCGTTTTAAGAATAAATAAAATTTAGTTCTTTTTCTATAATATTTGTGTCCACTGTCTTAACTCTATGTGTTTCTGGTTATTTTCTTTTTGGGATTAATGATAAAAGGGGAGAATTTATGGATTTATCAATTGCCCCCTAATCGATTGACAAAAAGGGATAATTTGTAAGTATGATCTCTTATTGTTTCTTCATGCTTGTTTTAATGCTAAATATCTTAATATTGTTATTTGGTGCAATTGATAATAGGTTTGTCATAAATCACCAAAAAGGGGGAGATTGAAAGTGCATCTAGGCACTAATGTTATTTTGGTGATTAATGACAATCTATGTAAATGTGTAAATGCTTAACTTAGTGCTTAACAAATGACAAACCTCTAACATGATTATATTACTATGAGACTAACATGTTCATTGCCAAGTTGAGTATTAGTCTCATCTATTTAGAGGAAAATCAAGTGGATGGTTAAGCAAAGATAAGGTATGCAATCTCGGTATCCCTTCCATATTTGTTATTGCATTCCTTTTGTGCAAATGCATAGTGAACTCCAAGTAGTATGTTGATTGTATATATGCACATTGGTTCATGTCATATTTATTTGTGCATATATGTTCATTTGAGTTCATTATGTGCTTTGCTTTTAGTATGCATGTAATAACTAGAGTTAAACTTCACATTGCTATAAATTGACTTGGTGCATGCATGTTTTAGTTACGTGTCTTCTCATGTACTCCTCTCCTAGTGGAGTTTAATCTAGAGTTGGATCACATATTTACTCTTATTCAAAATATTATTTGCACATGTACAATTGATGTATATTCTATCATGTGTTTCATTTAAGTAAAGACTGTGATCCTTGCCATGATTTAATCGATTCATCATATCAGCAATTATCTCTCTAGTGCATATAGATCAATTACATATTCATCATGATGCACTTAGTAGAGAACATTTCTTATGTCAAGTGTTTCCATTTATATTGTGCTTCTTTATATGAAACACTTGTGGTAATCAACTGCTCATAAATATCAATTTCTTCATATCTATTGAGCTTTTGGGACTAATGCTTTTCATGAGTGGTTTGGAAAGAATTATGCAGGTCCTGCCGTGGAAAGCACTTTACATGTGCAAAGCCTGGACAAACTAATCTCGCTCAAGGGAGGAAAAAAACCGATTTTTTTAAAAAATGAACTGACCAACCAAACCAAGCCCGTATAGTCTCCTCTCACGTTTGGGGAAAAGATCGTACCATACTACTACATCCGATGAAGCATTAAATTTGTGACGCACCCGTGTACGAACATTTAGAAGAAAGAAGGTGGTCAAAATAAGATACTACTTACCAAGGTTTAAAATTTCGCTTCCAGTTGACATCTTGAAGACGGTCAAAATACAAAATTTCACTGAGATCTTGGAATTTTAGATAAAATACAAAAACAAAAATTCAAATTCAGAAATTTTTGAACTGAGATTTCGGCAAAATTTTTGAAATTTCGTCCGAAATTACCGAAATCTCGACAAATTTCAACCAAATAAAAAATAGTTCAAACGATGTCAATTTTTTTGTAGATGGTTCTTGACACATCAATAATATTTTCATAAAAATTTTGGATGATTATTAAGCCTGAGGAATAAAAATTTCAAATGATTATCAAATCTAAGGAATTTTTGAAAATTATGAGATTGGTACTATTCCGTAAAAGACAGACCGGCAAATTTAAACTGAATGACAAATAGAACAAATCACGTTATTGGACCAAATCCAGTTAAAAAAATCCCGAGATTTCAACGAGATTTGGTGAAATCTCATCGAAATCTCCGAGATTGTTGTAGCAATTTAATATTTTTTAAAATTTTTACCCTACCGATATTTTATATCTATTCCTAACCAAAATCTAAAGTCTCAGAAGGGATTTATGAAATTTCGCCGAATTTTGGAACCTCGCTGCTCACTCACCTTCAGCGTGTGATGTAGCCCCTTCGACGTGTTGCGCAACTTGAGACTAAGGACTCGCTTTCTACGCACATGTAGACCATTTTCGTACAGGCATTCACGCCTGGGACTGGGAGTCGCATGCAGGGATTCAAAATTCGTTTGAGCAAAAAATTCGGACTAGGCCGAAATCCGAAATTTCGTCCAAAATTCGGTAAATTCGGCCGGAGGACATTCAAAATTCAAATTTCAAAATTCAAATCCGGTTTGTTTTGGCACCGAAATTCGCCGAAAATACCCCGAAATTCGGCGAAATTTTCCGAAATTTTGGTCAAATTGAACTGAGTGAAAATGGGTTCAAACGACATCGAAAAATTTTGAACTTTTTTTTGTATGTTCCTCACACATTATATATGTTCTCATAAAAATTTCAGGTGATTATCATATCTGTGTAATTTTTAAAAATTCAAATATTGATACTATGTAGATGAAACGTTGATCGGTAAGTTTGAACAGGATCAAAAATAGTACAAACTATGTTAGAAAGCTTTGAAATTTTCTGTGGAGATTCCTGACATACTTATAATATTTATGTAAAAATTTCAGATGATGATCAAATGTGAGGAATTTTTAAAAATTCAAACATTGGTACTGTCTTAGTAAAGCGCTGAGCGGCAAGTTTCATCCGAATGAAAATTAGAACAAACGAGCTTGTAAAATTTTGAAAATTTTTCTGTATGGTCCTGACACATCCATAATATTGTAATAAAATTTTCATATGATGATCAAGTGTCATAAATTTTAAAAATGCGAACAGTGCTACTATCCTCGTTAATGCAGACCGATGATCAATACATAGATTAAATTTAGCAATAAAAAAGGTTTAAATATTTTATAAATTTTACATAAGAGTGGAAAGGAAATGGCTAATATCTCATAAAAATTTGGAATCATGATCACGCTCCAGTGAATTTATAAAATTCGTAGAAGGCACAGTGCCATTTATGTTCTTTCTCTGTTTGATTTTTGAAATATAATACAACAAATTAAGTTCAGTGCTTACTGCATTGATAGATTTTATTGACCAAACCAAGAAACTTTAAATTTTTAAAAATTTTATATTATCTTCCTAGCAATAAATTCATCAACACTAAAAATATCAGAAATTAATAAATTAATTTAAGACATTTAAAAATTCAAAACGGAGAGAGTTGAAAACTAGTACTTTGAATGTCAGAATTTTTATAAATTTCTGGAGAAATATTTTGAGCTGAAAATTTTACATAAGAATCCTTAGCTCAAATAAATTTGAAACTCAAAATTTCAAAAAGTTATAAAAATATTTGAATTGCCTGATAAATCCTTAGCTCAAATGAATTGATTTTTCAAATATAATACAACAAATTAAGTTTAGTGCTTACTTTATTCATAGATTTTATTGAGCAAACCAAGAAAGATTAAATTTTTTGAAAATTTTACAGAATGGTACTAAGGAAGTTGTTAATCTGTAATAAAAATTTTAGATGATGATCACACTCGAGAAAAATTATAAAAATCTAACAAGATTACTGTCCCAATTATGTCCATTCTGTTTTTGATTTTTCAAATATAACAAATGATGTTAAATTATTTTGAAGTTTTTTTCGTACGATCCTAAACTACTATGAATGGTACCATAAAATTTTCAGATGATCATCAGGCTTGTAAATTTTTTTAAAAATCTGACAGTGTTTTTGCCCAAATTTTAAAAAATCTCAAAAAATTAGTTTTTCATCAAATTTTCATGGAACAAAACTTTCTTAAGGGTTATTGGACCCATTCCGTTCAAATCCGCTCAAAAATTTTGAAAATCCGGACTCCAAACCTGAAATTTCGCCGAAATTTGCCCGAAAATACTGTAGTAGTTACTGTAGCAAATCAAATTTTTAATTTTGAATTCGCCGATATATAAATTCGAGGGGGGGGGGTTTAAAATCAAATTTCGCGAAATTTTGTCGAATTTCGCCGAATTTTGAATCCCTGGTCGCATGCATGGGTTGACAACATGACCATAGGCATCAGCAGGGTTCGAAATATCGGATTTCGACTTTGAACATTCTTTATTTTTGATCATTGTCGAAAACCGGTAGAAATCAAATGAGTTTGAAGTTAAATATTTTGAAATTGGTGGTCAAGTTTCGTAAAAAAAAATCGAAAATCAACTAATTTTACCGATGTTCACCGATCTTCAGCGATTTTCATCGATTTTAAATTTTTGAGTGATTTTATTCGAATTTTTGCACACTTAAGAAAAATTGTAAATTGTAAAAAATTTACAGGAAATCACAAAAAATCAAAATTAATCTATAAAACATCTCATATAAATTTTAATAAATTTTGAATTAATTTAGTATGTCTGGAAAATAAAAATTAATGAAAAGGAATAGAGACACTTTTAGATTTTTATAAAATTTACAAGCTTGATCATACTCTAAAATTTTAATAATTTCATAAATAGTTTACTAGGATCACGTAGTAAAATTTTAAGAAATATTAAACTTTATTTAGTGCCTCTAGAAAATAAAAAAATAGAAGAGCACATAAAAAGACAAGAGTAATCTATTAGAATTTTTTTAAAATACACAAGTGTGTTCATCATCTAAAAATTTTACAAAATCATTAGCATTGCCTATGGACCTCACACAAATATTTTCATAAATATTAGACTTCATTTAATGCCCCTAGAAAATCAAAAATAGAATAGTATATAAAAAGACAGTAGTGTTGTAAGAATTTTTTAAAAACACACAGGTCTGATAATTATCTAAAAATTTTATAGCATCATTAGAAGCATTACCTCAGGAGCTCACATCAAAATTTTTTAAAAAAAAACACTATTTGATAAATATTTCTAAATTTTTGAATTTGTATTTGAATTCTACCGATTTATCGAGCTATTTTATATATCAAACCGACTTGATATGGTCGATAATCATGACATTTGTGTGATTATTGGCGATATTGTGAACTCTGGTCATCAGGATACATACTAGGAACCTGGTTGCTGCCTGTCCAGGAAGCAAACCATACCTTTCTACCATGCATGCGCTCTAATTAACTCAGGAGAATACAGAAATCACCAAATTTTCGCCTAAACCGATCCGGTGAAAGACCTATCCATGTTGAGATGAAGAACACAGCGGCAAGTGCAACCAAGGAAGATCAGAAAACCCAGCAGCAGCAGCACGATGTATATCAATGTTTTAGAATAAATTTTCACAAAAGTATGAGTATTTTGTATAAATTATCAGAAAACTATAGGTTTTCGCTGTTGTTTCATAAAAGTATGGGTTTTAAAAGAACTTGTGTTATAAAACTACACATTTAGAATTGACTTTTTTTATAACATATCTGATAGTGTGAGTCTATATGATAGCTTTCATTTTTCGTTTCACTCGCTCGTGAGGTTACCATGTGAGTCTACAGTCACTTAGCAACACAAAAATTCACATACATTAGATTTCGTGACGGCGAAAACAACAGCTAAGAAGGTATTAAAGTATAAATAAAGAATAGATAGTGAATACTTATCTTTTCACTTACTTTAAAATTTTATACAAGTTGTATTTAGTGAAAAAGTATTGAAGCTCCTCTGGGAAGCGGATTGTTATGCATGAGTTAACGCACGAGCACTTGGGTCGTCAGAATTTGGGCGGTCAGAAAAACGTGGTGCTTTTCACCGCCCGGTGCTGACCGTCGCCTCCAGGCCGGGACAGTTCGGCAGCGGCGCAACAGGACAAGACTTGCTAGCGACAGAATATGCCTCAATTTTCACGGGGTTTTCATGTTCTGGCTACTGCAAACAAGTCCTGATGTTTTCAGAGTTTGAGATTTCGCCCCCCACCTGAGCCGTTGAACGTCCGGTGCCGAAAATTGATCATGTTTGCTAGGATTGCAGAACTCGCTTTAGCGGGTGTTTGTACGTGGCCCTCTGGAACAAACGAATTAGCACCTAAAGTTCATGCCAAATTTCTATGGAATGGCTCGATCCAAGGGAATTTGGGTAGAAATCTAACACAAGGACCTCATGGTGATTGTCCTTTTGTGTCACTCCAAGAAACCGTTTTTTTTTTTCTGTACAGCGTCCAAACAACTCGATTAAATAATTACTGTGTTTGCTCTGTCTACATTTTTAAGGCCCTTAGTTCCGTTTTCTCTCTCTCTTCAAACTGTTATCACTATATATTACCACAGGATAGACAGCCATACAGTAAAGAGCCTGAGGGCTTACGATTGAGCCATCTAGCTAGCCAACTTAATTCTGTCACCCATTTATTTTCCACCAATCATTAGGGTGTTACTCTCTTTTACCACTTAAGTTAGGCTAATGGATACTCTCTTTTACCACTTAAGTTAGGCTAATGGACCTTGACAATAGTTCGATTGCTAACTTTAAACAAACTACTCCACCCATTTGGGTTTTCTGCTAAAAGAGAAGTGATCGTTCTGTTGCTAGGCAATGGGTTCTGGCCTTCTGGCTAGAGCAAATTGATCATGAGTGAAAAAAGGGGAGAAATTTTACGGTGTATTATACTGATAGTATATAGTGGACAGTAGAAATTAGATCTAACCATTGATTTGTTAAAGCTATTTCTACTATTCTACTATCAGATAAAGTATAAATAAATTATAGCTAATCTAATCCACTGTATTGAAAAGAATGGACGATTTATATTGAATTTAGTATACCGTAAAAGAACTTAAAAAAGAGAGAGAGCTACCAAGAAGGGTAAAACAGTCTTTTTATGCTACTAATGATACCCGGTCATGTTTGACCTAGTGAATGTGAAAAAATGGAATGATGGGGAAGAGAGAGACGTGAAAGGTGACGGGAAAATGCTTCGATATGTCATTCTAGTTTTTTTATGTTTTTACTAAGACATATACATCTTATCTTATAATAGCAGTGCTTCAATGCTTGCTCACTCAATGCAAGACTGTATTATCTTTGTTTATTATATCTTTAGATTATGTTTCTTATTCATATTGCATTATAGCAATGATATTAGAAATAGCTAAAGCCTAAAGGGAGGGGTACAAAAATAAGAATAGTAAAAAAATTACTTTAAAATTGCAGAATAACATATATTTAGAAATAAAATTTAAAAGCTAAAATGGTATATATTTGAAAACAGAGTACTCATAAAGTAGAGGGTGTTGTCCCCAAATTTCCACAAAAGAAAACATGAGATGCAGGGATAAGATGACCGTAGGTGCGGATCCCGGGCGGAAGCAGCCCCCACTCCTCCCCGCAACTCCAAAGGCCCGCTTCCGGCTCCACCGCACACGCCCACGAGGTCCACGACGATGGCGACCATCGCCACGCTGTTCCGCTCCGCCCTCCTCTACCCAGCCGCCGCCTCGTCCTCCTCCTCTCCGCGCCGCCGCGGCCGGCGCCCGCCCTCCTCCGTCCGCTGCGACTCCTCGCCCGCCTCCCTCGATCCCGACTTCGACAAGAAGGCCTTCCGCCACAACCTCACACGCAGCGACAACTACAACCGCAAGGGCTTCGGCCACAAGAAGGAGACCCTCGAGCTCATGAGCCAAGAATACACCAGTAAGCGCAAACAAACTAGTAGCGCGAGCTAATTGCAGGCTGAATCATTCAGAAAATTTTCTAATTGATGGGGGCGAAATTTCCATTGATCACGTGCAGGCGATGTGATAAAGACGCTCAAGGAGAACGGGAACAAGTACACGTGGGGGTTAGTCACGGTGATGCTGGCGGAGGCCTACGGCTTCTGCTGGGGCGTCGAGCGCGCCGTTCAGATCGCCTACGAGGCGCGCAAGCAGTTCCCCGAGGAGCGTATCTGGCTCACCAACGAGATCATCCACAACCCCACCGTCAACAAGGTGCTACGGTTCCCACAAATCGATTTCGTTCGATTTGACATCGCCATGTGCAGCTCGTGGGCCGAACTGTCCCATTCAGGATGGCTCTTTGGGAAGAATCTGAGCTTGTTGCCTATGATATACATATATGAAGTTTTGGCAAATTGGGCGACAGGAAGTAATTCTAGTGATAAAAGTGTTCATGCTAAAGAATTGATACCATATTCGTATGTGTTTTAGGCTTTTAGCCCCTCAGTTTCTCAAACGATGAACTTCTGTTTTTCTTGGGCCTAGAGCATTCATGTTGTTATCTGCGAAGAAAAAAAAAATCCATGTTTTGTTGCATGTCGGTCTGAGGGGCTCTGGATTTGACTTGAGTTAAATTCTTGTGATTCTGCACGCAGAGATTGGACGAGATGGGTGTCAAAAACATCCCTGTTGACGCTGGCATTAAGGATTTTGATGTTGTTGAACAAGGTGATGTTGTCGTATTGCCTGCATTTGGAGCTGCTGTGGAGGAGATGTACACACTAGATGAGAAGAAAGTGCAGATAGTTGATACAACGTGCCCTTGGGTTTCAAAGGTATTTTACTTTTTAAAGCCACCCCGGGTTGTGATTCATGTTGGAAAATTGGGGTGGAAAAGAACAGTAAATTTCAAAAAATTATCCTCTTCTCGGACCGATCACATGCATTAGAATCAAAACTTAGAAAATACCAAAAGCAATAAATACGTACCGTGATCCTGGGAGCGCAAATACAAAGTTTTTGCAGAAGCTCTCAGCTTCAACGCCTGGACGTAACAGAGGAAATGGATACGTCGGATCTTCGTGGCAGTAGCAGTCACGACCTTCAAGCATTCACATGAATAGGCGGACAACACCGTGTGCCAATACGTTAGTACTGCGCAATACGACTCTTATGACCTTTTATCTGGGCTAGGCAATTTTTTGTCACCTTCCTTTTTTCTATCAATTTTTCGTTAATTTTCTGAACCTGAACACAAAATTTATAGACAAAATGCTGTAGCAAAGTCGGTTCTTACAGTAACCGGCACCTGGCGCTGTTTATATGTCAGTTGCTACAGTGCCAACATCTGTTACTGTTATATGTCATTGCTACAGTACCTGCCAACATGCTATGGCGTTGTCCAACACTTGCTATAGTGATTTTCTGCGCAAAAAAAGCATATGTTTGCACACGGATTCGCAGCTCTTTTTGTAAATAACCAGATATTATGTTCAATCGCATTGACATGTATGCCATGAGAGAATATTTCATAAATCTGTCTTAAGCCTATTCTAGTGTGACCTTTCAGATTCATGCTATGTTGGCAATAAATGGAAAAACTCCTTTTCGATTCATTAGTCGCAAGCGACTCCTAGCAGAACATAATGACTACCTAAATTGCATGAATGCCATTTATCCAACAAACTTTCAATGAATACATGTCAGTCTCTTTGTCACTTTGATATCATGGTTTAACTCAAGATTGAGGTGTGTCATTGTTGCACTGTTAAATCGATTTTCTCAATTCTCTGAAGTAAACTAACTAGATCGAGCGATTAACACCTTTAATCGTTCATACATGGTCATGCACATTCTTTAGTCTATTTCATCGAGTGGCTGATTGATATCATTCCCGCAATATGAGAAGGACAAATTCCATCTTGATCATACAATTCCCTCTACATGATTCAAGGTATACCTAAGCGTTGTCCTTATGATTATCTAGTTACGGACAACGTTAGACAATATCAAAGCATACCATCCTCATGTAGGAAACTATGTTGATCTCAGATCTAAGGATCAATCATTATCATTGTATGAAACAACTTATGACACTAATCAAATCCTCAAAAGGTGTTTCATAAGCAAGTCAGTCCGATAGTATGTACACTTACATGTATTTACATGATTGAATTGTTTCACATACTCATAATCCATGAAATATGATTTTCAAGCAATTCATGTGCTTATTTTGAATAAACATTATTGGTGTCCCAACCAATAAATAAACAAGGGACAATTTATAATGATGTCATAATTAAATTATAGAGTTTCACGATCAAGTCTCATACTTAAGGATCTATAATATGACATTATTGAAGGATCAACATAAGCATAAATACAAGGTAATAATCTTCATGATTGACCTCTTGGGCATATTTCCAACAATTCATACTATGCCACTCTTTGTTTCTCAAGAGTCAAAACTTATATCAGGCTGATGAACTCCGTGATTAATATAGGTGTGGAACATGGTCGAAAAGCATAAGAAGGGTGACTATACTTCTATTATTCATGGAAAATATGCCCATGAAGAGACAGTTGCCACTGCTTCTTTTGCAGGAAAGTACATCATAGCAAAGAATATAGCAGAGGTACATTTTTATGCATTTATATTTTGTTATTGTTTTGGACCTCATGTTGAATACATTGTATGGCAAAAGATAACAAAATGATTTTGGTTGTAACAGACAATGTATGTGTGTGATTATATACTTGGTGGCCAACTTGATGGGTCTAGCTCAACAAAACAGGAGTTCCTTGAGGTAAGGATTGTAATCAAGTTATCCTTTTGCTGACAGGTGGAAATAAATGACTAATGTCTAATGGAACTTTTTGATCCACAATTGCAGAAATTCAAAAACGCTGTTTCTCCAGGATTTGATCCTGATGTTGACTTAGAGAAAGTAGGGATTGCAAATCAAACAACAATGCTTAAAGGAGAAACTGAAGAAATCGGTGTGTTATACTAGCAATTGTTGTTATCTTTATGGCTGTGTGATTTTATGCAGTACAAATTTGCTTTTGCACTAACACCAATCTGACTATAATGCTATATAATTAACAGGAAAACTCGTTGAGAAGACTATGATGCGTAAGTACGGAGTTGAGAATGTCAATGACCACTTCGTTGCCTTCAACACTATTTGTGATGCCACACAGGTAAATTTTATTTTGAACTTTTCCTTTAGTTTTACAGAAATCTTGTGACCCTACTGGACTGGCTGAATATTCTCCTTTAAATGTCCTACATGTGAATTATTCATAAACCTATGTTTTCTAGATGTTAAAATGGACTGTCCACAATATCCTTACTCCTTACCTTATTAAAATAAAGATGTTTAAGAAAGAAATTTACCTAAAAGAATGATGTTCTACGATTTTGAAGCAATTTGTGCTCATAAACTTGCCCTCCCCCTCCATGTTTAATGCAATGTCATAGATCACTTGGAACAAACAAGCACAACATTCAACTCGACCACCGCCTCCCCTATGAATACTGTACGTAATTTAAATCCAATAAGGGTACAGGGGCAATCTTATTGTATCTCGTCATTCTTTGGTCAGTTTGTGTGTGAGGCTAAAACATTGTTTGTTCTCTTACAAATTGTGGGATAGTTGCTTATTCTTGACTGTATAATTGTAGCAAAGAGAATATATCATTTATGGCTCCAACTCAATCGACATGCATATGTAGCCGAGCATAGAACAACTTTCTGCCTTTTTGGATGGATCATAGTTTTTTTTATTGTAATATATACTTTTAGTGAGAAATGTGTCTTTAGGACATGTACTCACTTTGAACAACCATATTGGTGACCCCCTTCAACTTTCGTACCTCAGGAAAGACAAGATGCAATGTATCAGCTAGTGAAGGAGAAAGTTGACCTTATTCTGGTTGTTGGAGGATGGAACTCCAGTAACACCTCTCATTTGCAAGAAATTGGAGAGCTCAGCGGAATTCCGTCTTACTGGATTGACAGTGAACGAAGGATCGGACCAGGAAACAGGATCAGCTACAAGCTAAATGTACTTTCTAACCCCCTTGAGCGCTGCTGCCGTGAAAAGAATAAAAAAATCCAGGATGTTTTAGCAACAAATAAACAGGAAATTGAAAAAAAAATAAATTACAATCGAAATTGTAGAATCTTTTTGATTTGAATTGTTTAACAGCATGGCGAACTTGTCGAGAAAGAAAACTGGTTACCAGAAGGGCCTATCACAATTGGAGTTACTTCTGGTGCCTCGACTCCGGACAAGGTAACGTCGCTGATCTGATTAGGTGCTTCTTTTGTATGTAGCCTGCTTGTACTAGTGTACATTGGATATAAGTAAAAGTTTCATAATCATGATGCGTACGTTCTGCTTACGCAGGTTGTTGAGGATGCGCTACAGAAGGTATTTGAGATCAAGCGTCAAGAAGTTTTGCAGGTTGCTTAAATTTTTAGCAGAGTTGATCAGGACATAATCGCTGATGGCTTGGCAAAGGTTAGTAGAACAACTGCACAAGCGAATCTTGTGCAGTAGCTAAGAATGCAACGATTAAGGCACATACTATCACGAGTCACTATATTCTTGTGCTAGGGTTTATAGTCTGATGGATAAAAAATGTTGTAATCATTTGTACGAACAACAATTGTATCAGCTGTTTAAACTTTTTGGCCTTTAAATTGGTGTCACGGAAGTATTTCTTCTGTATGAACATCACCCAATCTGTAGTTGTTGGATAGAACTCAAATGCAGGATTCCCTGTATATAAAAGTGCAATGAATGCAGGTTTTCCTACCTATAATGAGTACAGTCCCATCCTGATATGTCATTTGGCTGTAGTAAAATTTTACTTTTTTCTGTAAACTTTTTATTTATTTATTTCTGGTATATAACTTTCACATTGGTCCTTCACTTGGGCCGAAATCCTTTGTTGACGTCAGCATTGTTATAGCAAGCTTGTAAAGTTTAATGAGGGTGAGCCACGCTCACGAGCACTCTGTAAATTTGAGGTGCAAAAGGGCCTTGCGTTTGAAGGGTAGGGTCTGAAACAAGTAACAACATTACAGCGCATGAAACCATTCCATTACCAAACAGTCAGTGGAAGATTACTATGCAATTCACATGTCAGAATAGTTATTTTGATCATAAGATAGATTAATGGGTTAACCAAAAACAAGTGTTAAAAGAAGAAATTTTCTTCAGGAGAAGTGTGATTTCTTCTATGCTCCCGTGAACATCCGTATGTCTGCTGATTACTGCTCCTTCCTCCTTCCGTTTGTAGATACATGTTATTCTAGCTTTTAAATTTTATTTTCTAAATACATATCATTCTATAATCTCAAAACAACTTTTAACCGATTTTTCCTTTGCATACCCTACTATCTATGATTCCCAATGTTATTTATTGCCGTGAAATATAGTAACACGCCGTCTAAAAGTAATAAGTAAGCTAATGAAAAAGGACGATTTTGCCATTTCTACATATACCTTAGTTGAAGTGTAAAATTCTAAATCATCATAAGTTCAGAAACAAAGGAAATTAGTCATGAGCAATCCAATGTAACATTGGAAACGGTCGTCCGGCAGCAGTTGACGTTCACGGTGGCCACCTCCCTGGCGTCCCGGCTGTCCAGGACGCGCGCCCTCACTCCGCGCCGCTGCATCCGGTTCAGCTCGTCCTGCTCCTTCATGCCCGCCGACCCGTCCCGCGCCTCGTGCCACCGTCCGGTTGTTGGAGGCGACAAAGAAGAACCCCGTGCTGAGCTCGTTGCCGACGTAGTCGTACGGCCGGCCGTTGAACTGGTCGAAGCTGATCAGGAGGACTTCCTCCTCGGCGAGGTTCAGCTTAGGAAAGGGGTTCCTCAGCCACATCACATCCAAATCCTTACAAACACATCAAAAATTAAGCATCACCATGTGTCTAAGGCAAGTGCATATCTTATTAGAATTAATATTGTGCAAGCCTTATAGTTTAGTCTTAATATCGAGTTTGCCCCGAGAAAGGCCACCATTGCTGCACCTTAGGACAAACTATCGTCGCTGTGTGACGTAGTGTTAAGTGGGATCCGACAACGCATCAAGTGTGGTTGTGGTGATGCATGCAGCTCCATGACCAGAAGACAGCAAGGTAGTGAGCCGTCGTTGAGGTATGCATTGTACACAATGTATGGTGTACATGTGTGTCTATTCAGATCGTTGTGTTAGTGTCCCATATATGTGTGAGTACTTGTGTGTATTCAAGTTATCAGGTGTGTAAAGCTCTGGCTTGAGTCTCTGTGCCATCGTAGTTAAGGCCACGAGTGGAAAGAGTCGTGAAAAAATTGGTGGCGAGAGGGTGAAGTCGTGTCTCTCTAATACATGCTATTGACGAGCTTCCTTGACAACTAGTGTGACAAGATGGTATTGAATGTCATATACATGTCTCATTGAGAAGGTGGCCAAAGCTACATGGTCTCATGTTTGTTGTATCCATGAGATATTGTATGTGATCACATGAGTTCTTGTATGACTTGTGTCTACAAGATAAATGTATGCAAGTTCATTTTGAGTCGAGTTCGGGATATTGAGAAGGTGCATTCGTCATCCTAAAAGTTGAGTTCAAGATGTTCAGGAGATGTGTCCGCCATTATATGTCGATTAAAAGTTGGATAAATCATAGTTAAGACCAAGTTAGAGTTATGTCAGAAATTAGAATTGTTTTTTTTAAACGAAGAAATTAGAATTGTTTTGATCATGGTACAAGATTAAGGGATGAATGTTAGAATTAATCTTGTACGAGTAGAAAATGGATTTGTTTCGAGTAGGATTCATTTTCTTGTAGGTTAGTTAGTAATACTACTATATAACTAAGTCACTGGTTGCTTGTAAGCCATGAGAAAAATAAGAGCAAGAAAATACAAAAGGTGCTAGCTATGTCGCACCATAAATATTTTTCTCTCTGTATGATATTGTGTTCTTCTTTGTATTTGTGGGCGTGTATTCATGATCTGAGGGCTAAAACTAATATGAGAGGTGCTTCCATGTTTTTTCTTTTGACAGTTCACAAATATTAAAGCATGGATGGATGATAGATGATGATTACTTACCCTTTCGCTTGCTTCAAGATTTGTGCAATTTGTATTGAAAGATAATGCATTAAAGCACTGCTCAACTAATATATGTATGAGCTCGAAGAATGTACGGTGAATATGAAGCTGTAGCCGTGCTTGAGGACGTAGCCGAGGAGGCGAATGCGCTGCCACATCGTGCGTATGAACCCGTCCGACATGCAGAGCTGCTCCGACGAGAGGTCGGTGCCGTTCACGGTCGCCAGGAGCTGGTAGCACCGGACGCCGCCTAGGCTCCTGCACCGGCGGAAGGCCGGCCGGTCCATGGCCACAAGGTGGACGTGTTCGATGAGCTGTTCGGTGCCCTCCCCTTCCCTCAGGCTCCGGAGGAACAGGTCGAGCAAGCCGTCCTCCTCGTCGGCGCACGCCTCGTTCAGCACGCTCAGGATCATCGTCTTTTGTCGACGTGCCCATCGAATCGAATCGCTCGCTTCTTTGTTTTAGCATTGGAGGAAAGGCTGTAGCTCGATCACCGTGGAAGGATGATGGTGTCTCTGATGACGAGAAGGAGCGCAGTATCCCATGAGTACGGGGTTGTTAGTCCGGTTACGATTTTAAACGAGATACATGTATGCATGGGTATTCATGAGAAATTTGCAGCAAACCTACCAACCTGCAAGCTTGAGTATTCGCAAACACACAAATGTGGACTGGCCTTGTAATTGCAAATTGCAATAGCTAAATGCCCCATGAGTCCATGACAATGTCCATGCCCATCAGGCAAAACAATCATCGGCTTCCAACCTACCACAAAACAATAGAAAATCCATACTCATGTAACTCATCAGCTTCCTCAACAACATATAGCAACACATAATCACACATCAATCCCAACCCATCGAGCCCTTCAGCTCACGGTAATATGCATTTTTGGTGAATTAACTTTGGCACGAAAAGGAAAAGCAAGCGTTGGGATTATGCATGTATGAATATGTATCATGGATTACAACACACATGAACCTTTACATTCCCTCCACTATTTCTGAAAAAGAAAAATCTACCATCCACCTCCAGCTTCCAGTCAGACTAACCTTCTATAAACAAAGAGCCCACCCGCAACACTGATTATACACCAGGCACCCATCTTCAGGTGCCTAGGTGAACTGGACCTCTACTTTCCGTATCCTACAATTGGAAAGTAGTGGCTAAAAAAGACAAAATGAATATGGATAGGACATTGCCATGTATACTTTACACAATCTCTGAGCAGGAAGAAGCTCCAGGGAAAGTTATAGCCAGAAAGACTTCTTCTCGCCATATCCTGTGCATGGAACACCCTTCTCTTCTTCTTCCCTCTTGCTAAAAAGGGTCTGGTCCGAGCAATCAAGACCCGCCCCACATGCCATATTGTACAACTCACATGCAGAGTAGCATACCCGAAGCCTGTTGTCCCCATCCTCATCGCACCTTTGAATTGAGATCTGATAAAAGGAGTTTAATAAGCATGAGTTTATTCATTGATGGATGATCAATTTGCCTGCATGAATATGAGAACAAATTCTCCCTCTTAACAGTACAAAACTACAACGCTAATACAAGGGCATTGACAATCGAACTAACAATTAGCTTAAATAGCAGCGGTAGTTGACATAAGGTACATGGTACTATCTAGTTATATATATGCGCTTCACCAAAGTGGCACTTATTGGTCCAGTTAACTAACCTGTGCTCCTTAATCTATTATGCTTGTTTATAGCAGCAATAAGCACCCAACTTAATCTTATGAGTATGCAAGCTGAAAATTAAAACATTTAAAAAGGACAGGAGTTCATGACATAAATATTTGAGAAATGATAGAAGGAGCAGTACCCAGCAGGCCAGCCGCTTCGCAGCTGCTGCACAATTGGCATTATTGAAGAAGTTAAGGAAGGTTCGTCCACTTGGCATCAACCTATTGTAATTTGGCACAAGAACTACCGCTTCGAGCTGTTGTAGTATACTGAGTTCGCTTGGTGCACAATGCTGCCCGTCAGCATCTCTAACCAGTACATCGTGACACATAGACAGGCTGGGCAGTATTGTAGAACCCTTCTGACAAGTGTAGCCCGCATAATCTGAACATCGAAACTCACATTTACCATTATCACAAACCCCTCCATGCAAACTACACTGCTCATCACAAACCGCTGCATAAAAAGAAAACAGGATATTACTTCTCACTTGCATGAATAAGAGCAGAGCAACAATTGTAAACCATATAGAGTGTGTTTAGTTGCTTGTACCAAGTGATACATGTATGAAATGGTTCAAGAAAAAAATCCATGTGTTTGGTTGCTTGAATAAAACCATCCCATCCTAAATGGTGGAATACAAATTTGAGGAATATTTTCTATAGATGTTGAACCATTTCATTCACTTAAAACAATAGAACCAAATGGTATAGAACAATCTCATCACATTCAACCTCATCCCACCAACCAAACACACCCATAATGAATGTCAAGGGGCCCAAACTAAACAACCCATTTGTGAGTTTTCAATGCTTGATCATATTTGAGCATGCAAATATTACAGATAACACAAAGCAAGTTTTTCATGCCAAAATTCAATCTCATCCCATTCAACCTCATCCCACCAACCAAACATACCCATAATGAATGTCAAGGGGCCCAAACTAATCAACCCATTTGTGAGTTTTCAATGCTTGATCATATCTGAGCATGCAAATATTACAGATAACACAAAGCATGTTTTTCATCCCAAAATTCATATGTATTAATCCAATATGTGATAACTAGCAACCAAAATCCTTCAAGACTTCACCATGGCACTATAACTCATGAATCCAACCCAAACAGCAATAGATGTGAACATCTATAGTGGAAACTTTCAGTGGGTATTAAGTTTCACCTGTTGAGCAATCAATCCCGGTCCAGCCAATTTCACATTCACAGATCCCGTTAGCTTTGCATATACCATGACCACTGCACTTTTCTGGGCAAGACCCTGTTTACCAAAACCAACACTAGTTAGCAAATTCGTGAGGTATGACAGAATGAGCACTTAAATACATAACGAAGGTGATCCTGCCAATGTTTCAACTTTCAAAGGACCAAGGACCACAAATCCACAATATATATTGTCCTCTGCACTCATGACACCGTTTTCACAAGAACCAACGATTCTTTATAGTATTGACGAATAAACTATCCTGATTGACAATATACATTCAGCTGAACACAAAAAAAACCTGCATGGCACTTTTTTCACCCAAAATGTTACATGAAGATATTGATTGACTATAAAATATTCCACATGAACATCTAGTTTATTCATTAATCATTTTCAGGATAAAAGATTAGAGAATTTAGTGCTGAAAAACATGATCATTGGACACAAAAAATATCCACAACCAAGGCGAGTGTCGTTATACTCACTTCTGCTGCAATCATGACCATGAAACCCAGGGAAGCAGTGGCAACTTCCATCAATGCAGTCACCATTAAAACTGCAAGACTTGGGACATTGGCCACTCACCGGGACTGGTACAGTGTTACACAACTCATGATATGCCGGGCAAATCAACTCCCCTTCAGCACAAAATTAACTCCTGTAAGAACTAGAAAAGAGAGAGAACTTGATATAATACACCTAAATAGCAAAACTCACCATTGAACCCTGGGAACTGAACAGGCCCACCAGATTCTGGACATGATTTCCAGATCCCATCAACAGCAACCTAAACAGTACAAATTTTAGGAACACAGTAAAAGGCAAACTTTAGTCAAAGCTGGACAGCATTTCAAACTTGAGAACAGAAGCATTATTCATAATTTTTAAAAAAATATAAAAATATTCAGACTATCAAAATTGCCATCCTTAATAATCACTCAAAAAGTTGAGAAAGTATGGTATAAGTTTACAGCCCTACAATTATATTTATGGAACATTACAAATAATGGGAGATACCACACCATGAATTAAGAAAACACAGCATGCACAAGAATTTCTGGACAGAATGGGGTTCGAGTATGCAAAGCAAACTTAGTGCACAGTGAGAAAATAAAGGAAATAGTAGTAACCGCTAAGGAATTGTTTGTGCAGCGATGCTGATAACAGCCATTTCCTGGGTCATAGATCCACGGACAAACCCAGTTCGCACTAGCGTTGAGGCCATACACCTGCTCGTTAGGAAAGTTTCAAAAATGATCAAAATTGTGAAATGGGGTGTAGGTTATATCCAAATTATTGACTTGCAGTCTTACCTTGAGTTACTTCCCGACTTCACCTAACATTCTGTCAGGTGCTCGTGCACTATTTACATCAGTGCATGAACCATCCGAATAAGCAACATAATATGTGCAGTAATCTGCTAATGAAGACTGACCACCTGCAGACATGAAATTGTGTATCATGTAGGACTATAGGAGAGAACTTTGAAGTGCTACAATGATGACATACAGAGATTAATCAATGGAACTTAAGAATAGAATCAGACAAGAGGATCAGAAAGGATGAAGGGTCAGTTTGCGGTTGCTGTGTTGTGCTGTGGAATCTAGTTAGTCAGGGGAATATTTACTAAGTCCAATAAGATTTTGCTGTTGCAGCAAAAGAAAAAGATGAGTTCAACAAACTGTTATATCCAAAAGTAGAACTGACAAAGTGCTTTTGAAAAGCCATTGCAATGCCAACAGGAGCCGAAGACTGGATAGAACATGAAAAGTGATACTTCCAGAAAGTATTTGATTCTTTAAACTCAGAGATAGTTCCAAAACTGATCCAACTAGAGCTTATCAGATCACCTGTTGGATTAGGTGATTCAACTTGCTCAGTTGCTCTATGATTGGGAAGGTTTTTGGCAAACAGCAGCAAAAGGCAAAGGCTGTCAGGCTTTGCACACATTTCAGAGAGGGTAATGTTGCATGTGCGTGTGCATGTGTGGGAGGGGGCTCCTCACGTATTAACATCTGTTTACTAACCACGTAAAAACAAGTAATGTTATCCCTTTAACTTTCCCCTTGATCAACATCCACCTAACTTGTTCTCCGCCAAGCAACCAAAGTTTATATGCATTTAGTACAAGAAAAAATTGTACTGCCTGCTTTTAACTAGAGAGAGTGTAAGAGCTAGTAGGGATTAAAAGAAAATTAAACAATCAAACAGAAAGCTTAAATCCTGTAAAAGTTCCCACATAGAGAGGTGTTTCCATGCTTTTTTTTTAAAGCTGCACAAATATTAAAGCATTAATGAAGGGTAGATAATGATTACTTACCCTTCGCTTGTTTTAAGATTTGTGCAACTTGTATTGAGAGGGAAAACATGGAAGCACTGCTCTCCCACATATCATTTGAGCGCCGGTAGGCCAGTACAATGTTAGAGAAGGGATATTTTATGCTGCGCCATCGCACAATATATCATAGCCATACCTTTATTAGCTTGAGGGAAATATTGAGCCCATTTGGGCAAGTCCCCAGTCGAGAAAGAAAACTGGTTACCAGAAGGGCCTATCACAATTGGAGTTACTTCTGGTGCCTCGACTCGGACAAGGTAACGTCGCTGATCTGATTAGGTGCTTCTTTTGTATGTAGCCTGCTTGTACTAGTGTACATTGGATATAAGTAAAAGTTTCATAATCATGATGCGTACGTTCTGCTTACGCAGGTTGTTGAGGATGCGCTACAGAAGGTATTTGAGATCAAGCGTCAAGAAGTTTTGCAGGTTGCTTAAATTTTTAGCAGAGTTGATCAGGACATAATCGCTGATGGCTTGGCAAAGGTTAGTAGAACAACTGCACAAGCGAATCTTGTGCAGTAGCTAAGAATGCAACGATTAAGGCACATACTATCACGAGTCACTATATTCTTGTGCTAGGGTTTATAGTCTGATGGATAAAAAATGTTGTAATCATTTGTACGAACAACAATTGTATCAGCTGTTTAAACTTTTTGGCCTTTAAATTGGTGTCACGGAAGTATTTCTTCTGTATGAACATCACCCAATCTGTAGTTGTTGGATAGAACTCAAATGCAGGATTCCCTGTATATAAAAGTGCAATGAATGCAGGTTTTCCTACCTATAATGAGTACAGTCCCATCCTGATATGTCATTTGGCTGTAGTAAAATTTTACTTTTTTCTGTAAACTTTTTATTTATTTATTTCTGGTATATAACTTTCACATTGGTCCTTCACTTGGGCCGAAATCCTTTGTTGACGTCAGCATTGTTATAGCAAGCTTGTAAAGTTTAATGAGGGTGAGCCACGCTCACGAGCACTCTGTAAATTTGAGGTGCAAAAGGGCCTTGCGTTTGAAGGGTAGGGTCTGAAACAAGTAACAACATTACAGCGCATGAAACCATTCCATTACCAAACAGTCAGTGGAAGATTACTATGCAATTCACATGTCAGAATAGTTATTTTGATCATAAGATAGATTAATGGGTTAACCAAAAACAAGTGTTAAAAGAAGAAATTTTCTTCAGGAGAAGTGTGATTTCTTCTATGCTCCCGTGAACATCCGTATGTCTGCTGATTACTGCTCCTTCCTCCTTCCGTTTGTAGATACATGTTATTCTAGCTTTTAAATTTTATTTTCTAAATACATATCATTCTATAATCTCAAAACAACTTTTAACCGATTTTTCCTTTGCATACCCTACTATCTATGATTCCCAATGTTATTTATTGCCGTGAAATATAGTAACACCGCCTAAAAGTAATAAGTAAGCTAATGAAAAGGACGATTTTGCCATTTCTACATATACCTTAGTTGAAGTGTAAAATTCTAAATCATCATAAGTTCAGAAACAAAGGAAATTAGTCATGAGCAATCCAATGTAACATTGGAAACGGTCGTCCGGCAGCAGTTGACGTTCACGGTGGCCACCTCCTGGCGTCCCGGCTGTCCAGGACGCGCGCCCTCACCCCGCGCCGCTGCATCCGGTTCAGCTCGTCCTGCTCCTTCATGCCCGCCGACCCGTCCTGCGCCTCGTGCCACCGTCCGGTTGTTGGAGGCGACAAAGAAGAACCCCGTGCTGAGCTCGTTGCCGACGTAGTCGTACGGCCGGCCGTTGAACTGGTCGAAGCTGATCAGGAGGACTTCCTCCTCGGCGAGGTTCAGCTTAGGAAAGGGGTTCCTCAGCCACATCACATCCAAATCCTTACAAACACATCAAAAATTAAGCATCACCATGTGTCTAAGGCAAGTGCATATCTTATTAGAATTAATATTGTGCAAGCCTTATAGTTTAGTCTTAATATCGAGTTTGCCCCGAGAAAGGCCACCATTGCTGCACCTTAGGACAAACTATCGTCGCTGTGTGACGTAGTGTTAAGTGGGATCCGACAACGCATCAAGTGTGGTTGTGGTGATGCATGCAGCTCCATGACCAGAAGACAGCAAGGTAGTGAGCCGTCGTTGAGGTATGCATTGTACACAATGTATGGTGTACATGTGTGTCTATTCAGATCGTTGTGTTAGTGTCCCATATATGTGTGAGTACTTGTGTGTATTCAAGTTATCAGGTGTGTAAAGCTCTGGCTTGAGTCTCTGTGCCATCGTAGTTGCGTCACGAGTGGAAAGAGTCAGCGAAAAAATTGGTGGCGAGAGGGTGAAGTCGTGTCTCTCTAATACATGCTATTGACGAGCTTCCTTGACAACTAGTGTGACAAGATGGTATTGAATGTCATATACATGTCTCATTGAGAAGGTGGCCAAAGCTACATGGTCTCATGTTTGTTGTATCCATGAGATATTGTATGTGATCACATGAGTTCTTGTATGACTTGTGTCTACAAGATAAATGTATGCAAGTTCATTTTGAGTCGAGTTCGGATATTGAGAAGGTGCATTCGTCATCCTAAAAGTTGAGTTCAAGATGTTCAGGAGATGTGTCCGCCATTATATGTCGATTAAAAGTTGGATAAATCATAGTTAAGACCAAGTTAGAGTTATGTCAGAAATTAGAATTGTTTTTTTTAAACGAAGAAATTAGAATTGTTTTGATCATGGTACAAGATTAAGGGATGAATGTTAGAATTAATCTTGTACGAGTAGAAAATGGATTTGTTTCTGAGTAGGATTCATTTTCTTGTAGGTTAGTTAGTAATACTACTATATAACTAAGTCACTGGTTGCTTGTAAGCCATGAGAAAAATAAGAGCAAGAAAATACAAAAGGTGCTAGCTATGTCGCACCATAAATATTTTTCTCTCTGTATGATATTGTGTTCTTCTTTGTATTTGTGGGCGTGTATTCATGATCTGAGGGCTAAAACTAATATGAGAGGTGCTTCCATGTTTTTTCTTTTGACAGTTCACAAATATTAAAGCATGGATGGATGATAGATGATGATTACTTACCCTTTCGCTTGCTTCAAGATTTGTGCAATTTGTATTGAAAGATAATGCATTAAAGCACTGCTCAACTAATATATGTATGAGCTCGAAGAATGTACGGTGAATATGAAGCTGTAGCCGTGCTTGAGGACGTAGCCGAGGAGGCGAATGCGCTGCCACATCGTGCGTATGAACCCGTCCGACATGCAGAGCTGCTCCGACGAGAGGTCGGTGCCGTTCACGGTCGCCAGGAGCTGGTAGCACCGGACGCCGCCTAGGCTCCTGCACCGGCGGAAGGCCGGCCGGTCCATGGCCACAAGGTGGACGTGTTCGATGAGCTGTTCGGTGCCCTCCTTCCCTCAGGCTCCGGAGGAACAGGTCGAGCAAGCCGTCCTCCTCGTCGGCGCACGCCTCGTTCAGCACGCTCAGGATCATCGTCTTTGTCGACGTGCCCATCGAATCGAATCGCTCGCTTCTTTGTTTTAGCATTGGAGGAAAGGCTGTAGCTCGATCACCGTGGAAGGATGATGGTGTCTCTGATGACGAGAAGGAGCGCAGTATCCCATGAGTACGGGGTTGTTAGTCCGGTTACGATTTTAAACGAGATACATGTATGCATGGGTATTCATGAGAAATTTGCAGCAAACCTACCAACCTGCAAGCTTGAGTATTCGCAAACACACAAATGTGGACTGGCCTTGTAATTGCAAATTGCAATAGCTAAATGCCCCATGAGTCCATGACAATGTCCATGCCCATCAGGCAAAACAATCATCGGCTTCCAACCTACCACAAAACAATAGAAAATCCATACTCATGTAACTCATCAGCTTCCTCAACAACATATAGCAACACATAATCACACATCAATCCCAACCCATCGAGCCCTTCAGCTCACGGTAATATGCATTTTTGGTGAATTAACTTTGGCACGAAAAGGAAAAGCAAGCGTTGGGATTATGCATGTATGAATATGTATCATGGATTACAACACACATGAACCTTTACATTCCCTCCACTATTTCTGAAAAAGAAAAATCTACCATCCACCTCCAGCTTCCAGTCAGACTAACCTTCTATAAACAAAGAGCCCACCCGCAACACTGATTATACACCAGGCACCCATCTTCAGGTGCCTAGGTGAACTGGACCTCTACTTTCCGTATCCTACAATTGGAAAGTAGTGGCTAAAAAAGACAAAATGAATATGGATAGGACATTGCCATGTATACTTTACACAATCTCTGAGCAGGAAGAAGCTCCAGGGAAAGTTATAGCCAGAAAGACTTCTTCTCGCCATATCCTGTGCATGGAACACCCTTCTCTTCTTCTTCCCTCTTGCTAAAAAGGGTCTGGTCCGAGCAATCAAGACCCGCCCCACATGCCATATTGTACAACTCACATGCAGAGTAGCATACCCGAAGCCTGTTGTCCCCATCCTCATCGCACCTTTGAATTGAG
Organism: Guadua angustifolia; assembly: GCA_036346375.1. Classification (NCBI taxonomy): domain Eukaryota; kingdom Viridiplantae; phylum Streptophyta; class Magnoliopsida; order Poales; family Poaceae; genus Guadua; species Guadua angustifolia. Next base: position 8,684,573 of record CM070505.1, read on the forward strand.
ATCTGATAAAAGGAGTTTAATAAGCATGAGTTTATTCATTGATGGATGATCAATTTGCCTGCATGAATATGAGAACAAATTCTCCCTCTTAACAGTACAAAACTACAACGCTAATACAAGGGCATTGACAATCGAACTAACAATTAGCTTAAATAGCAGCGGTAGTTGACATAAGGTACATGGTACTATCTAGTTATATATATGCGCTTCACCAAAGTGGCACTTATTGGTCCAGTTAACTAACCTGTGCTCCTTAATCTATTATGCTTGTTTATAGCAGCAATAAGCACCCAACTTAATCTTATGAGTATGCAAGCTGAAAATTAAAACATTTAAAAAGGACAGGAGTTCATGACATAAATATTTGAGAAATGATAGAAGGGAGCAGTACCCAGCAGGCCAGCCGCTTCGCAGCTGCTGCACAATTGGCATTATTGAAGAAGTTAAGGAAGGTTCGTCCACTTGGCATCAACCTATTGTAATTTGGCACAAGAACTACCGCTTCGAGCTGTTGTAGTATACTGAGTTCGCTTGGTGCACAATGCTGCCCGTCAGCATCTCTAACCAGTACATCGTGACACATAGACAGGCTGGGCAGTATTGTAGAACCCTTCTGACAAGTGTAGCCCGCATAATCTGAACATCGAAACTCACATTTACCATTATCACAAACCCCTCCATGCAAACTACACTGCTCATCACAAACCGCTGCATAAAAAGAAAACAGGATATTACTTCTCACTTGCATGAATAAGAGCAGAGCAACAATTGTAAACCATATAGAGTGTGTTTAGTTGCTTGTACCAAGTGATACATGTATGAAATGGTTCAAGAAAAAAATCCATGTGTTTGGTTGCTTGAATAAAACCATCCCATCCTAAATGGTGGAATACAAATTTGAGGAATATTTTCTATAGATGTTGAACCATTTCATTCACTTAAAACAATAGAACCAAATGGTATAGAACAATCTCATCACATTCAACCTCATCCCACCAACCAAACACACCCATAATGAATGTCAAGGGGCCCAAACTAAACAACCCATTTGTGAGTTTTCAATGCTTGATCATATTTGAGCATGCAAATATTACAGATAACACAAAGCAAGTTTTTCATGCCAAAATTCAATCTCATCCCATTCAACCTCATCCCACCAACCAAACATACCCATAATGAATGTCAAGGGGCCCAAACTAATCAACCCATTTGTGAGTTTTCAATGCTTGATCATATCTGAGCATGCAAATATTACAGATAACACAAAGCATGTTTTTCATCCCAAAATTCATATGTATTAATCCAATATGTGATAACTCGCAACCAAAATCCTTCAAGACTTCACCATGGCACTATAACTCATGAATCCAACCCAAACAGTAATAGATGTGAGCATCTATAGTGGAAACTTTCAGTGGGTATTAAGTTTCACCTGTTGAGCAATCAATCCCGGTCCAGCCAATTTCACATTCACAGATCCCGTTAGCTTTGCATATACCATGACCACTGCACTTGTCTGGGCAAGACCCTGTTTACCAAAACCAACACTAGTTAGCAAATTCGTGAGGTATAACAGAATGAGCACTTAAATACATAACGAAGGTGATCCTGCCAATGTTTCAACTTTCAAAGGACCAAGGACCACAAATCCACAATATATATTGTCCTCTGCACTCATGACACCGTTTTCACAAGAACCAACAATTCTTTATAGTATTGACAAATAGACTATCCTGATTGACAATATACATTCAGCTGAACACAAAAAAACCTGCATGGCACTTTTTTCACCCAAAATTATTACTTGAAGACATTGCTGGACTATAAAAATATTCCACGTGAACAACCAGCCTATTCATTAATCATTTTCAGGATACAAAATTAAGACAATTTAGTGCTGAAAAACTTGATAACTGGGAAACAAAAAAAAAATCAACATCCAAGGCGAGTGTCAGTTCAATACAAACTAAAGGATAGCTATTAGCCTTATACTCACTTCTGCTGCAGTCGTGACCATGAAACCCAGGGAAGCAGTGGCAGGATCCATCAATGCAGTCACCACTAAAACTGCAAGACGTGGCACACTGGCCACTCACCAGGACTGGTACAGTGTTACACAGCTCATGATATGCAGGGCAAATCAGCTCCCCTTCAGCACAAAATTAGCTCGTGTAAGAGCTAGAAAAGAGAGAAAACTTGATCCAGTACATTTTGATAACAAAACTTACCATTAAACCCTGGGAACTGAACAGGCCCACCAGATTCTGGACAAAACTTCCAGATCCCATCAACAGCAACCTAAACAGTATGAATTTTCAGAATACAGCACAAGGCAAACTTAGTCACAGTTGGACAGCATTTCAAACTTGACAACAGAAGCATGATTCATAATTTTTAAAAAAAATATAAAAAATATTCGCACTATCAAAATTGCCATCCTTAATAATCACTCAAAAAGTTGAGAAAGTATGGTATAAGTTTACAGCCCTACAATTATATTTATGGAACATTACAAATAATGGGAGATACCACACCATGAATTAAGAAAACACAGCATGCACAAGAATTTCTGGACAGAATGGGGTTCGAGTATGCAAAGCAAACTTAGTGCACAGTGAGAAAATAAAGGAAATAGTAGTAACCGCTAAGGAATTGTTTGTGCAGCGATGCTGATAACAGCCATTTCCCTGGGTCATAGATCCACGGACAAACCCAGTTCGCACTAGCGTTGAGGCCATACACCTGCTCGTTAGGAAAGTTTCAAAAATGATCAAAATTGTGAAATGGGGTGTAGGTTATATCCAAATTATTGACTTGCAGTCTTACCTTGAGTTACTTCCCCGCACTTCACCTAACATTCTGTCAGGTGCTCGTGCACTATTTACATCAGTGCATGAACCATCCGAATAAGCAACATAATATGTGCAGTAATCTGCTAATGAAGACTGACCACCTGCAGACATGAAATTGTGTATCATGTAGGACTATAGGAGAGAACTTTGAAGTGCTACAATGATGACATACAGAGATTAATCAATGGAACTTAAGAATAGAATCAGACAAGAGGATCAGAAAGGATGAAGGGTCAGTTTGCGGTTGCTGTGTTGTGCTGTGGAATCTAGTTAGTCAGGGGAATATTTACTAAGTCCAATAAGATTTTGCTGTTGCAGCAAAAGAAAAAGATGAGTTCAACAAACTGTTATATCCAAAAGTAGAACTGACAAAGTGCTTTTGAAAAGCCATTGCAATGCCAACAGGAGCCGAAGACTGGATAGAACATGAAAAGTGATACTTCCAGAAAGTATTTGATTCTTTAAACTCAGAGATAGTTCCAAAACTGATCCAACTAGAGCTTATCAGATCACCTGTTGGATTAGGTGATTCAACTTGCTCAGTTGCTCTATGATTGGGAAGGTTTTTGGCAAACAGCAGCAAAAGGCAAAGGCTGTCAGGCTTTGCACACATTTCAGAGAGGGTAATGTTGCATGTGCGTGTGCATGTGTGGGAGGGGCTCCTCACGTATTAACATCTGTTTACTAACCACGTAAAAACAAGTAATGTTATCCTTTAACTTTCCCTTGATCAACATCCACCTAACTTGTTCTCCGCCAAGCAACCAAAGTTTATATGCATTTAGTACAAGAAAAAATTGTACTGCCTGCTTTTAACTAGAGAGAGTGTAAGAGCTAGTAGGGATTAAAAGAAAATTAAACAATCAAACAGAAAGCTTAAATCCTGTAAAAGTTCCCACATAGAGAGGTGTTTCCATGCTTTTCTTTTTTAAAGCTGCACAAATATTAAAGCATTAATGAAGGGTAGATAATGATTACTTACCCCTTCGCTTGTTTTAAGATTTGTGCAACTTGTATTGAGAGGGAAAACATGGAAGCACTGCTCTCCCACATATCATTTGAGCGCCCGGTAGGCCAGTACAATGTTAGAGAAGGGATATTTTATGCTGCGTCATCGCACAATATATCATAGCCATACCTTTATTAGCTTGAGGGAAATATTGAGCCCATTTGGGCAAGTCCCCACTATAGCTTACTATAGGGCAGTAACCTTCTGCCTCCCTATTATATGTGCATCCTGATAATTGAGTTGTGTTGCAGCGGTATGCCCCTTTCCACAGATTGCAGGGAGAGATAACAAACTCTGTTCCCTGATTGCGACCCCAATCTAAATGCTCAGCCATGCTATAATTAGCTTGATACCATCCACTGTCCTCCAATAATGCTAAGGTCATCTTTGAAACCACTGATCTCGTATCCACTGACCCAGTCATTATCTCGTTCATTAAGAGTCTTTTCTCCCAATGCGAACCTGTTAGCATGGCAAATGCCAGTAAAGGGAGGAAAGATACACAACTGGATGTATTATCAAACTTGTATAACTAACAAATATCAGTAAATACAAATATCAAAATATATAGGATTTAAGTTATGGATGTACCTGAGGTACCCCTGCCTCCACCATCTTCCAATTCCAATCCAGTAAAGTTCTGGGAAAATGCCTAACACAACAAAAAAAAAATTGGTAAATTTGGTTTCTTCAAAGTTGGAAGCATAAAAATGGAGTAAGTTGCTAAACAGCGGCAATCACATGAACGACATGAAAGATTTAACTCCCAGATCTTTAGTTACAACTTACTCCATAATGATGCCTAGAGTGCATGACAACTCGAGGAAGGACAACATGAGTAACCATTCTTCCAAGCTTTTCATTCAAAGCCTGTACAGTAACCTGAACAGAGAAAGAGAGAGAGAGAGATTGAGATCATGGTGTGCAAGGCCTAAAGATATGAAGAAAGTACTCCCACATAGTTTTTCAGCCTATCCTATTAATCAATGCAGTTGGCAGAGAATATATTTTGGACTAGAGAAACCGACTAGTTACCCAGTGAATGATGCATTATTATGGAACAACCTATGTTGACATGTATTCTTTCCAAAGCTCCTTTCCCTCAGGCTCTAGAAGTATGCAAAGTATGCTCCTTTGCATTTTTTTCCATAAAACAACTGATGAACATACTAAAACTGGTTTTCAAAAAACTCCGGGAGTTAATGACATGACTATGCCAGGGACAATTATTTTCAACAGCGCCTCAACTGAATCCTTCATCGTATAGTATATTGGATTTCAGCTGCCATCTACATGTGAATTTAAGAAAGAAAAGGAAAATAGAATCCAAATTTCTTTGGGAGGAGAATTCAGAGTCCTTTGCAGCTGACGTGCAAACCAGCCAAAAAAAGAGAGGAAAGAATAGAGAGGGGGCGGTGCAGGGGCACAGAGAGAGGGAGGGGGAGGCTATGAGATGTGGGCCCAGAGCCTAAATAAGATAGTCTATTTATTTCCCTTTCAGATTTATTTCCTTACGGCTACTGAGTACTAGATTTTTATGAAACTATCTTTTAGGATTTGTGCTCTAGTATCTCATGTACTAGTTAGACTATAAAGGGGGGCCTGGAATGTCCAGTACTCAGTTGTACGAAGTCAAATCCAAGTCCACATTTTCAAATTAAAACAGAGTTGAGTTTCGAGTTGAAACTTTGCTTTTTAGGATTCCTGGGATTCACTCAAGTAGAACATATATGGTTCCCCCAATCCGTGCTTCTCGTCTATGGGCATTTTTGTGTGGGTTTGTTTCCAAAAAGCGGTCGGGCAGTTGTTCACTGATATACTGCCTCTTTCATCATGTCATGGACCAAAGTTACCTTTTATCATGCTAGTCCCTATGTTGTGAATATCAGGCTACCCTATGTACACTTCTTCGCTAGGTGTGCAAAGGCTGTGCGCATCAGCTATCATGCAACCTGATCACACATAAATAAAGTTTTAGCAGAAGTGTCAAAGTCATGGTGGCAGAAATTTGAAAGGATCAACAAACATTTCATTGCATCAATGGAGTGCATTTTACCACAAATGCCAAGGTTTGCCAACAGTAAGATGGTTCTTCAATATGCCACAGAAGCTTACAGGCCTTTCTGGCCACACTTATAGTTGGTTATCATTATCTCGTAAGCAAGGTCATGCGGTTTACAGCATATACGCCCAACAGGCACACTGCTTCCTAGACAAACCCCAAAAGCCGTTCACTAAACTCCAACTTATAAGCGCTTGTAAACTTGGAGACTATTTAGCCTTACTAGGTTAATCCTATAAGCTGTCATACTAGGGTCATGTGGTAACTTCCAAATAAGCATGTTCAACAAGCATACAAACCTGATGTGCATTGAATTGCTCGGTGTTTTAGACATAAAACTCTTTAAAGCTTTAAAGCCATCTTACATGTTAGATCTAACCCAAATATAACAAAGAAATCATCAACTCTGGTTCTAAGCATATCTCCGTTAAGCAGAAGAACATATTACATACCAACATGTTGAGGAAAGACATTGCTGAGTACCTGACTACGCCTCCTTTTCCTTTCATCACGAAAATGTGCGAAGGCGTGAGGATCAAAACCTAGAACGTGCATGACCTCATGTATCAAAGTAGCCGAAAGTAAGGTTTCTGCTTCGGCTGTCAAATGACGAGGGGCCACATTAACATGTCCTAAAGCAAAACATACATATGTTAGTTCAGAATAACACTAAAACTCTCCCAACTGTGAATATTTGTATGAAAACATGAGAGGGTTGACAAACCTGCAACTGCACGGCCCCATTGGTCACGTTCACAGGCCACAGCCCATGCAAGGGTGTTACCTGTTGTTGGTCTAGTTGTTACTAAGAGTACTAAATCAGCATTGGCAACACCATCTGCAATTCCAGACAAATTTTTATGACAATCGAGAATCGGCAGAAAAGACTAACAAAATGCCTCATCATAATGGTAAATTACCTTCAATATACGCATGGGGAAGTTGTACACCTCCATCTTGACCGCAAGCAGAGTACCCACTGAGCCGCAGGTTCCCCTTGACAGGTTCAACAGCTAAAGCTTTTCTGAACCACTCCACCGTTTGTCCCAGTGCCTGTCCAATGATTCAATTCAGCATACAGAACAACATGGCAATAGCATTGGCATATCTTCTTCACATGGAGTTCTTAGCAGATCCTCTTTTATTGTTTTTCAAATCATGACACCTTTCAAACTGAAATGGTAGACATAACCAACCAAAAGCACAAGAACTGCACCTTCCGAAGCCGTTGCTTCTTGTCCTCCCCAGCTATATCCTCAAAGGTACAATTGTACCAGCAATCTCCCACCGTCGGTGGGTCTCCATGAGGATCACAGATAGAAGCTCCTGGTGTCGATGGTACAGGAGGTTCGCCAAGCTAAAAAAACAAACAGCAAATTCAACATTACTACATTGATAATAAGCAGCTGCTAACGCAGCGAGAAGCTAATGCAACAAACCTACCTTCACAATGTCACCAACATTTTTACAATCCCGGTCGGGCGAGTGCCCAACAGCATCATAATTGAGGTATATCCGTATTGGCTTCTTGACATTTCTCTGTGTAGTGCGCCAAGATGACACCCCCAACAAGTGTCTTCCTCTTAGGCCATCCGCTTTCTCTCGAGGCTCATGGTAGACTTGCGGCATGACAGAATACTCCTTCCGTCCGGCTCGTCGCTGTTGATGCAGTATCTCGTCATGGATGCATGAATGGCTAAGGTAAACATTCTTCTCTCCAGCTTCCGCACCTGGCAGAGACAATGCTTTGCCATCATCGGAATTCGCACTAGCTCCTAGAGTACATACTAGAATCAACACAATCTGCAGCACGAGTAATATGAAACGAATCAATTATTTATACAAATACAAATGCAGCTCCTCCTAATGGCACAAGACCAAAACCTATAAGAACTCAAATATTAGCAAAATGGAAAAGCAAACAGCAAGTAATCCACCCAAGAATGTCAAATATTCATCTATCTGCTTCAATAGTTTAATCGCGACCAAAACACCCAAAAATAGCTAGGAGGAAACATTCCCTTCCCCAGATGTTCGCAGCAAAACAGTAAAACCCTACACCAGGCCAAACCAAATCCCTTAAATCGTCATCCAAAACCTGAAATGAGAATCAATTCATACTATCCGCCCGAAGCAACCTCCAACCGCTAGAATTTCCCGACCATTCCGCCCCCAAATCCACCAACCCCGGCTACTCACCCCGAGCACCCACCAAACCCCCACCGGATCGAAGCAGCTCACCTCGACGCTCACAAGCCAAAGCACCCTCCCGCGCCCGCCGCCGGGCGAGGCCCTGGCCTCCATGTAAGCTCGCCCCCGCCGCGCCCCGCCGCTTCCATTCACCGCCCCGCCGGCAACGCCTCGGCCAGCCTCCACCTCATCTCCCGCCACGAATCCACGCCAACTCCTCCTCCCGCGCCTCTCTCACGCCGCGCCGAGCCGGGTCCACCGCGCCGGACAACCACCACCGGCACGGGACCGCGCGCAGCGCAGCGCAACCACCAGCCCCCGCAAGCGATCGCGCCTCGTTGGCCACGGCGCAGATCGAGGCGGGCAGGCAGCCGGCCCCCCAAAATGATTAGGGTTTGGTGGAAGCAGGCGAGCCCAGGCTCCCGATGAGGGGGAGTAGTAGGAGGCAACGCCCAGGCTCCGAAGTAGTGCTGCTGGATTAGTCGTGACGGCTACTTAGTACTGAGAGCCTGAGAGGAGACGACAAAGGCTACGTTGCGGTGAAAACTTAATTTATAATAAAAAAAATTATTTGCAAAGAGTATTAATAGCGACAGAGGTAGATAATTAAAGAGCAGTGATAAAGATAAGTAATTTTGAGAGTAGAGATTGTTTGGATAAATCTCACGAAACTATCAGTTTCTTTTGCACACTTCTATAAAACTACGATTTCTATCTTCTATTTCACAAAATTACAGATTATATGAGAACTCATGTCACAAAACTATGTGTTTAAAATTGGCCTATCATATAAGTCTACATTGTCAGATTTGTTATAAGAAACGATCAATTCTAAAACTTGTATCCATATAATTCTACACTGCCAGATTTGTTATAAAAAAAAAGTCAAATTTAAATATATAGTTTTGTGACACACGTTTGTATATAATATATAGTTTTATGCACTAAAAATTAAAATATGTGGCTTTTTTATAGTTTATATAAGAAATATATATAGTTTCGTGAAATTCATGCTTATTATTTCATCATTTCTATTTCCTCGCAGCTTTTCCCCCACGGCCTTTTTTTTTTGTACTGGGAAGCGGGGTTGGGGGCCGCGGACCGAAAGAGGGCGCAGGGTTGGGTGTGGATTTGCTT